>MUZC01001959.1:13853-40741 GCA_002072015.1 Radix auricularia | reverse complement strand
AGAGTTGTGGTCTGCGTGTCGCACACCATATCTGAAAGTAACATACACAACTAACATAGCCCTAACTGATACCTCAATTGAAAATGAGTAGTTTGACAAAGGAAAATTAAATATTTATTTAAATGTCTCTGCATATTTTTTTTAAGTAAAATTTAATAAAAATCTAGATTGCTAATTGAAAACATGATATGAAAAGACTTTTGATATATAATTATTCTGTAAAGTCATAAATGTGAAATTTTAATAGCATATGAAATTTCTTTTTCCAAGTATGAAGATAAAGAGTTTCATTTTCTTATATTACACAAAGAAAAATTCAAGAAGGTTAGCAAAATTCATAAGCATACAGATCATTAAATATAATTTAGGAAATTAATTTTACTTAAAACAAAATCATTCATCTGCATACTTTGAAAAAAAGTCTGTGAAAGTTTTCAAATGTAACCATGAGCACAATCATGCTTTTGACACCAATCCATTATCATGAACAGGAATTAGGGAAAACAATTTCACCTTTATAGTTATTATTGATTTGTTAATTTAAAAAATTGCACTTCACAGATTCGTGTCTAATATGAACACAAGTGAAATAAACATTGTCTTTCGAAATTTATAACTTGAGGATTCTTTCTTGTAACCTTGTTTAATTGTTTATAATGATAAAAGTTTTTCTTTTGCTTTACATGTACCACATAAAATTTAAGGCACTTACTTTTTGTCCCTTAGATAGATTGGCAAAATCATAGTGTGGGGGTCTTCAATATTATTGTTGGGAATCTCATAACTAGAAGATAAAATAGGGAAAAAGTAGAATACATTTTCTCCATATCAAAATAAAGGGGGAAAATAGAAGTTTACTTTTGAGTTGGCATTCAATTTTTAAACATTTATTTTAGGGGAACATGTTATGAAATAGCCAAGAAAGTTACATACATGAATATATCATCCCTGTCTAAAATGTGGTTAACTCCCTCTTCCATGTTGAAAATTTTGTGAAACCTGTGATTGTAGACATCAGTGACAACCATCTGGAAAACAAATTTAGATACTCTTAATGCCACCCCTTGAGCCTAATTTTGATATTAATTAAACACAATTGAAGATTTGATTTCTTAACAATTTTCATAATTATTACGTCTTTATAAGCTTTCTGAAGCAGTAATTTTGTTTGTTTTATTCTTTATATATTACTATTGTACAGGTTTGCACGTTGCAATGATTTTTAAAGAAATGCAATACATGGAAACTTGTTAAGTTTACAGTTAATTTACATCTGTATAGATATATTGATAAAAATGAATGTATGTCTGGTTGTTCTGTAACTGTAAGCCTTAACACACCATCCATCATTGGAAAATGTTTGGGTTTAAGAAATTAAATGGACACAAGGTTTACTCTGTGCAATATGAAGGTTCAAAATAACTTTTATTTTCAATCTGGATAATAATGGATATATTTGTTATTATACATCAAGTTTGGTAAAGATCCATCAAATTTCCCAGTAGCTTACGCTTAAAAATTTTGTATATAATTTATGTAAGCAAAAACAACATTAAGGGCCCCAGGCCTAATCGTGCTAGATTTGAATTTTGAAATATCTGTATATTTCATTCTGAATCATAATACATGTATTTGTCAATATTTATAAAGATTGTGTAAAATCATAAGGGGAATTAAGTCTAAAATGTTTGTGAAAAAAAAGATTTTTGGCCCCCAACCCAGAGGGTATGGAAATTTGGAGTTCAATGCCTTATAGTATGTTAATTATGGCAAACAATTTTCTATGTATCAAGTTTGGCCAAGATCTATTTATTTTCCGAGTAGCTAACGCTTAAACTAATTTTTATAAAGCTTATTTAAGAAAAAACAACATTCAGGGCCTCCAGGCCCTATTGGAGCAAGATCTGAATTTAGAAATACCTGTTTATTTTAGTCTGGATCATAATACATATGATTGTCATTACATGTATTTTAAAATATCAAGTAATATTAAAATAAAAATGGGAAAAAAGTCCAATAAAGTCTTAAACGTTTAAGAAAACAAAGATTTTGGGCCCCAAGCCCCAAAGGCATGGAAATTAAGAGATCAATGCCAAATAGTGTTTTATTATGGGCTATTAACTTTCTGTGTACCAAGTTTGGCCAAGATCTATTCATTTTCCAAGTAGCTAACGCATAATCAAATTTTTATATAGCTCATGTAAGAAAAAAAAAGACATTTTAGCCCCAACCCCTTAATGAGTGTCAATATTAAAAAAAGAAGGGTACTCAACAATCTAGGTCCTAAAGTTTCATGACGATTAGATAATGATATACTCAGCTATTAAAGACATGCATGCATACATACATACTTTCATTTTTAATATAGATCTATAGATAATAATAATATAGTCAACAACAACATTTTTCAAAAAATTGAAAAATGTTTTCAGAATTTAATGAGAACATGTAATAAAAACTCAAATGAGTATCTAAACGCTATTTCCAACAAAGAATTTCCGATTTTTTTTTTATTCAAGGGACATCATTCTAGATTACATTAAAAGTGATTCAAATAAGTAATTCTGAATCTAAACATAATATGAGTGTATGATGTCATATCCCCTCACCTACAAAACACCAAGAATGTGTCACATATTCAATATAATGTGCATGGCATGCATGGCGTATCAATCTAACATAAGCATTCCCAAAGCGGGAAAATCCCATTAACTTTTTAACTATAATGCTAGATTACATTTAAAGACATTTCAAATAATAATAATATGATAATTTATATAGCACTGTATCCCAGCTAGGAGCCAGGCTCACAGCGCTTTACATGAAGATAACAATACACATATTAATTGAATAAACATTCATATCATACTAACTACATAAATGACAATACGTTATACATCATTGTCAGCTAAGTTAATCATTAAAAAAAAGGTTGTTTCATTAATTTTCGAAATAAAGTTTGAAAAGATGTCTTAAGTGCAGTCTTGAATGACTTAGCAGTTGAAATACTATGGATGGGTAATGGAAGAGAATTCCATTGTTTGGCTGCACAAAAAGAGAATGACCTTTCGTCAAATGTTTTAGTGCTTGTCTTAGGAACACAGAGAAGAGCGTAGCTGACGACTTGGTGAGTAGACCAACAAAAGTTCAGTAAGATAGGAGGGGCATGAGTCAGAAAAGAAGTTGTGACACAGAACGGCCAGTTTGTAATCAATTCGGGCTTGTATGGGTAGCTAATGAAGTGAATAAAGTAGCGGAGTAACATGGTCATGTTTTTTTGCCTTTAGAACTAATCTGACAGCTGAATTTTGAACTCTCTGTAGTTTTTCTATGCATTGTTTTGGAGCATCTGACAGAAGACAATTGCAGTAATCAATACAAGCTAGAACAAGAGCACAGACTAGAGTTTTTGTTGCACTATTTGTTAAGTAATTACGGATTGAACTGATCTGATGAATGGCAGTATAGGCAGAGCAACAGATGTGATTGATGAAGTTGTTGGTAGACATGTTGTCAGAAAAAATGTAGCCAAGATTCCTAGTCGATGTTTTGAACAGTTTATCATTATTTCAAATCAATAATTTTGAAACTAAACAGAACAATTGCTATCGACAAATTGCTGCTAAAATTATGGGAGTTGAACAATAAGAGATTTTTCAAAAATTCCTTCTCCAACATAGTTCTAAATATTATTAAATATCATTTGGAATTTGTTTCAACCCGATAGAGGTTGAATGGTTGGTGAGAAATAGACAAAGTACTGATATTTTTTAGAGCTTTTTTGATTTTCCAAGAAATTCAGTAAGTTTTTTCTATAGTGTAATTTTTTTTCGCCTCTGCACATCCTTGGAACCTTCTTTGCAAAAGACCCGAACCCTATCTGGTAAGGTTCAGGAGGAGCTGCTATCTTATCTTATCTTATCTATTATCTATTACAGACGCTCCTACTATAAAGAAGATTATTGCGTCCTATATTTGTCTATGATTTGTGTTTAGTCCTGCACTCTTATTACAGTTTTAAATGATGATTAAGTGTTGGATTTCCTGGTTTCTTTAGGCAACCCATTCCACGCCCCAATTTTGGACGGGAAGAAAGAAAACTTGTATGTGTTTGTTCTTTCATATGAGATAAGAAAGGTGTTTTTATCCTTATGTCTATCTGAGGGTTGTATTAAGTTATCTTTGTGTTGTATTTCTATATTGGAGTTTTGCTTTGTGTATAATTTCTAATTAACTCTTGGTTCTTCTTTCCTCTTGTGTTTCAAGGTTTAATGATTTAACTAATGGTGTTACTCTTGTGAGTTTTGAATATTCTCCAGTAATGAATCTGGCAGCTCTTTTTTGAATTTGCTCTAGTTTATCAATATTTTCTTTGGTGGATGGGTCCCATACAGAAGATGCATATTCTAATATAGGTCTCACCAGGCTGAGGTAGCATTTTAGTTTTATATCTTTATTACATTTGTAAAAGTTTCTTTTTATAAAACCAAAGGTTTTGTTTGATTTTTTAATAACTTCATTGACAAGGGGATTCCTTGATAGTTTCTCATTTATTATGACTCCTAAGTATTTCGCATCTTTAGTTTGGGTTAGTTCTTTTCCATGTATGAAAATTTTGAATTTATTTGTTTCTTTTTCTTTGTTACTCTTAGCAGTTAACACTTTTCTGGATGGAAGGACATACTCCAGTTAGTTTCCCATCTTATTAATTCATCTAAGTCTTTTTGTAAAATTGTTCTATTTTGTTCTGACTTAGTTGTTCTATAGATTATTCATTCATCAGCAAATAACCAGAATTTTGCTCCTGTTGAGATATTGTTGGGGATATCATTTATATAAATTAAAAATAGTAAGGGACCTAGCACAGTTCCTCATGGAACTCATGAGTTAACCTTTATTGGTGCAAATTTAGAACCAAAAAATTATTACAGTTTGCTGCCTACCCAATAGGAAGTCTTGGATCCAGTGATGTAAGGGGCCTATTTCTTCCATTTTATTTAAATTTATTAAAATTTCCTTGTCGCCTGAGGCAGACAATGATGATGCAAAATATGTGTTAAGAATATTAACTTTAGTCTCATTATCATTATAGGTTTTATTATTTGAGCCTTTTAGTGTGGCTATACCTGTTGGCTCCATTTTTTTTTATTTGATAAAGGACCATAAGTTTTTATTGTTATCTTTAGTAATTACATTGTTTATATATTCATTTTGGAGGTTTTGACTAAGTTTTTGTGTCAATTGTTTAATTTTTAAGTATTTTTTGTGTATCCTTTCTAAATTGGTAGCCTTAAATTTCTTAAATAAGTTCTCTTTTTGTTTGCATAACTTTTTAAATTTAGAATTGAACCAGCATTTATTAATTCTATTTGAAGTTAGTTTTGTTGAAACATTCTAATCCATAATAGTTTTTAGATTTGTTTTTATTTTTATTTGATTTAATTGGTAGAAAAAAGATTTAGTGCCCTTATGAACCTAATATTAAAAAATTAAAAAAACAAAATAAATAAACATAAAACCGGCTAGAAATTAGTACTGGTGGGGTTTTGAGGTTGCCACTCACAAACATTGAGCCAGACATAGATACACTCATAAAATCTCATCTTGTTCATCCAAATTATTTATTGTTTTATATTTTATTTTTAAACAAAAGTTAAAATTTCAATAAATTCGTTTTTCAACAAAATGTGTTTTTTTAATTTATTTTTTAAAAATGCATTTATGTAGTTTTTCACTTAGGGGTCTGTGGGCAAATTTTGACAATAAAAAGGGGTCCATGGATAGAAAAAGTTTGGGACCTACTGTTCAAAAGCTTAATGTCCTTATACAGGATGCCAAATTTGAACACAACATGTGTCTTTCAAAAGTTCATATTGTAATTGTATAACTCTTATTAAGAAATTAATAAAGCCTATAGACAACTACCTCTTTGGTGAGGAACAAAGAACAATGTCAAATTTGAAGTATTTTAGACTGGCAGTTATTTAATTAACTCATGAAAAAAGATTCAATCTCTGTGAAGAAGCTATTTGTCAATTACAGCACTTTACATATTACTTTATTGTCTTACTTTTTATTAATCTAATTTTTAATCTAAAATCCCACAAATATCGCAACAAATCAAATCTTGGAAACTAAAATATACTTTTAAAACAGTTTTAAAATTTAAAACATAGTGTATAACAGCAATCCTACCCTGTCTGGTGGAACATCTACTTGGGATGACAATGATATACACAAGTCACGGATGCTGCCTGCCTTAGGCACTGTCAATTTTAGCTATTCAGAACAGAATGAACATTGTTTATCACAGTAAAAGTAATTTTAAAAATGTGTTTTTTAAGTAATACATATTTAGATTTTTAAAAAATTATTATTTTTTAAATCTTGCTATAATAAAATTAGAAAAGCAATTAGTTAGCAAAGTTTAAAAATAATTTTATGAACTCACAAAAAATAACATAATAATGGTGATTCTTTGTTGTTAAAAACAGTTAACACATTTTACAGAAGCTTTTTGTACTTACCTCCATAGGTTTTTTTTCAGGAGGCAAGGGCACCCATATCACTTCCATTTTACGTTTTTTTTTTATGGGCAAGGGTAAAGATAAGTAACAAAATGGGTCAAAGGTCACAGAGATATTTTCACAGTCAGGGCATCTTACAGTGGATTTTAGAAGGGCATGAAAAATATCAACAATTATTGAGTCATTTTGTTTTTTGTAATTGTCCCATGCTTCTTTGGCAACTATCTGAAAGAGAGAATGTTAAAATAAATATATTTGTAAGTAAATACTTTTTCACACACAAAAATATACCTCTTAAAATTTCTTAACTAATTAAGCATTAAATATATTGAAAACAATTTCTAGAATTTGGGGTTTATTTTTCTTTCTAATAATAACAAAAATAAAAAGACATAGTTACATTGTCAGGCCGTCCTCCTGAGTCTTTGAGTTCAATATAGGGCTTTTTTCTAATGCGGTTGAGGTCTTCATGAAGTCCATTAAGCAAAAATGCCATTAGCTCTTCAGAATATTGTTGCTCGTTATCTGAAAATTTGGGTGCAAACCTACCCACTGCCACCTATCAGCAGAAAAATAAAGACATTTAAGTGGGAAAGTAGCAATGTCAATCATTTTTAACCCTTATTTATGTAAAACATAAACTATTAAAATTATTATTTAAAAACATCCCTTGGCCTTAAAACACAAATTCATCCTTAATATCACAAACAAATTGTCAATGACTATTTGAATTGCTATGAACGAATTTCAAGAGTTGCAAATTTTTCTTTCCATTTAGAAATTATATAATTAATTATTTCTATGTCATTAAGTCACCCATATCATTAAAGATATAAGTTATAAGATTATTAGTTTTTAAAAAAGGTGGTTAAAATGTTACCTTAAAGTTTCTAGGCTCTATATTTGACCTTTGACCTGACCACACTTCTCGAGTAAGCCCAGCGTATGTGATGGCAATTTCACCTCTCATGCCCAAGGGGTTTTCTTTGTTTAACTCTTTTTCCCACTGGTTGCTCAGCATGTAGTCTGTCAATCGGCTGACATTAAGCATACACTATTGGAAAACAAACTTAATTTTAGTAATTCTATAAACCTTTTCTTCTTTGTAAAGCAATCAAAATAGACAATTCTCAATGTAACAGTCTTTTGTTTCTCTGAAATTTAAATGTTGATACAACTGGACCTCACTAAGTTGAAACTTTCCTAAGTCGAAAACCCCCTTTTATTAAATTAATTTTTATATCGCTGCCAAATTCCTTAAGACTAATGTAATTTAGATCTCCTTAACTTGAAGATTTTTGGCTTCCAACCTCCTTTAGTTGAATTTTCCACAGCGTTTGGGCTATTATTCTAGGGTAATATTTCAGAACACGTGTTCTGTAGAGCCACGTTTACAGAAGCAAATTCTTATCTTAGTGTATTCCACAAGGGATTAGGTGACTCTTGCAGGTAAAAAAATGAGCAAGAAAAGAAAAAGGAGTGATAACTAATTTCTATCACTTTGCTGAATATCTTATCTGTTACAGATGCTCCTTCTATACAGAGGATTATTGCGTCCTATGTTTGTCTATGGTTTGTGTTAAGTCCCGCATTCTTATTAGAAATTTAAATGATGATAAAGTGTTGGCTTTCCTGGTTTCTTCAGGCAACCCATTCCACACCCGAATTCCCGGGAAGAAAGAAAACTTGTATGTGTTTGTTCTTGCATACGGAATAAGAAAGGTATTTTTATCTGTGTTGCATTAATTAATCGCTTAATTTATAATGACTAATTAACTCTTGGTTCTTTTATCCTCTTGTGTTTCAAGGATTAATGATTTAACTAATGGTGTTTCTCTTGTCAGTTTTGAATATTCTTCAGTAATGAATCTGGCAGCTCTTTTTTTAATGTGTTCTAGTTTATTTATGTTTTCTATGGTGGATGGGTCCCATACAGAAGATGCATGTTTTAGTATAGGTCTCACCAGCTTTGGGTTAGTTCTTTTCCATGAACTATATTTTGAATTTATTTGTTTCTTTTTCTTTTTTTCTCTTAGCAATTGACACTTTTCAGTGAGGAAAGACATACGCCAGTTAGTTTCCCATTTTATTAATTCATCCAAGTCTTTTTGTAAAATTTTGCTATCTTGTTCTGACTTAATTGTTCTATAAATATACAATCATCAGCAAATAACCTAACTTTTGTTCCTGTTGAGATATTGTTGGGTAAATCATTTATATACATTAAAAATAGTAAGGGACCTAGCACATTTCCTCAGTTAACCTTTTTTGGTGCAGATTTAGAACCAAAAAATTATTACAGTTTGCTCCCTACCCAAAAGGAAGTCTTGGATCCAATGATATAAGGGACCAAAGATTCCAAAGTATTTAAGTTTTTTAAGTAAACTAAGGTGTTGAACTTTGTCAAATGCATGCTGTGACTCTTTTTAAAAAGAAAAATCTTACTTTCCCAATCCCACTGAGGACGGAATAAATTGGTGGAAGGGAGGAAGGTGTCTCCTCTCACTGGCTTGTGTTGGTATGTCAAAAGCAAGTTGGCTTCCATTCATATGAAACATCAGACACCATTTTTCTTTCCTGTCAAGCCTTCTAGCCAGAGTGACAGTTGTCCCTCCCCCTCTCTATATCAAAATTGTCCTTGATTAATCTACACATCTTACGCAATTTCCCTAACTCAAAACCTCCGTAAGTCAATTTTTTCAGGTTTTTTTTAGTTCCACTTAGAGAGGTCCGATTGAATAATAAACCTGCATTTATTTAAGTGGCAGTTAAAATTGTAAAATGGAGGATGTGAAAATGTATTCTTTGGCATACCAAGACAGGTGGTGGGATGTTTGAAGCACTGATTTTTATAGAAGGGTCTAAACATGCATGTGTCGTAAAATAAAAAATAAAAATTTGCGTACAGGAAACAAGGAAATTGTCATCAATAGAATTGGGGGGGGGGGGTCTAGCTACAATTGTCTGGTGGATCTTTTCTTTCTAGATTATCTAATTTTGAATACAGACTTACCTGCAAGGCAGAGTTCATAAAGCATGTATTTCCTAGATTTGCTAATCCACAGAGCCCTGGTTTACTGGTCCCATTGCGATCATAAGAACTACTACTGTAGTAATTATTCACACTATTACTGCTATAGCCAGCACTTGTGTTAGTTTGGCTTACTGAGTCATTGTTGGCTGAACCACTAGCACCACTATATCCTGAGCTCCTGGAGAAAAAGACATTTCATTATTTTAAAGAAAAGGAAAAAAACTCCAAGTTAATAAATACAAATTTTTTAAAAAGTATTTAATTTTTAAAAAAAATATAATTGTCATTTAAACAAAAACGTTCATTTTTTAGAACTAATTAACTATTTACAAGAGTTATAACCTGTTAGGCGTAGAGAGGTATTTTTCCTTAGTTCTTAAAAACCATGAGAGAATTAATCTATTTAGCAATTATCAACACTTGCACCGTCCAGTGTCATGTCCTGGTGACTGATCTATTTTCACATGCATTTGTAGGCACTATAATATAATATCATCTCTTGAAAATAACTCTTTTCAACATTGCAAGTCAAGAAAAAATATACTTTAATAACAAAATGTCTGACAACTACACATATATGACTATATACAGAATTCACATAGTAAAGAATATATCTTTCCCAACTTCTCGGGCATCCTAACTTCACTTTCTACCACTACACATTTGTTGTAGCACCTGTGTCCCCCCCCCGCTCATTACTACCCTAATAGCCTCAACCTTGGACTTCAGTTGACCTCATAAAACATCTGCATTCCTTTCTTTAATACAATTTTGCTCTCCTTATCTCCTAGCTGTCAAACCCATGATTTTTCACGTGACCCCCAGCATGGGCAGTAGCTGATATCCTGTTTACATTTTTTTGCGCAATGCCTATTAACTCGGCAAAGGCACACAGAAAAAAGCCTTTTTTTTTCAACTGGCCGGGAATAATTTGTTAAAAGATTTGACAAACAAAATCAACTCCATCTAATTCACTAAAGCATATGAATTGAAGTTACTGTTAACTGGTCCAGATTAAACAGGAAAGGCCCTGCACTACAGACCAGTTAACTGTTAACAACCTTAGTTGTTCAACTAACTCATAATTGAGGTTATGTTGCAGTTAACAAAACTCTGTCTCTAGATAGTTTTGTAGAAGTAAAAAATAATTTAAGTACCTTGTTGTGGCTTGAGAAGTAGAGTTGTATGAGTTAGCACTGTCAATATAAAAATAATTGATAAATAACATTTAGAAATATGCATTTTTAAACATTTCAATTTGAATTTATGCATGCTATTAAAATCAAGTTTAATTAATGCAAAAATATGTTTAGAGAGGGCAAAAATTTAAATTTTGGAAAACAAATTTTATGTTAGTAACTAAAAGTTAATGAAACTTAAAGCATTATCAAGGAAATTTGTAAATACTTAAAGAAAGCAATAAGGAAAAAATAGACATGTTTTCAAAATAGGATATGTAAACGCAATGTATGATGAATAGTTCCTATGCATTTTTACTGCCAATATTTTATTACAAAACAAGGTATACACACTAAACACCCATGTCGTATGCAAAAAAGTACTATTAATTGTCAACAAAATAAAATTATAACACATACTAAAACATTTTGCTTACCTCTTTGCTTGCCTTGGCCATGTACCATCCTCGTTTCTAATTTCTACAATTATAACCTAAAAAATATTTTAAAATAAAGAGTAAATTGTGAACAATATTGCAATCTAAAAAAACATTTTCAAAATGTACTGGTAATTTCCTTTGAATAGATACTGATTGTAAAAACAATAGTGGAAGTCCTTTGAAAGTCTTGATTTTTAATTTATTACAGTAAGAATTACCTGTCCTTGATAAAGCCCAGCATCTTGCAATGTTATATCTTTTTTACTAAGAAGTTCATAGGTATTGCTCATGTAACGATTCCATAAGCGAACTTCCTTTTCTTCAGGAATTGAAAAATGGTTACGCATTTTCTGTTCAGTTGAAGCTGAAATTTTTTAATGCAAATTATTTTCTCGTTGCATTTTTAAATTGTAATACAAAAATACAATCAAAAACATCATTTTTTAGAGTAAGCAAATCAAAAATGTTTAGCAACCAATTGTTATTTGACAACACCCAATTATCAGGATCAGGTTGTTTTTCACTACTTAGCTATCCCCCCCCCCCCATGTTAACTGCAGTCCATCAAGATGGGTCAAAATGTTACACTGTGTTGAACAAGGTACTTAGTCCCGCCCACAACTGCCAATCATAAGCCCAGGTTTTACATTCCAGCAAAGTCTGGAACTATCTGTTAATCCAACTAATTACAAAAAGGTGATTTTCTCAGTTTTTCAAAGTTATTGGGGGGTTTTTGGGGTGCACATATAAATATGGGGTCAAAAGAAGATTTAGTAGGAAGAAGATGTGGAAGAAGATGAGTGAATGACTAGAGGAGTAATTAAGACCGCAAAAGTTTTGCAAGTGAATATTGTGTCCAACATTATTGTATGAGCAATTGCAAGTGATCTTAACTACCTCACGTAATTTAAGTGTACAGTAATTAATTTTTGTTACATATATGACAGACAGGTATAGTGTATTAATAGTTCACTATTTGTTCAGTCACTTAATATTTATTCTTGTGTCTGTTAGGTGCCGTATTAATAAGTCATATTGATATTTATATACTCATAAAAGTAAGTTTAGATTTAATTACAATCCTGTGTGATGTAACACCAATATAGTTTATAAAAGAATATTGTTTAAATATAACATACCTATTGTATCAGCTCTACTGAAAGCATGGGTTATCACATTGGTGGGGTTTGAGTTTTCACACAGCTTCAGCTCCATCAAATACACTTCTACTTTACAGCATTTTATAAACATTCCTTGTTCAACCACCTTTCTAACAATAGGTTGCTGAGGACATGACAGTGGTTTAATTACTGACCTGATTTATTTAATATAATTTCTTCATGAAGATTTTACAATTCCGGAGTACATAAATAATAGGTAATAAATGTGTAGGCTAAACATTATGTTCAGTGCTTTGATATGTTCCGATTTGAAGGATTAGTTAGAGATCTATTCCTAGCAGTGTGTGCTGCTTTTTGGATTAACTGTTGTACATAAATAGGTATAATAAAAGTTCATTAGTCTATGGGTGTGTATTTTGTTTCCTAAGGGTGCAGGTAAGGTATGTATCTCTCTCCTACCTGTCTAGGAGCTACTCCATACCAGGAAGACAACTTCATGTAGGCATCTGCAGGTAACAATATATAGTCCAAATCATCAACCAAATGTTCCCGTAAGATGTTTGTATCAGCTGTGGATATATAAACTGTTGATTAACTCATAGTAGGAATTCACAGAGAAATAATACTACTATTAGTATTCATATATGAAATAAAATGTGTTAATGCTTATGCTTACACATTGAAAATGTACAATTTTAGATTGTCATAAAATACTGTACTTACGCTTAAGCAATGAACAGTTGTCTATTGGACCAGGATGAACACTCTGATCTCCAACACTATAGGAATCCCATTGATCATAACCAACATATTTTTTCCATTGTTTAAACCACCGAACATCAACTAGATACCTAGTGAACAATAATGATCATTTTCAAATTTAATGACATGTGTTATGAGACAACGATTTTTTAAATTAAATGGCAATCAAACAATAATTTCAACAACTTAAATATTTGAAATCTTTTCTACTTGTTTGACATGTCTTGATTTAAAAAAAAAAAATAGTTATTCAAATTTAAGACAGGACAAAAAAACAACTAATAGTTTACCTCTTCTTAAACATGACCTCACAAACATGAAAAATGATTAAAACTGACTTAAAGCCTGGATGTCTTTTTTATGTTATAAGGAGTAGCCATGTGAGGATTTAAAAAATATTTGTATATGTTTGTTAATTAAATGTTCATGTATAAGTGACAATTCTATCTAATAGTAGAAATTTTAATTTCAGCCTTACACACTTGAGTAAAAGAAAATTAATCTCCCAAAATTAAAATTTTTAAATTTTTAGCCATTAGCCATAATGAAATATCTAGATTTGTGTGGGTTTTTTTAATCTATACATTTTCAGAAGGGTTTTTATTTTATAATTTAATTTAAAATTATTTTTTTAAACATAGACTGCACCTTGTCATTTTATGAACCAATAAAGCTGATTGGGTAATGCCATGCTTGCCGACTAGCCTTGTCTCAAAATTTAATTTTTTTAAAAAATGTACACAAATCTTCTTATTAGGAATAAGATAATTTAAAATCTACACTATTATATTTCAATTATATCTTGAATAGCTAGGTCAACAAAAAATATAAGCCTAATCAGTGGTTTTAACTAATGTAGGGCTGTTAATGACTAATTCAATTTTGATAATTAACTCTTGAAAAATTAACGATTAATTAATTGTTAATTTTGATTAAAGCCAAAAATTAAAATTTATGGTGCATTATCATTAAGCAACCGAAGTGATTATTCGCACGGTATTCCTGTGCATATAATTTATAAAATTATTCGGGTCTGGTTGTTGCGCATGCGTACTCCCAGCGGCTGATAACAAAATAATAGCCAATTTCACTCGATTTAGGCTAAATTGTGCAGTTATATGTTAATAGTACTAATATTTATATGTTTATAGTACTAATACTAGTTACAATTTAATGATTGATGTCTAATCAATGATAATTGGATATAAATTTGAATAATCACATAAACTTTCAAGTTTCTCTAGACTAATGGATAGTCAGCTAAAGAGTTAGTGAGTGTTATTATTGGTTAGCGGATCGAATCCTGATACAGTCTTTTTTTTTCTGTTGTTGTTGTTTTGTTGTTTTTTTTGTGTTGGTTTTTGTTTTACAACCACAGTGACAATGATTGCAAACACTCAAACAGGCTTTTTTTTCCAGGGACAATTTTTTTATATCCCATGAGTGAGTCACTGTTACTACAAGTGTTACAACTGAACTGAAGTTACTGGTTACTGTTATGATTATACTTATACTCAGTTCAGTCTTACTTACACTTACAGTACAGAACAGAGTACGGACTCTCACTTTTTAATTTTTTTTTTAAATGATGCTTTACCATCATAAAGTCTTTCACTTTAATTAATAAAATGATTAATTATAAATCATTAATAATTAATTAGCGAACGGCGGTATGCAGGTCCGCTCAGACTCAGATTCTTGCTCAAATACTATTACTATCAATATCAGTGACAGCAAAATTAGTTTACCGTGCAAAAAATGATAATGTTTGATATTTTTTGTTCAACATCTCATAATCATTGTCATCTTCATAATTTGTAGCCATTGGTCATTGACTCATTTAGTCACAGTCACAGTGACACTGTCTGTCAGTGGGTCAGTAACTAAATATTGTCGTAATTTATATTTGTTTTATTTGCGCAGGCTATTAGGTCTAATTAAACAACAATTAAATCAATTAACGGTAGACAGTGTCCTAAAACTTAAGTATCAACTATACTAATACTTTACATTATCTTAATTATTACACTTTGTAGTTAGTAAGTGTAGATTAGCATTTCAAAACCGTGCGAATAAAAATCGGCACGGTCAAACCGTGCAAATAATTTTCAAAATTAACGGCACGGTTATGACGTCAAAACTGCGCGAATAACGCTTGCCTTAAGCAACATTTATTAAACGTACTTATCGAAAATCCAAATAACGCTGGAATGTCGCCTTTATATGACAGCTTTAAACCAACAATGCAAACAGACAAGCATATTCATATTGACATTATTTGTTTCAAGTGATGAGTGAATCTTATTGACAATATAGTATAGTATAGCAAAACTTGTTAGCTTACTTGAATAATACTAAATGACTATATGAATGTAATAGTAATTATATTATATTATTATTAGGGCTGCGGAAATTATCAATTAATTTCTCGGTTAATCTGTAAAATTTTTTATCGATTAAAATTATTTTAATCGATAAAATAGCGATTAAGATGACGTAAGATGTTTTCCATAATGTTGTCGATTTATTAATAAATTATTAATAATTAAAAATAGTTTGCTTTTTTATGTACAAACTTCTCTATGACAAAAAAACAACAACAGATCTTTAAAGTGTAAACTTTCAAATAAGGAAAATTAAAATTATATTTAAAAATTGTTTTAACTTATTTAACAATAGGCAAGCGTTATTCACACGGTTTTGACGTCATAACCGTGCCGATAATTTTGAAAATTATTCGCACGGTTCGACTGTGCCGATAATTATTCGCACTTTTTTAAAATGCTAATCTACACTTACTAACTACAAAGTGTAATAATTAAGATAATGCAAAGTATTAGTATAGTTGATGTTTAAGTTTTAGGACACTGTCTACTGTTAATTGATTTAATTGTTGTTTAATTGAGTCAAATAAATATTATTAGACCTAATAACCTGCGCAAATAAAACAAATATATAACGACAATATTTAGTTACTGACCCACTGACAGACAGTGTCACTGTGACTGTTACTCAATGAGTCAATGACCAATGGCTACAAATTATGAAGATGACAATGATTATGAGATTTGAACAAAAAAATATCAAACATCATCATTTTTTGCACGGTAAACTAATTTTGCTGTCACTGATATTGATAGTAATAGTATTTGAGCAAGAATCTGAGTCTGAGCGGACCTGCATACCGCCGTTCGCTAATTAATTATTAATGATTTATAATTAATAATTTTATTAATTATTAATTAAAGTGAAAGACTTTATGATGGTAAAGCATCATTTTAAAAAAATTAAAAAGTGAGAGTCCGTACTCTGTTCTGTACTGTAAGTGTTGTAAGTAAGACTGAACTGAGTATAAGTATAAGCATAACAGTGAACAGTAACTAGTAACTTCAGTAGTAACACTTGTAGTAACAGTGACTCACTCATGGGATATAAAAAAATCATGTTCAGCCTGGTCCCTTTTTGGACTCAGGACGTGTTAGCGCATTTTCGTATTATGTATCAGTACTTATGTTAGATATCAGCATTATGTAGTTATCAGTAATTGTGTTTAGATTTTATACATATTTTTATGAATTTTCTTGTGTAATGAATATACCTGAAAAAAAATTATTTAAAAGTCATTTCTTTACATTTTAAAATTTTTTATTTTCTCTTTAATCTAACTACAAGTGGTTTGTGGTCACTGAAATAGGACTCATAAATGAAACATTCTAAATTGTAATCAGCTAATCGCCCAAATACTCCATCAATTGTTGTTTGATAGATCGTGGTTGCCAATCTTGTTGAAAGTAGTTGAATGTTGAAGCTTGTTTCGAAAAAGTTTTCAATTTCTGCCCCTGGGCCGCTAAGATCTTGATTGAAGTCACCACAAATGATGACGTAAAACTCTCTAAACTTTTACACATATTCTAATGACGTCAACAAAAAAAAAAACTAATTCTTTTGCACGCTTTCGCACCACTAACCAATAACTTTAACTCTTCAATGCTTGAAAAACGATGTATTCGACTTCCGGCAATGGCGGCCGTTGCCTGCGCCAGTGTTATCTCTCGATTCGCAATGTTTTTTGGTAGTTTTTCGTGGTTTTTTAACGGATCGAGTAACTGAGTGTTGATGCATAAATGGCAGGTCAGGACATACAAAAAACATATATACATCGTGGGTCTAGGACTTATGGTTGCTGAGATCTAGGGTGATGACAGACGGACGGACAAAACGGGTGCAATAACGCATTCGACTTCTCGAAAATGCGCTAAAAATTGTCCCTGGAAAAAAAAAGCCTGTTTGAGTGTTTGCAAGCATCGTCACTGTGGTTGTAAAACAAAAACCAACACACAAAAAACAACAAAACAACAACAACAGAAAAGAAGAAAAAACAAAAGACTGTATCAGGATTTGATCTGCTAACCAATTATAACACTCACTAACTCTAGCTAACTATCCATTAGTCTAGAGAACTTGAAAATTTATGCGATTACTCAAAGTTATATCCAATTATCATTTATTAGACATCAAACATTAAATTTTAACTAGTATTAGTACTATAAACTAGGGCTGTTATCGATTACATTTAATTTAATCATTAACTTTTGAAAAATTACCGATTAATTAATCGATAATTTTGTTAAACTAAAAATAAAGATGTATGACGTCATTTAACTGAAAATTTCAAGGGAAGTAAAAAAAACAGGCAATTGGCATGTTCATTAAGTTATTTTTAAAACAGTTAGCACTGAAAAGAAGTTAAATAACGTATTATCTTTATCTTATATGTTACAGACGCTCCTTCTGTACAGAAGATTATTGCGTCCTACGTATTTCTATGGTTTGTGTTTAGTCCTGTATTCTTACTAGAGTTTTAAAAGATGATAAAGTGGTGGCTTTCCTGGTTTCTTCAGGCAACCCATTCCACGCCCGAATACCGGACGGAAAGAAAGAAAACTTGTATGTGTTTGTTCTTGCATATGGAATAAGAAAGGTGTTTTTATCTTTATGTCTATTTGAGGGTTGTATTAGGCTATCTTTGTGTTGTATTTCTAAATTAGAATTAATTGCCTTATGTATAATGACTAATTTACTCTTGGTTCTTCTATCCTCTAGTGTTTCAAGCTTTAATAATTTAACTAATGGTGTTACTCTTGTCAGTTTTGAATATTCTCTAGTAATGAATCTGGCAGCTCTTTTTTGGATTTGTTCTAACTTATCAATATTTTCTTTGGTGGATGGGTCCCATACAGAAGATGCATATTCTAGTATAGGTCTCACCAGGGTGAGGTAGCATTTTAGTTTTATATCTTTGTTACATTTGTAAAAGTTTATTTTTATAAAGCCCAAGGTTTTGTTTGATTTTTTAATAACTTCATTGACATGGGGATTCCAAGATAGTTTCTCATTTATTATGACTCCTAAGTATTTCGCATCTTTAGTTTGGGTTAGTTCTTTTCCATGAATGAAATATTTTGAATTTATTTGTTTCTTTTTCTTTGTTACTCTTAACAGTTGACATTTTTCTGGGTGGAAGGACATACTCCAGTTAGTTTCCCATTTTATTAATTCATCTAAGTCTTTTTGTAAAATTTTGCTATCTTGTTCTGACTTGATTGTTCTATAGATTATACAGTCATCAGCAAATAACCTAACTTTAGTTCCTGTTGAGATATTGTTGGGTAAGTCATTTATATAAATTAAAAATAGTAAGGGGCCTAGGACAGTTCCTTGTGGAACTCCTGAGTTAACCTTTATTGGTGTAGATTTAGATCCATTAACTATTACGGTTTGCTCCCTACCCAATAGGAAATCTTGGAGCCAGTGATGTAAGGGACCTCAGATTCCAAAGTATTTAAGTTTTTTGAGTAAACTAAGGTGGTGAACTTTGTCGAATGCTTTTGAGAAGTCTAGTAATATTGTATCTATTTGATCATAATAACCTAAGCCTTTTGATAGATCATCTAATAGTCCTATCAATTGTGTTTCACATGATCTGTTCTTTCTAAAGCCATGTTGGTGTGGGCATAGGGGATTATATTTGTCAAGGTGGTTAACTATTCTGCTATATATTATGTGTTCCAGGAATTTACATGTAATACTAGTAAGTGATACAGGTCTGTAATTACCAGGATCACCTTTCTTAAAGAGTGGCGTTACATTGGCTAATTTCCAATCCTGGGGCACTTTACCCTGGTTTAGAGAGGCTTGAAAAAGAACTAAAAGGATTGGGGACATTTCATTGGTTAATTCTTTTAATAACCTGGCAGGTAATTCATCTGGGCCAGTAGCTTTGTTTATTTTTAAGTTTTTTAGGAGTGAATGTATACCTATCTCATCTACAGTTATGTTACCTATTTCTTCCAATTTATTTACATTTATTGAAATTTCCTTGTCGCCTGAGGCAGAAAATGATGATGCAAAATATTTGTTAAGGATATTAGCTTTAGTCTCATTATCATTATAGGTTTTATTATTTGAGCCTTTTAGTGTGGCTATACCTGAAGGCTCCATTTTTTTTTAATTGATAAAGGACCATAAGTTTTTATTGTTATCTTTAGTTATCACATTGTTTATATAATTATTTTGGAGGTTACGGCTAAGTTTTTGTGTCAAGTGTTTAATTTTTAAGTATTTGTTGTGTATTTTTTCTAAATTGGTAGCCTTAAATTTCTTAAATAAATTCTCCTTTAGTTTGCAACCCGTGCGAACAATATTATAAATTATATGCATGGGAAAACCGTGCGAATAATCACTTCGTTAACAATATCAAACAAGATTCAAATTCATTGACATTATATTGAACTACGTATATACTTATATTTAAATTTAAAAAATGTCAATTGCCTGTTTTTATTTCTTACCTGAAATTTTCAGTATAATGACTTTATTCTTATTTCTAGCTTTAATTAAAACTATCCATTAATTATTTGGTAATTGTTTCAAAAGTTAAGTTTTAAGGATTAATTTTTAATCGATAACAGCCCTATATTTAATAATTCTTATACTTCGTTGCAGTATCACTTTTGTTTATGGAAAGCTGCATTTATTTTTATACAAAATAACTAAATGAAACTTAGTTTTACTGTCGTACCATAACTCTCCTTTTTTAAAATCTTGATTAAGGTATTCTTCAAGGTAGTGAGTATCGCCTCGTCAAGACGACCCAATTTGCGACTGCATACGCGCTCGTCCACTTCCGGTTATTGCTATTCTTAGTAACATTGTTTATAAAATGATGTTTATAAAATTGAAGAGTTACAAGTATTCACTGCGCCTTTCATTGAACCTCCGATTCTATATGTGCATTCAAACAATCTCTAAAATCTATCACTAAACCTAACCCAAAACCCTAAAAACTATCACTAAACCTAACCCAACCCTAAAAACTATCACTAACCCAAACCCTAAAAGCTATCACTAAACCTAACCCAAACCCTAAAAACTATCACTAAACCTAACCCAAACCCTAATAACTATCACTTCACTAACGTAACCCTAAAGTCTATCCCTAAACCTAACATCAAAGCAAACCATTTTAAAAAAAAATCTTATTCATTATCAATTCATGTACTATTGTTTGAAAAAAAGACATAAAAAAAAAATAAAAAAAAATAGGCATCAATAAGAAATGGAACCCCGGACCTGCAATGTAGCGTACTATCGTACTATCAATATGACCACACAGTCACACATTCACCGATGAAATTTTTAATGTTATAAAAAAAATATTACTAAGAATAGCAATAACCGGAAGTGAACGAGCGCGTATGCAGTCGCAAATTGGGTCGTCTTGACGAGGCGATACTCACTACCATTCTTCAATCATTTTTGTCTGAGTAGCTAAGCCCGGTGGACTTCGCTCCGCCATTTTGTGATCTTTTTACATTTTATTTATCCAGATAAGACGTTACGTCACTTATCAACTATTAGGTAAAACAAAGTGGTACAATTTTTTAAGCTGCGTGTTTATTTACTAATTGGTAAGGATGTAGACAGACGTCCGGAGGCATCTCGGTTGTAATCTGAAGTTTGGTATGTACTAATTCCTGTTTCAATGTTGCAGTTCTCAAGTTTTTTTAGAATGTACCCCTAGGCTACATTTTTACGTAAATATTTCTGTAGTTGTTCTTATTGTGCCTTAACACTATATAAATATTTAAGATATAACTATAAAACTTTACAGTGACTCTAAAATTGAAATCTCCGACAAAATAAAATTGTGTGTGACCTCTAACCTCGATTATGTTTGTTTATTGTGTTTTCTAAATATTTAAGTGTATATTTGGAATTAACAAACTCCAAACTTCGGAGGCTACCTCACGGCGTGTCATCAGCTGTACAGTTGGGACAATTTCCTTGGCTGCTCGTGCCCTCCCAGTCATTATAATCAGTTAAAACAGTTCATATAGTTTATTTAATAATATTTAATAATTGTGGGGTACATTTTCAAAAATATTAGAACTACAACTTTGAAACCGGAAGTAGACTAAAAAAATAATAAATAAACTTCAGATTACAACCGAGATGCCTCCGGACGTCTGTCTACATCCCTACGGAATTTATTTATATTCCGACCGAGCCAAAAGAATAATTTTAAAAAGTATTATTATTTATTAGTATAGTATAAAGAAGCATGTTTGCTGTATTTTTAAATCGTAATAAGTAATTTTTATCCGAGTTAGAGTTAACAACTAGATCAGGGGTCTCCAAACTTTTCTGCGGGAAGACCGCATCAATGGCATCAACTTTCAAACAGCAGTTTTGGGGCCGACACCTAAACTCCAACTACTAAATTGTGTAAACTAATTAAAAACAGTATCCTTTCTTGGAGACTAAAAGGTGTCTAGGGGCCGGCTGAGAGGGCCCCGCGGGCCGCATCTGGCCCGCGGGCCGTAGTTTGGAGACTCCTGAACTACAAAACTATATGGGCATTCATATTTTTTCCTAATCCAGCAATTACATACAATTCTGTATTATGTTAAGCTAAGTTAGTAGGAGTAGGAGGTATCCACGACGTTTAACTGGGTAAATGAAAACACGGACCACCTGGACTGGATAGTGGTGGAATAAGTAAGGGGTGGTACTAGATGATTGACAGTTTACATTCGGACATTGGGAATTGGGGAGCGGAGACAGACGAGTATTAGTATTAGAAAGGACGCACTGATACTGATGAGAATGACACACTCGGTTAGGCAGACGGAGATAGGAACACAGATACAGACAGATAGTGACACACACGGAGATAGCGACAAGTGTTAAGAGTTAGAGTAACCATAATTAAAGAAGTAAGGAATTAAACAGAATTTATTTGCACTTCAGTCATGGAGCTGGAGTTTGAACATGAAGTAACCAAGAGTGTGTACAGTGTGAAGATTAAAGTGACAGAAGTAGAGACACTAACCACAAGAAAATCCACGTTCTCTACAAATAAACTGATTGAAATTAAAAGTCAATAGTCCATGCCATACTATACTTCAATCATTAAAATTAAAAGCTCGATGCCATCAGAATTGCCATCAAACCCTTTCCATTAAAAAAAAAATATTTCAGGTCATGTTAAAAATGTACTTAAATTTACAAGTCTAGAGTGGCTAGAGGTTCCCAAAGTTGTCCCTGCGGACCCCACAGTCCACGGAACCGTCCAAGGGGTACGTGGAAACTTAAAATTGATTTGGGGGTCCCTAAGCAACGTCAGGGGGTGCCGTTTTAACAGATGAGTGATCCGAAAAAAAAATATAGACAGTACAGTATTGAATTTTTGAAGTATGGTTTTATTTCATCACCAGGAAATATAGTATTTGACCAATGTGTCTTCTGCTACTTCTGTGTAATATCTTATCTTATATGTTACAGACGCTCCTTCTGTACTGAAGATTATTGCGTCCTACGTATTTCTATGGTTTGTGTTTAGTCCTGTATTCTTACTAGAGTTTTAAAAGATGATAAAGTGGTGGCTTTCCTGGTTTCTTCAGGCAACCCATTCCACGCCCGAATACCGGACGGAAAGAAAGAAAACTTGTATGTGTTTGTTCTTGCATATGGAATAAGAAAGGTGTTTTTATCTTTATGTCTATTTGAGTGTTGTATTAGGCTATCTTTGTGTTGTATTTCTAAATTAGAATTAATTGCCTTATGTATAATGACTAATTTACTCTTGGTTCTTCTATCCTCTAGTGTTTCAAGCTTTAATAATTTAACTAATGGTGTTACTCTTGTCAGTTTTGAATATTCTCCAGTAATGAATCTGGCAGCTCTTTTTTGGATTTGTTCTAACTTATCAATATTTTCTTTGGTGGATGGGTCCCATACAGAAGATGCATATTCTAGTATAGGTCTCACCAGGGTGAGATAGCATCTTAGTTTTATATCTTTGTTACATTTGTAAAAGTTTCTTTTTATAAAGCCTAAGGTTTTGTTGGATTTTTTAATAACTTTATTGGAGGTTACGGCTAAGTTTTTGTGTCAAGTGTTTAATTTTTAAGTATTTGTTGTGTATTTTTTCTAAATTGGTAGCCTTAAATTTCTTAAATAAATTCTCCTTTAGTTTGCAATACTTTTTAATTTAAAATTGAACCAGCATTTATTAATTCTATTTGAAGTTATTTTTGTTGGAACATTCTGATCCATTATGGTTTTTAGATCTGTTTTTATTTCCTTCCATATTTCTTCTACGGGGCTAACTATGCTGAATTTACTTAGGAAATTTTGTTGGAAATTAGAAGCTAATAGAACTTCGTCGAATGATTCTACGAAACCTTCCAAGCTTAAGGAACATTTAAAGAAAATTCACAGTGATAAAAACAATAAAGATTTAACACTTTTTTTTTGGTTTGAAGTTGTGTAAGAAAAAATATTATAAAACACCATCACTTCAACAGCTCTTAGGGACAACATCAAAGCGAGAGGACGATGGACTACGTGCGCCTTTTAATTTTTCTTTATTGATGCAAAGTCTGGAAAGCCCCTCACAATAGGTGTTGAACTTATTTTACCAGGTGTAAGTGAGGTGATATACAATGTTGCACCAATCAACTTTCGACATCACGAAAATAATTCCACTGAGCAATAATTCAGTCCAAAGCAAAGAATGATTGACAAAATAGCTAGTATGTTGAAAATTCTTCATGTGAGTACTTAAGAACATCTGAATTTTCTCTATAGTTTGACGAGTCTACTTTACTAGGAAACGAGGCTTTACTTTTAGCTTATATTTGTAAAAGAAGAGCTATTTTGACGAGAACTGTTGTTTGCTAAATGTTTGGAAACAAATACGAAAGGGGAAACGTTATTTACTGAATTAAAAAGATTTTACTATGAAAGAGCTATAATCTTGACTAATATTTCTGTAGTTACTGACGGAGCTCCGGCAATGTTAGGGAGATACCGAGGCTTTCAGGTATACTTAAAACAAGCTGTACCACAATGTATGTTCAGTGCAGTGTGTCATTCATCGACATTATTTAGTTGCAAAAATATTAGTGAACTTTTGAGTGGATCACTAGATTATGTCCTTAGAGCAGTTAATAAAATAAAAAAGAATGTCTTTAATGAAATGTTGTTTGCTAAACTTTGATGGAAAATGATGAAGACTATTACTGTTTACCACTTCACACAGAAGTACGCTGGTTATCTAAAAGTGCATGTTGAAATCGATTTTATGCTCTCTTTGATTAATTGATGGAATTCCTGGAAGGCAAAAATGAAATTTAATTAACTCAAAAAATGGCATAGCCTTTATGACAGATTTGTCTGCCGAATTTAACAAAACTGATTTGAAACTACAACGGGACCAATTAAATTTAATCAAAATTAAAAGCGCAATATCAATGTTTGTTGCAAAACATTTTCTGTTAAACAAAAATTCGGGAGAGGAGAATGTTCTCAGATTCAAAATCTCTCGAAATTTCAAAATAGAGTTGACGATTTGCTTGCCTACTGTCAACATTTAACGGCTCTTCACGCAGACCTGAACCAAAGATTTGAAGACATTCTTCACTTGGATATTTCCGACTGGGTGTTGAACCCTTTTGCTCGGGGACAAACTAAGATAACAGACATAGATGAATCTATACTAATACAGGTGCAACCTATTGATATTGAATTATCCACAAACGAGGAACTTAAACCAATGCTTAAACAAGGATACCACAAATTCTAGTTACAAAAAAATATCCCAATTTATATCCTGCACTATTGGTTATTGTAAAAATGTTGTTGACTGCTTACCCGTCTTCCTATTCGGTATAACGTGGATTCATTGCAGTTTTGAACCTCATCAGAAACAAAGGAAACCGGCTTGACATTAGTGCTCGTGGTGATTTGCGATAGCTACTCACAAACTTGAGCCGGGCATAAATACACTCATAAAGTTATAAAAATCTCATCTAGTTCATCCAAGTTTAATTTAAGAAAAGAAATTTAACAAAAGTTAAATTCAAATAAATGATTCTTCAATAAAATGTTGTTTTAATAAGTAAATTTGTATACTATACATTTATGTAGCTTTTTCAGTTGGGGGTCCGTGGGCAAGTTTTGACTATAAAAGGGGTCCACGGGTTAAAAAAAAGTTTGGGAACCACTGGGCTAGAGCCTACCCTATATCGTTCAGGCCAAATGGACAAATGAATGACTCTGAATGCCACTCAGTGAATGGCAATCTTCCATAGCAGTGGCGTCACTAGGGGAAGCGGTGGGAGCGTGCCACCCCTGATGACACCATCAGGAATGACACCAAAATGTAAAATTATGTATGCTCCCGTTATTTGTCCCTAGAAAAACCGGAGCAATTCTATGGGTTAAGTCGTGAGGGGGGTGACACCAACTCTAGTGACGCCTCTGGTCCATAGTTTTGATTTAATTAGGCGAAATAGGTTGAATTAAGTTATTAGAATGCGTGAGTGGAAATGTCGTATATCAAGGCTATAACGGTTAATATAACTGTATTATAGTTTCACTAGCCGACCCGCGTCGTAGCGTACGACGCTTATGATTTAGTGACTGATGAAGACTTCCCGAAAAACACTGTTGTCCAAATGGGGTGATTTTGGGCAAACGACTGTGTGTGAATGAAAAGAAGGAAATTTGGAGAGAGCAACATACAATTATCTATGACTGAAAACAGGTTTTGGAAGATACAGACATATCATTTTGAACGTTTGGCCCTGTTAGCAAGCCAAACCAGCCGGAATCGAAGAGAACAATGGAAAGGCAACGAGGCTCCGACGACTGTAGGAGATACCAAAGCGACTGAGAACACAGGAGTGATGAGGTACACACTGCTACGGGTACACACAGTTGTGCATGCCTGGAGGGCGAGGGAGTCTTCATTTTATGAAAGTAATTGTTGAGGAGACTGTGCGACTACTTTTCTGCCACTGAGCACAACGGAGGCACGAAGTTATTATGCCAATGTCGAGAAACAAAGCTTACAGCCGTGTTGCGAAGTCATGTTCGAAAAGAAAGTGGGAAATGAACGGGGACAAACACAAACATTTTTAAAAATTTAAAAAGTAATGTCTTAGCTGGTGTCGTGTACCGTTGTCTAGGGTTTTAGGTCCCGAGGCTTACACTCCAACACTGTTGTACAATTAATGCAACTCAAGTCCTTTTCTCATCAACAATCTTTATTTACATTCCCAGATACTTGTCGACTATGTACACTTCTGGTCTTCTCACTCACACATATCTCCGTGTCTCTCAGTTACAATCTAGCCCCGCTGTATAGCCCTACAGGCTAACACGGCAGCTCTAACAGCTGCGGTATTCTCGTGTTCTGACACCGGTGACTTGTCTACACCCCACCGCTCTCTACAACATAACTCCTTGTCCGTCTC
>MUZC01001958.1:0-26446 GCA_002072015.1 Radix auricularia | reverse complement strand
TTTCTTACATTCCATGTGCCAATAATTATGTCTCCTCTTCTTTTAAGGTTGTATGGGGGTGTGGGTTGTGGTGCACCAGTAGTAGATTTTACGTCCCCATCCTGGCGTACAATGGTAGACGCGGCCCTTGTTAACCCGGGCGACGACCGAGCCGGTATGTGTTGCTTTAGTATAACAGTCATATGGACTCTATAAGGGTGACCGTTTTTTAAAGACGTAAACCATGTCTATCCCAGGAACTCTATATTACTGTCAGTTGGGAGCAAGGTTCATTGTGACAGGAAAATCATAGGAGATTTTAATTACCCACTCTCATGACCATCCCAAAAATCTGATTCTTCACCAAATCTTGGCTACCCCACAAATATTTTTTTTCATTTTAAAAGAAGAAGATTTGAAAAGTCAAAGTTTTTACTTTACACTGGATTTTAAGAACCAGAATCACACGTGTCAAAAATACCAAAATTTCTGTACAAACTTAAAGATAAGATACAAGAAAAATACGGTGTAAGTGGTGGGATTTAAGAAAAGGATGAATCAGTTATGACTTATGACTGAATGAATGTTGAAAAATATTAGAGACGTGCAGAAACCAATTCAAATATAATTGGCGATTTGTTTTACACGAAATTTTCTCCAAGTATAAAAAAAAAGAAACAAGTGCTACAGGCAGACAATGGAGCCGTTTCCAAATTTTGTGGATCCCTTTTATAATACATACGATTATTGAATGATGTGAAATATTTTTGCGGAGTAACGTAATACAGTCATTTTAGTGTGAAAGTGGCATAGTTAAGATAGTTAACGGTAGTAAATATTAGGGCTGTTATCGATTAAATTAAATTTAATCGTTAACTTTTGAAAAAATTACCAATTAATTAATCGATAATTTTGTTAAAGCTATAAATCAAGATGTATGACGTCATTAAACCGAAAATTTCAAGGTAAGTAATAAAAAGCCCTCTTGCCCCCCCCCCCTGAATACACCCATGGACACATAAATATCAATGCTGGCGTATTTTTGCTAAAAATTTGTCAGAAATTTTATTTACAACTTACTAAATATGTTTTTAAAAAATATTTTTTGGTAATAAATTTTGAACTAACTAAACTAATGGAACGCAAAATAGCAAAATAGGTTGCACACAACAAGAGTGTTAACAAGTAAAATGTTTCAAACAAATAAAACGACCCAAGTATTATTAACTTTATTTACATTTCTATTATTTGAAGTCCTCAATGTATTACAAGAATGTCAATTTATTGTGGACATTTAGCAGGACAAATCCCCTGGTGTTCTCTTTTATTTACATGAGCTCAGAGACATCTTTAGGCAGGCCCAAGCCCTGCATGACTGTAGCGCCACAGGAAGGATGGGTGAAGAAATCTTTGTTTTCATCTGGACAAAAATTGCAGGAGAACTGAAACAAAAGAATTGAATTATTTTGATTTTTTTAATTGAACACTTAGGACTGGATTTTTTAAAGGATACATTATCGCAGGATTAAAAATTCATTTGTAAGCCAGCACTTCCACCCCGACGCCATTAGTAAGTAATTGTTTAGCACTCGGGCTGTTAGTTTTTAGCGCATTTTCGAGAAGTCGAATGCGCTATTGCACCCGTTTTGTCCGTCCGTCCGTCATCACCTTTGATCTCAGCATCCATAAGTCCTAGACCCATGAGGTATATATGTTTTTTGTATGTCCTGACCTGCCATTTGTGCATCAACACTCAGTTACTCGATCCGTTAAAAAACCCCGTTAAAACTACCAAAAAATATTTCGAATCGAGAGGTAACACTAGCGCAGGGAACGGCCGCCATTGCCGGAAGTCGAATACATAGTTCTTCAAGCATTGAAGAGTGGTGCGAAAGCGTGCAAAAGAATTTTTTTTTTTTTTTAGTTGACGTCATTAGAATATGTGTAAAAGTTTAGAGAGTTTTACGTCATCATTTGTGGTGACTTGTAGTTAGATTAAAGAGAAAATAAAAATTTTTAAAATGTAAAGAAATGACTTTAAAAAAAAAAAAAAAGTCAGGTATATTCATTACACAAGAAAATTCATAAAAATATGTCTAAAATCTAAACACAATTACTGATAACTACATAATGCTGATATCTAACATAAGTACTGATACATAATACGAAAATGCGCTAACACGTCCTGAATTCCAACAGGGACCAGACTTAACATGATTTTTTTTTCGTATGTGATCAACTTATCCATTTTTACAAATTTTGAATTCAGACCGTATTCGTAAATTTTTTTATGGGTAATAAACACACTGCTAAAATGTCTTCGAAAAACCACACAAGAAGACAATAAAAAGAGAGAAAAAAGTCGAAATGAAACTTAAAATCCTTTAAGAGTGATAACAAGGTGTTAGTATTGTTAATCTATCGTACACATTAAATCGACCAACATCAACAATATACATTGTTCTCAAGAACAAAAACAAAATGAAAGAGATGGATGTTTCAAATGGTGTTTCAAGAATGTGTATACGAAAAGCTTGTGACACATTTTCGTCAAGTTTTGAAGCGTCGGCAAAAAAACCCCACAAAAGTCTTTAGTCAGTTTTCTAGTTAAAAAGGATTAATTATTTGTCATAAATTCATATTTTTATTTACGTTTTTTGTTTTTAAATCTAAATTGCATTCCAGGTTGATGCACTCTTTAAAACAATTCATAAGTAATTTATTTGATAAATTGTTTAAAAAATTGTGAAAAATGAGTATTTTTCAGCATCGAACGCGTTATCGTATTGTACATTGATTTGTATGGGTAAAAATTGTTTCGTTTAGCAAGTCTTTCGCTTAACGAGTAAGACTCTGGAATGAATTATGCTCGTTAAAGGAACTCCCACTGTATATATAAAAAAAAATAGAACTTACTAAAAATCATTTGTCAGTTGCTGGTTTCAATACTGAGAAGATACTTTCCCAATCGAATTCGGACAAATCTGAAATAAAAAATGGTTAAATTTAAACATGTGGAAATTCTTGCCTTTCTAAATATGATTTTAGAACTATAAAAATTTTATGACCGGATAGAAATTGTACTTGGGTCATCTCTGAATAAATATATAAAACTCACTCCAAAATTTCAATTTACGAGTAGATAGTTGTGCCATAAGGCTTCTTTTCTTTTTTTTATTTAAAACAATGATCGATTTATTTACCAATTACCTTTTAGATTTGAAACTTTTCCGATATCATTATGCTAACAACAATTTACAGCAATACATTTTTAAAATATCCTTAGAGCACATGAGTAATATGTTTTTAAAAGGTGAATCCCACTGTAAATAGGCTATATGCTAAAGGCAAATACCATCTTGTCTATCAGTAATATGTTAAAAGGCAAATACCCTCTTGTCTATCAGTAATATGATAAAAGGTAAATACCCTCTTGTCTATCAGTAATATGATAAAAGGCAAATACCCTCTTGTCTATCAGTAATATGATAAAAGGTAAATACCCTCTTGTCTATCAGTAATATGATAAAAGGTAAATACCCTCTGGTCTATCAGTAATATGATAAAAGGTAAATACCCTCTTGTCTATCAGTAATATGATAAAAGGTAAATACCCTCTTGTCTATCAGTAATATGATAAAAGGTAAATACCCTCATCGCTATCATACTCTTTGATGTTGTCCTCAGGGGAGAAGACGAATGTATCTGAGCAGAAGGGAGAGAAATAATATTTATTTGAACAAAAAATAATTTGACAGGAAACATTTATTGGAGATTACGGATTAAATAGAATGTTCTTTGACAATTCATATTTAAACATGAAGAGTTTTCTTTTTTTTTTTTTTAATTAAGATATGTCCAATCAAGAACTACATTATTTACAGATATACCCGTTTCATTTAGCTAAAGCAGACTTTAAAATACCAAATAAATGACTTTTTCAGCAACTGAGCAAACTACGGTTCTTTTATGCAGGAATCATTGCTTAATTGAACGACTATGGTTCAAATATATATTTTATATATATACAAATTTGATATAAACAAATATACTTTCAAAAATGTTTTCAATTAAAAAGGCTACTATACCGCTTGATGTCTGTAGTTCAGATACGCCGATCATAGCCTGCTGTTCATCTATACCGACTGAACTCTGCACTCCAGCCATTTCAAACGAAGTCTGCAGTTCAGGTATGCCAAATGACGTCTGTAATTCACCCCTCTCGTCTAAAGTCTGCAGTTCAGCTATGCCAAATGAAGTCTGCAGTTCAGGTACGCCAAAAGAAGTCTGCAGTTCAGGTACGCCAAATGAAGTCTGCAGTTCAGATATGCCTAGCGACGTCTGAAATTTATCCATCCCTCCTAAAGACTGCAGTTCAGCTATGCCGACCGAAGCCTGCGGGCCAACTAAGCCAAACAAAGTTTGCAATTCATCACTCCCAGGTAAAGACCGCAGTTCATCTGTGCCGACTAAAGTCTGCAGTTCCGCTATACCAACTGGAGTCTTGAGTTCATCACTCACGGCTAAAGTCTGCAGTTCAGTTATGTCAAACGAAGTCTGCAGTTCAGTAAAACTAAATGAACTCGGCAGTTCAGCTATACCAAATGAACTCTGCAGTTCAGCTAAATCAAATGAAGTCTGCAGTTCAGCTATACCAAACGAAGTCTGCAGTTCAGCTATACCAAGTGAAGTCTGAGTTTCAGCTAAACCAAATGAAGTCTGAACTTCAGCTATGCCATTTGAAGTCTTCAATTCATCTTTTCGGACTGAATTCTGCAGTTTGTCTATACTAACGGCAGTCTTCAAATCATATTTTCCAACTGAAGACTGCAGTTTATTATCTATACTAACTGCAGTCTTCAATTCATCTTTTCCAACTGAAATGTGCAGTTTGTCTATACTAATCGCAGTCTTCAATTCATCTTTTCCAACTGAAGACTGCAGTTTATCTATACTAACCGCAGTCTTCATTTCATCTTTTCCGACTGAAGTCTGCTGTTTATCTATACTAACCGCAGTCTTCAATTCATCTTTTCCAACTGAAGACTGCAGTTTATCTATACTAACCGCAGACTTCAATTCATCTTTTCCAACTGAATTCTGCAATTCATCTTTTCCAACTGAATTCTGCAATTCATCTTTTCCAACTGAATTCTGTTTTCCAACTGAATTCTGCAATTCATCTTTTCCAACTGAATTCTGCAATTCATCTTTTCCAACTGAATTCTGCAATTCATCTTTTCCGACTGAATTCTGCAATTCAGCTGTGCCCAAGGAAATCTGCCGTTCGGTTATGATGACCGAAGTCTGTAGTTCAGTTATGATGACCGAAGTCTGTAGTTCAGTTATGATGACCGAAGTCTGTAGTTCAGTTATGATGACCGAAGTCTGTAGTTCAATTATGATGACCAAAGTCTGTAGTTCAGTTATGATGACCGAAGTCTGTAGTTCAGTTCTGCAGATCAAAAAAGACCTAATAATTCATGCCGTTCAACAGGAAGACCCTTTACTCTTGTCTTGTAACTCACAGAAGTGTATCTTATTTCAAACTGTTGATAGTCAAAATTTGTAGATTGAATTATTTTTAATTTGTTTTTTTTTAAAAGGAAATAATACAATGTCATTTAAAATGAAAAGATTTTTTTTAAATTTTAATTTTCAAAGCTAAGAGGATGTGTGCCCCTTTTATGTTATTTTTGTTCAGATTTCCCCCCCTCTTGTTCAAATTAAACAACTAAACATCACCTAGGCCCTAAAACCACAACCTTATATTTATTGATCAAATGTATTACACGTATTCCCTTTAAAGTCGTTTGAATATAACAATTTCACACCCGGAAATCCTACCCCCTCTTCCCCAACTATGTAAAGACAGTCAAGGGTGCCGGTAAATTTGTGTTATCCCCAATAAGCAATAAATGCGTAAATGATGATAAAATACTGAGAAACGAGCACAGATATATTGCTACTTAAATGAACATGAATAAATATGGAATGGGAAAAAGGCGAGAATAAATGAGATAACTTTATACGGTCACATGCATACAGCGACGCTGAAAATTAATGTAATAAGTAATTCAGCCATAACAATGTTTTCATGTAGTTTGACACATCGATTACTTTGAATAATCCAGCTTCTTGAGAGGTAAATAATCCTTTCATGTGCAAATTGACACTTTAAAATTTCGCTAAAAGAAATCGTTTGATGATTATGTATAATTTGCTCTGTTCCACTTAATATCTCTTTTTTTCTTAAATACCGAGGTTCAGTTATAAGATTTGAATTAGTCACACGTCTTACCTTCAGTAAAAGTGGAGAAGATTTGATTCTGTTAGGTGGACCATGGACACGGAGACACTAAATGACCAGCCTAGCAAATATCTGACGTGAACTTGGACACGGAGACACCAAGTGACCACTTTAGCAAACATCTGACGTGAACCTGGATATGGAGAAACCAACTGACCAGAAAAGCAAACACCTGACATAAAATTCACCAAACACCCCAAAACACGTGTGGTCAACCAGATATAACGTTACAAAAAATTTTTAAAAGAAAAAAAAACGACTCAAATCACGATGTCTTCAAAATATCACAACTTTCACTCTTTGTATCAAAGGTTCTCATCTTGCTTGAAAATGGCTGGTTTTAATTCCATTAATAAATAAACCGTGAACCTGATTTTTGTATTACAGTTAGGCTTAAAATACCTGTGTCAAATTATGACTGGAAATATTCTGCTACATGGACATTAATGATTTTAACTACGTCTTAGTTCTTTAAACTTTAAACTTTGAAATTGTACAAGTCTCAATGCCTCACATCTTCTCCCCACAACACATTGACCATTCATTTAACATCATCACTGATACCATAGGCCTTCACCTCTTTTTAGAATATATCAAGAAAATATTCTTTTTAACCAAATTACTTCATGATTAGTTGAAAGTAAAGACTCTGATAGGGCGGATAAGGATAATACCGGATGCCCCCGTATTATTTGTAGAACCGCTTCAAGCAATGAACCGTACAGTAGCAGAGCTGACCGCTCTAAAGAGAAAAAGTTTTATGAATGTGTTGAATAATGTGGTTATTTGTTGACCTGGATTACAAATGTTTTACTCTCAATGCACGGGGCAACCATTAAGTCAACTACTGGCTTTGGTCAGATTGTTCATGTTGATTAGCCAGCACTGACCCAAGCAAATATTTTAATAGCGTCTCCCGTGTGTATGAAAAGCTTCAAAGCTAATTCCAAAAACTATGAGCCAAACGAAATTTAGTCGAAATTTCCCCAAATTCTTATGACCCTAACATGTTCCACAATTTAAAGGTTTTGCTACTTTTGAACAAATTTCATGTTTTTATCATCTAATTTTTTTCTCATAAGTAAAAGAAGCCACTTTCAACATCTTATTCTCTTGGTGGTGCAAACACACTATGGCCGCCACACCAAACACCAGCCCACCTGTAGGCATGGGTGGATATTATTATTTATACAGTCTTCACCTTCGAGATTGAAATTCGACTGTTAAAATTCATACAAAGAGGGGAAAGTATTAACAAAGTTGTTTGCAATGATTAAGCTGTCTGCTTCTTTTACTATTTATGACAATATTAAAGTTACAGCATAAACTTGCATCTAGAACTGTAGGATAATTTTCCTACTGCTCAAGGCTTAAAATTACAATTCCTTAGAGGATGGTCAAGATTATCAACCAAAAAAAAATTCTATGACGTCATCATTAGAAATTGTAGTAAATTAAAACCTTTAGTGCTTTATTTTTTTTTTAAATCTACATTTAGAATTCTATAAGATTATGTTTCTCCACTGTTTTTTAATTGCCTTCTGTAGGCTACTAGTAATAGTGTAATTCACAGTCTTTAGTAAGACTTTGAGTTGATACAATGTTTATTGGAGTAATGTTAGATCATTGTTGATTATTTTCTTAGAATAATAATGACTAATTTATTTAGTTGTTTCATAGATACACACATTTCAAACCAACTAATCAATTTTTTTTAATGAAATCTCTAGTTATAAACAGCCGATTGCAAACATATTTGTGTATGTCTTTCTAATTCTCTTTTAGACACACTCAATGGTTTTTATTTATTTTTTGGGGGGATGGGGGCGAGGTCGGGGCGCTGGGGGTGGGGTGGAGTAAAGTGTTGTAGGGACAACTGAGAAGTGCTAAAGTTGACCTTCTTTTCTTGCTTTAAGCTGGTCTCATTGTTGATACTATATGACATAGTATTAAACCTATATTGACAAATCTATGAAGGGACACTTGAACTCACATTGACTTAATCCACCACTTGATATAATATCCATAGAGTTACTAGCAGAGGGATGAATAAATATGGGCGTCTGAGAATCTTTACATAAATTCACGTAGACGACCATGTGCAAACGAGCATGACGAATGACCCCCGGCTGGGGTCAAAAGATCACGGTGGGCAAACGCAGTGGGATGAAAATGTTTTAAAGAGTGGGGAGGGGTGTTGTGTCAATTATGCTTCTTGCTTTCACTTGCGTTGTTCCTTCACAGAATAACATATGTCTTGTAGTGTAGGGGTTATCACGTCCGCCTTTCTCGCGGAACGTCCTAGGTTCACTTCATAGATGGAATAATTCTAAAACAAAATTAAATGTTTTTTCTGTCTGTTCTCACCCCCCCCCCTTTTTTTTTGCGAACATGAGTCGGAAAATCACAGTTTATGGTTGGCAAGGAGTGGTAGTAAAGGGTGGGGGCAGGTAACAACAACCACTGTGCACGATGTAAGAACTCTTCTATCCGATATTGATGTCAACTGATCGCATGTGAGTGGTTTGATTTAAAAAAATGTGTCCCAGATTTTAATGCTTGACATTTTTTGACAATGTTTTCTGAGAAGGTCATGGGTGTCTTCTAAAAGACAGAATGGGACAAAGAACACAAGAGTGTGAATTCTCTGCGTCTTGGGAAGTGTGTATCTGTGTGTGTCAGAGAGAGAGTGGGAGAGAGAGTGGGAGAGAGAGGGGGAGAGAGAGGGGGAGAGAGAAATGTAGACAATCTTTGTTAAATGTGAAGGAAATGGAACACACACACAAAACTTACTAACAATATTTAATGAATGTTTATAAAACTTTTATTGAATTAACGTGATTAAAATTTTACAAGAACACATCTCTGAATTAAATAGCAACAAAGGTTTGTATTTAATTTCTAAATGGGGCATTCAGTCACAGACATGCTAACGTTTATATAATATTCATAACACCCACAATTATTAAATAATCTCCAATCTGCAATTGTTATCCGTTGTAAATGTTTCTAATTTTTATAATTAGCAACAAAGACATAAAAATACTTTTTGTTTGTGTTTTGAAATGAGTTCATCACAGTACCAATGAAAACAATTATTTCATATTAAGAAATTGTTAAGAATTGTACATTTCCCCATCTAAACAATGACCTCAGACAACTAATATTATAGAAAAATAGAAGAGAACTGAGTTAAACTTCGGCTGGTGTGTAAGATCCCCTCAGTAGCACTGACACTGGTAAGCTTCCTTTGACGCTGGACATTGAGACGGGGCCAGCACGCAGTTGCCTCCCCTTTTTTTGAAGTCTTCCCGACAGCGGTCATTGCAGGACTTCCAGAATATCCCGGTAAGCCAGCTGCTCCACCTGGCGGAGTAGGACAATTATAGGACATTTGAGACAACATTAGAAATGAAACATTTCTTTAAATAATAAACTTAGCTTACATGTACAGTAATTTTATTATTTGTTGCAGCCAGGGTATGAATGTTTTAACATTGAATGCATTGATAATTTTAAGTGTAACTATTTTGAATGTGAAGCGTTGAAAGCGCAGTTGCTTGCTTGGATACTATTTAAGTCATCAAATTATAATTATTATGTTACATATTCCTATATTATTAGTATTATTTTTAATCCCTGGCCAAGTTAATTCATTCTCTTATAAAAATTACAGATATCAACTGACTCTGAATGAAAGTAAAACTCCGCCAATCTGTTTTGTTAACCAACATCCAACACGTTGTTCCCGTCACATAAGACCGAGGTTTTGTTGTTGTTGTTGTTTTTCCTTTTTGAGTCATTAAACATTTCCTGCATTTATGTTTTATCTCATTTTTTCACGTGCCACACTTTAGATGTAAAAATTCTAATTAAAAATTACTACTTTATAAATATTTAACTTGTTAACGTCTTCAAAAGCCGCTATAAAGTCTTTATTTTTTAAAAATCTATTTAACTCAACTAGACAATTTTTCAACTGTCTTTTATTATTATTAATCAATCAAATGAACTCAAATCTTCCACTGTTCTGCCTTCGCTATATCGATTACATTGAATTAATTGTTAAACTAATTTAAATCATATCCCTTAACGATGTACTAGCTCACTTCAGAGAAGTCTTTTATGTCTCCACGTCATTTTAGTATAAAAATGTATTTATTACGTTTAACGGTAAATGTTTCCTGCTTAATCCTATCTGTTTCTTTTTAACCAACCCCACCTGACCAGACACGCACATTATGTGATTGTATCTTGTCCAATCAATTCTGTTTATAACTGTTACTAGCACGGGGTTTGAGTTTCGTCCCCATTCACACTAGTTTGCCAGCTACTGGCATGTATAAAGATCAAACGACATGTAATTTGCGTACCAATTGGTGTTTCATTTTATTTTAATTATACCAAGGACAAATAAACGCCAATAGAATTGTACTTGCCTTGAGCACCGACTCCAAGTTTGGTAGCAGCCCGCAATGACGTTAGCTTCAGTCTCAGGGACAGAGAAGATCATCGCCGTCAGGAGGACCAGAACGATACTCAGTTGGGTAATCGATGCCATGTCGACCTGAAGATTTGTCTTTGTGACTTTAGAGAAGGATTTGAGTGAAATTAAATACGTTTCTTAATTTCTGTAAATCTTATTGCCAAGTCAAGAAGAAAATGTCGGCTTAAATTTTTTTTAAATCAGCTACAAAAATTTAATAATGAAGGATGAGATAATGAAGTAATTAATATTTAAGTAGATGATTTATTGTAGCATTAAATTGAAATATAGATTTTACCCACAATCCTCAAGAGACGTAATTTCAAAAACAAAAATCAATGAAATCTCTGATTCCTAATCCTAGATATTTTGGTGTTAAAAAGGAGTAAGTGGACCAGAGCTTAGCTGGATCTACGTGAACAACGTTCAGTAAATTATTGATATTATTGGTACTTCTCCCACCGCTCTGTACTGTACTTACCACTTGGAAAGTTTCAACCAAACCTGAAACAGCTTTCTTCCAAATAGCCCATATATATAGGCCCACTCCTAGATCAACAATGCTGCATCCTATTTCCGAACCAAACTGACATCCTATTGACCTAGAAAAGAGTGCCATATTTACCCCCTCCACGCCCCAATACCCCAAAGCCCTGATAGAATAAAACAAATAACAAAACTGCTTTATTCTTCAAGGTTTTGTAAATATCTATAGTATTTGTTCTAGGAGATGTCAACCTTGTGTCCAGGGGCGGCTCATAGAAAACAATAGAGTGGGTGTCACTACAAAAATTAACGTGATGAACAAATATCTGTCGTTTGGTGATTTTCTACCTTACCAATTTAATACCTGTGCCTACTTTACCTAATCCGATATCAAAGTTCTCGCACTCATTCAATTATCTTAATATGATTGTGTCTGTTTATTTTGATTTAATTTTAGTTGTTACCCGGTTCAACTTTAATCAGATGTTCAAATTGTTTTCATTTCAAAGTGTATTTTACTCTACATTTCCTGATACTTTAGACTTTAGAATATAGAACATGATATTTTAAGTACAAAACTCCCTTCAGCCGACGCATTGGTGTATGGAAATAATGTTTCCCCGGGAGAATTTATTTTAATATAAAGTTTGTTTTAAAAAAAGTGTCTGTGTTTCAAATAGAATCGCTCCTTAGTTATATAAAAAATCAACTGAGGCTTCATTGAGATTTATGTTATAAATATACGCTGTACATGTGCTGTATGTATCTGTGTACGATAATGTTATTATTCAACAGTGATATGTTTAGCCAGCATCGTAAAAAGGTGAGAGCAGGAGGGTGATTACCCCTAAAGACACTATTTTAGGACTGGTTAATTGTTCAGCGTTGATTAAATAATAGTGAACTTTTGGAATGAAAAACAAAAATGACGAATTAATACAAAAACCGGACACAAAAACAAACATCAGTGACGTAATGTTTTCTGCCATCACCTCCTCCGACACTCGCCACACCGCCTCACTCGAAAGTTAAAGGGTAACATTTGTGTACATACTTTTTCATTTATTTTATTGTTTCCATTGTTTTATTATTTGTTAGATTTAAAATGTTTACTATTAAGAATTGAAGAATGAACATTTGTTTTTTCTCGGGTTTCCTTTTTTAAAAAAATTTTGAGTGTTGTTTCTGTGTGTAATTTTGAGTGTTGTTTCTGTGTGTAATTTTGAGTGTTGTTTCTGTGTGTAATTTTGAGTGTTGTTTCTCTGTGTAATTTTGATTGTTGTTTCTGTGTGTAATTTTGAGAATTGTTTCTGTGTTTAATTGTGAGTGCTGTTTCTGTGTGTAATTTTGAGTGTTGTTTCTGTGTGTAATTTTGAGTGTTCTTTCTGTGTGTAATTTTGAGAATTGTTTCTGTGTGGTTTGGAACGGATTAGTTCTTTTACATTGAAAACTTATTTCGACATTTGAAATAATCCAAGATACGAAAGTCAACTTGGAACGAATTAATTCCGTATCCCGAGGTACAACTGTATTTAAGTAAACACGTGTGGCTGTTACAATGACAATTATTCTTTATTCGTGTGTTTTTAACTGCTCCTTTTTTCTTTATTGTTTTTTTTTCGATTGGGGGTAGGGGTTATTTTGAGGGAGATTTTATTTAATCTGGAGAAAATTCCCACCCCAATCTCTAGAAAATTTAATTTGAAATAAATCCCTAGGGGAGGGAATGTATGGGAAAGGATTTTTTTTTTTGAGACACAGGCAGTGCAAAAAGGACAGTGTAAAGAAGTATAAAGATAAAGGAAATAAATGTTATACAAAATATGTATGTGATGCTTCATTCAAACCGAGTGCCGCCTCTGCCTAAGACAATTAATCTGAAAATAGATGTCATGCATCTCATGCCCCTGACCAGCCTCACACATCAAAGAACAAAAACTTTAAATTGTGGATTGAAGAGAAAGTGGCTGATTGAATCTTCTTTCTATTTTTAGCTGCAGTAAAGAGACATGTTTCCACGAGTGTCGACCTGCCACTGTTTGTCCCACCTCTTTCCGAAGAGGTCAAGAACGTAAATACGGTGACTAATGCAGTCTTATTTCGGTATCAAAAAGGTCTTTTATTGACAAAACATCCTATTTACCAAAGATCCACTAAGACAGTCCATACATCGTAGCGTCCTTCAATGTCCCCTTTAATCTAAATTTTCACTAAACAAATTAGAATATAAGTTATGCGACTTTCCGGGATACAGAACTATGTTTTAAATTATTTTCTTTGCTTCTTTTTCTTATCTCTTTTAAACGACGAAACAATTTGCAAGAGATTTTGATTTTATGCTTTTTAAAAATATATACATAGAAACGTTTGAATTTTAAAAAAATATTATTTTTATTTTTACTTTATTATTATTATTATTATTATTAATATAATTTTTATTATTATTATTTTAAGCAACCAATAAATTTCAATTAAAAAATGTTATATAAACAATTGTGAACACTAACTAAGATCCGTGGACGATAAAGGCAGAGGTCTTGTGTTTCCTGGCAGGACTGTGAGAAAAAGTTTTGGGGACCAAATAATCGTTTTTTCATATACAATTAATTTGTTTAAAATTTACTTCTGTATGTGAGAGCATCTAATTTTGGGCGATTTTTGCGCATGGAATACTCCATTGATTCATATTTATTCAAATGTTGAAATCCGAAGTTGAGGATAGGACGAGTCTAATAATTTGATTGCAGATGCATGTGTCTCGTTAAGCCTCCGATGTGCAAAACGTTGAATGTTACTTCAAGTTGATGAGAGCAATGTCTCGAAAATCCATCGGTCCAGTTAATTCCCCATTTAGATCTCGAGTGTTGACGTCACTAGTTTAAAAAGAAAAAGTGTCTACCTGGACAAGCAAACTTTTTTTTCTACACCTAACTTGCTAAAAATAAATTATTTGGGGGAGATGTTACTTATCTTTTCAAAGGAAATCAGGTGCCACTTTGTGCGCACCGCTTCATGACCTAGTACAATATCCATGCGCCCCCAGTGGCGTTATAAGCGCTTGGTTTAAAAGAGAAAATGACCCCCCCACTCCACCCAAACCCAAATTACTTGAAATAAGTTTATAAATCAAAGAATGCAATGTTATCAATGGCTAGTTCATAAAATTACTATTTGAAAGTGTCCAACATTTTTCGACTAATTGGTGCCATGTTATTGCAAGCCAAAAATTAGACCATATATAATTAGGCTAGAATAGATAAGGCTTTTTAATAATTTACAAGATACACAAACGAATTAAAGAATCTATTTTCCAATTGTGTTTTTAACTATTGATACTTCCTTCCTCTTCGTATGCCCTGTATTTTATAAAAGAAATTGTGCCCATCTTTCTTATTTTCGGTTCTGTTTTTTTTAAAGCGTTACATTTTTTTTATCTCCATGTTAAAGTATGTTTTACATAACTTAAATTTAAATGTAGTACCTGTGTTAAATTATATGCACCGATATATATAAATTAAAAGGTCGCCGTTTTAAAATAGTGTTTATTACAAATAAATTTATTATTATTATCAATAGCAACTTTAGCGTCTGCCAAAGACATTTCATTCGAGGATATTTTCCTCTTACTTTTTAACCTCAACAATTAAAATAAAGGTCCAAGTTGTCGTGTTCTGGGATTTTTACATTGTCTGAAATACGTTACTTCTAGCTCAAACAACATCGATCCAATAAATTGCACAACATATTCACAATACGATATCTCACTCTTTATTGAATATTGTTGCTAATATACAGACATGAGCATAGGAAGATAACGAAGGAAGCATTCGTAGAACAGCGTAAATACACAGCCAAATAGAATATACGTCTTAATTGTCATGTTTACTTATTTATATATATTCTAAGAAAGAGCTCATTGTTAATGTATGACTGATATTTATGTCAGCAGTAATCACATGTACAGTGGTGTCAATAGTTTAAAAGAAATATAAGTTCAAAGGTTAACGTTTAATAAAATTGGATAGATCTAAATAAATGTGTTTCCTGTTGATTGAAATTTCTAAAATAATTGTTTACTTATTTTCAGATATTGTCTTGACAAAGTTTTAGATATTTTAAATGTTAAAAATAGGTGGTGACACATTAATATATAAGTTACAATAAGATATAATTCTTTAAATCTTCGTTAAATGATCGGTACACTAAAGAACTGTTCGCCCTAATAGCACTGGCACTGTTCGGCTCTTCTGGACAAAGGACATTTTGAACGCACTTTGACACATCGACCACCGTTCTTCTTGAAATCAATCTTGCAGCGGTCATTACAGGACTTCCAAAGTACACCACCCAGTCGTTTGCTCCATCTGTAAGGTAGTTGGGGGGGGGACTTTGTCAATATTTTAAAATAATAAAAATAGCAAGTATTTTTTTAAACGATTCAAGTGTTTTTCACTGCTTCAGATGTTAATACACAAAATAGATTTTTTCTTAACAAATAGAATTGTTTCTATGTTTGAGTTTTATTCCAGAGGAATAGAATGGAGTTAGGATTGAGGAGAGTGTACAGGTAAAATAATGCACTATTAGAGAGAAAAATTCCACCTGGATATACCAAACGATCACGTGACATAACACAGACGAGAGAATGGTACTAAGTAATGTTTACGGCCCAAGTATTTAACAGTTGTTGTTTGGAGAAGCCGCGGGTCATTTGAAAAGAATGACGACAAGTAAGTCACCATAGACAGTAAACAGACAGAGACAAGACGATAAAAGTCTACATGTCAACTTAGACGTGGGTGTGTATAGTTATGAAAGACCCGCCGCTGCTGAGAGTCCGGCATTGAGGTGATAAGTCACGTGTCTGTAGCACCACAGAGGTCGCTGAATCTGTCACATACAATTTTAACATTAACACGCCTCTTACTAACTTCGAGCCTTGGAGCATCCACTCCATCTATATGACATGTATACCTACTTGGAGCATTGACTCCATCTATATGACTTGTATACCTAATTGGAGCAGTGACTCCATCTATATGACATGTTCACCTACTTGGAGCAGTGACTCCATCTATATGACATGTTCACCTACTTGGAGCAGTGACTCCATCTATATGACATGTACACGTACACCTACTTGGAGCAGTGACTCAATCTACATGACATGTACACGTACACCTACTTGGAGCAGTGACTCCATCTATATGACTTGTATACCTACTTGGAGCAGTGACTCCATCTATATGACATGTACACCTACTTGGAGCAGTGACTCCATCTATATGACATGTACACCTACTTGGAGCAGTGACTACATCTATATGACATGTTCACCTACTTGGAGCAGTGACTCCATCTATATGACATGTACACCTACTTGGAGCAGTGACTCCATCTATATGACATGTATACCTACTTGGAGAAGTGACTCCATCTATATGACATGTACACGTACACCTACTTGTAGCAGTGACTCCATCTATATGACATGTATACCTACTTGGAGAAGTGACTCCATCTATATGACATGTACACGTACACCTACTTGGAGCAGTGACTCCATTTTTATGACTTGTACACTTACTTTGAGCTGTGACTCCATCTATATGACTTGTAAACTTAATTAGAGCAGTGACTCCATCTATATAAATTATACACTTACTTGGAGCACTGACTCCATCAATATGCCATGTATACTTACCTGGAGCAGTGACTCCATCTATTTGACTTGTACACTTGGAGCATTGACTCCATCTATATGACTTAAACACTTACTTGGAGCAGTGACTCCATCTATATGACATGTACACCTACTTGGAGCAGTGACTCCATCTATATGACATGTACACGTACACCTACTTGGAGCAGTGACTCCATCTATATGACTTGTATACCTACTTAGAGCAGTGACTCCATCTATATGACTTGTATACCTACTTAGAGCAGTGACTTTATCTATATGACATGTTCACCTACTTGGAGCAGTGACTTTATCTATATGACATGTGTACCTACTTATAGCAGTGACTCCAGCTATATGACTTATACACTTACTTGGAGCAGCGACTCCATCTAAATGACTTATACACTTACTTGGAGCAGTGACTCCATCTATATGACTTGTAAACTTACTTGGAGCAGCGACTCCATATATATGACTTATACACTTACTTGGAGCAGTGACTCCATCTATATGACTTGTAAACTTACTTGGAGCAGTGACTCCATCTATATGACTTGTATACCTACTTAGAGCAGTGACTCCATCTATATGACTTTTATACCTACTTAGAGCAGTGACTCCATCTATATGACTTGTATACCTACTTAGAGCAGTGACTCCATCTATATGACTTGTATACCTACTTAGAGCAGTGACTCCATCTATATGACATGTGTACCTACTTAGAGCAGTGACTCCATCTATATGACTTGTGTACCTACTTAGAGCAGTGACTCTATCTATATGACTTGTATACCTACTTAGAGCAGCGACTCCATCTATATGACATGTGTACCTACTTAGAGCAGTGCTATATGACTTGTATACCTACTTAGAGCAGCGACTCCATCTATATGACATGTGTACCTACTTAGAGCAGTGACTCCATCTATATGACATGTTCACCTACTTGGAGCAGTGACTCCATCTATATGACTTATACACTTACTTGGAGCAGCGACTCCAGGTATCGAAACATTTTTTAAAAACGCCGGCCTCCGTCTCTGGCACAGACAAGCTCATGAAAACAATGAGAACCATGACGATGGTCAAGTGAGTAATCGATACCATGTTGATTCTAAGATGTTGTTAATCCTGAAAGAAGTTTTGCCCAATTAGTCAATCGTTAAAAGTTATTTTATTTTAAACAAACAAGACGCTGGGTGGGAGTCTTAATTTTGCCGCTAATTGAAAAATAACTATTTATTTTCGACATTAATAGAAAAAATACACATTTTTTACCGACACGTCAGACTTAAACCTCTCAGTCACGCTGGACTATACTATTCTCGTAGGAAAAAATATCCGGGAAAGATACAACGCGATTTAAAAAAAATAAAAAATTATGTGACTTTTGTATCTAATGATTTGTTGAACCTTCATTTACCTTTATTAGTCCACTTACGACTGACGCTACTTGAGAAACAAGATGAGGCTCTTCTTCTCAGTCTAACTGATGGCCTTAAAAATGCAGTATCCCGTTTCCAACTCAGACTTATATCCGGTTTGTTAAAAGTGTCATAGGTGGCGCTCATGATCCATTTCTCCTCAACACATTTTGATATTTCTTAATTAAAGTTCATGGTTAAAATCCCACGATTCTGGAGCCGTCAAAAAAAAAAAAAGACTTTGATGTGCTCCTGATGGGCGTATATGGGATCATCCATAAATGAGGTGGGTGGGGGATCCACACATTTGTAACAATGTGTTACGATGGGGAGGGGGTTTTGAGAAATGTGACGTCACATCAAAAATCGCAACTTTAAATAAAATTTCCACTTAAATATTTGATCTCTTAAAATTTATTTCATAACGTTTTACATGTGTTACGATATTAGAGTTGCAACCTTACACTACATACATACTTATATGACAACAAAAGTGAGTTGAAACGTGCTCTTTTTAAAATAGAAAAAACAGCTCTCATGGGAGGGCTCTAATGTTCGTTGGTACACGTGCAAACTAAAAAAAAACTCGTGTGCCAACTTTCACAGTATCCATTTTCTGTTCAATATTCAACAAAATTTGCTGCCCGATATCTCTAAGCTGCTGCGCAACGACGGTCAAATATCTGCGCGGCCGCACACCTGCGCAGCTTAAATGGAACATTGATCGTGACGTCGTATTGGAGGGGTAATCTAGGTTTTTGTGACGAATCGTGACGAGGGGGGGGGGGCGGCGGCTGAATAATCGGGCAAAATCGCGTGACGTCATTTATGGACGGCACTTATTTTGCTTATTGAAGCCAATTATATTTCTAATTGAAGGAATAGTTGAGACTCAGGCAAGGTATTGTTGAGGATTATTGAAGGTATTTTTGAGGTTCATTAAAAACAAGGCTGTTGTTAATTAAAGGCAGAGCTGAATTCCTATTCAAATGAACACAAAGATAACTTAATACAACCCTCAGAGAGGCCTAAAGATAAAAACACCTTTCTTATTCCGTATGCAAGAAGAAACACATACAAGTTTTCTTTATTCCTGTCCGGTATTCGGGCGTGGAATGAGTTGCCTGAAGAAACCAGGAAAGCCAACACTTTATCATCATTTAAAACTCTAATAAGAATACAGGACTAAACACAAACCATATATAAACGTAGGACGCAATAATTGTATGTACAGAAGGAGTGTCTGTAATGTATACTATACGATAAATGAAATATAAAAAGATTTTTTTAAAAATAATTTCACAAAACTATTTAGTAAATATTACTCTAGACATGATACACCCAGTGAAAATAGAATGTCATCTGGCCTTAAAACGTTTGCATCCTTAGGATCCGCCACTGGTGTGTGGAGTGCATGCTTCCTGCTCCACTACGCCAAGGAAGTTCTTCGCCCGGTGAATGGGAATTTTATGAAATAAACTATGGTCAACTTGTTTGTGTTGTCCTCTAATGCGACACTCATATAGTGGTAGATGACGTATTTGTTGACCACTTCAAAGCTTTTATGTCAGATAACAGCAGAATGTTTCGAGAAAAAAATGAATGTTAGAAAAAAAACTCTTCATTGAGGTAGCCGCTCAATGAAATTTTAAAAATAGTTTTAGTTTAACACACAGTCGCGGAGACTTTGATCAATGAGATCGGGCAACAATCATTAGGATCCACGAATGTCCAGCCCAGTTTTTGTAATCATTGGATCTAATTTTAAAACATAATTTTTGTGTCTTCTTTTTTACTTTTTTTTTATTTGTCAGAGATCGGAATCAACTTTAATTTCATGGTGGGAAATCAATTTATTTCAAGTCATTAGTTCATCACGCAATTGATATCCCAAGTGGGGTATCTATTGGGGTGTCTATTGTGATATCTATTGGGGTATCTATTAAGATATCTATTGGGATATCTATTGTGATATCTAATGGGGTATCTATTGTGATATCTAATGGGGTATCTATTGTGATGTATATTGGTGTATCTATGATGATATCGATTGGGGTATCTATTGTGATGTCTATTGGTGTATCTATGATGATATCTATTGGTATGATTTGGAATTTGTATCTAACAATAACGAGTATTGTCTGTAGTTTGCGTATTTTTATTTTGTACCCAACCTCAGACAAGCCATCAGACCACATCATACAGTTTATAAGGTCAATGTGGTCAGAAGTCGATCATCCTGGTTTGTTTTTATACCTCAGACATTTTTCAGACGTTTTTTTTTCTCTTGACTTATCTTTTAGCGAATGTTTAGTTTAGGCTTGAAAGAAATTATGCCCAAACACAAGACAAACTATTTATTTCCTTTATAAATGCAAACCGTTCTCAAAAAAAAACAACACGTAATTTAATGCGCATTTATGAATGTGTCGAGTACAGCCAGAGAAAGGAAGCCATAAGCTGGTGCATGAAATTATGCCAAAAAGGAAGTTCTCCAAATGGCGGTCAAGTGGTCACGTCGTGTGAACTTAAGTGTTTCATCCGCATGACAGATGGACAGTTTGGTTGACCCACTGTGAGATTGGAACATGTAGATTTGGGCCAGGGCAAGAGGTTTACATTATTATGTCAATCATATATTTTAACAAAAAAATTTCCAGAAGTTATCATGATGTCATTTATTTTATTTTTTTTTATTTTTATTTTTTTGTTCTTCTTACGTGCGTGTAGATCTTATTGTAAATGGCATTCAGTTTTTGAATATTTATGTTTCAATTCGTATTTTATATTTTAAAAAATACAGAATGATCCTTTAATTCCTTTTTAATTTTACATAATTTTACCAGAATTGAGATTTTGTACATGATAGAAACATAAAATGGAGAGTGGAGGGTAACTCCGGCCTTTATGTTTTGGGCACATTCTCAATACATTTGGTATAAATACAGTACAGACAATGTTTTAAAGTAGATTATGATCATACAGCTTAGTGTTTGTCAAAAATGTTTCTTCTTGCCTGGAAATACTGTATTATGTTGCTTTTTAAAGAATGTTTATTTGTTGAGTAACTCTAAGCTATATCCTTTATATCTTTGTGTGCCAAGCGATCGGTGCAAAAGTCGTTCTGATTAAAGTCGCCCTCGCTTGGTTTCTATCAATATTGTACTTCCTGTTTAATAAAAGGCCTATTTATGTGTTGTCATCGATAGCGATTTGTCCCTCAAACTCATAAAGACTCTCACAGCCAATCAGAAAAATTTAATCTTTTTTTTAACGGTAGTGATTATAGCCTCGTCAGGACGACCCAATATGCGGCTGCATACGCGCTCGTCCACTTCCGGTTATTGCTATTCTTGGTAACATTGTTTATAAAATGATGTTTATAAAATTGAAGAGTTACAAGTATTCACTGCGCCTTTCATTGAACCTCCGATTCTATATGTGCATTCAAACAATCTCTAAAATATATCACTAAACCTAACCCAAAACCCTAAAAACTATCACTAAACCTAACCCAACCCTAAAAACTATCACTAAACCTAACCCAAACCCTAAAAGCTATCACTAAACCTAACCCAAACCCTAAAAACTATCACTAAACCTAACCCAAACCCTAATAACTATCACTTAACGTAACCCTAAAGTCTATCCCTAAACCTAACATCAAAACAAACCATGTTTTTTTTTTAAAAAATCTTATTCATTATCAATTCATGTAGTATTGTTTGAAAAAAAATACAAAAACAAAAAATAGGCATCAATAAGGAATCGAACCCCGGACCTACGATGTAGCGTACTATCTTACTATCAATACGACCACATAGCCACATTCAACTTTGAAATTTTTAACCTTATAAAAAATGTTACCAGGAATAGCAATAACCGGAAGTGAACGAGCGCGTATGCAGCCGCATATTGGGTCGTCCTGACGAGGCTATAATCACTACCTTTTTTTTACATATTTAACAAGTTTACGCGAACGTTCAATGCAAGTTATTTTTTGTGCAGTAATATTTTCCAAGACTTTATTTTCAGAGGTGCGTTTTCAAAAAAATATTTTATTGTCAAACTACGGTGTGTACATTTTTGTGTACGCATATTAAATTGAGCTGCGGCGGTTTTTACGGGTACCTTCTTGATTTGATAGATACGTTAAAAATTCTTCATCACAATTGTCACACGATGCAAGGGTTTTATATTTTTAACGTGTGATGGAAGTTGTGAATCTTGTTAAATTCTGTTGTGATACATATGTCGTCATTAATTAAAAATTCTAATTCTGTAATGTGTGAATTTGACGTGGAAAGCGATGGCTTAAGTCAAATATTTCTAATATCGAGATCATAATTATAAACACACAAATATCGAGATTATAGTTATAAACACACAAATATTGAGATTATAGTTATAAACACACAAATATCCAGATTATAGTTATAAACACACAAATATTGAGATTATAATTATAAACACACAAATATCGAGATTTTCAACCCAATCCAGACTCGTAAAATTTTCATTGCGGATCCGAATAGTATCCGGATATCAGTGTAATAAGGGATTTTTTAATCAAATTAAATTAATATTACTAAGTTTATAAACAAATATATAAAAAGTAAAAAGCAAGAACCAGAAATTAGCGGAATTTATAGTTAAAGGCTTTGTTCTTACGGGTTATTTATTATAACTATAATGAACAGTATTTTTGGCGTGATACACATCTATGGCTGATCGAGACGGCCGTTGGGGGGGGGGGAGGTACAACATGCCACAGAAACAACGGCGGAACGTCCTTGGACGGGCTTTGTTGCTCGTTTATTATAATGATTCTTTGGCTACGTCAAAAATGGAATGCGCTTAACTGACTATGGACATAGGAAATAGTTCTTAATTTGATAATACAACACCTCTATTTACAAGACAATGAATTTAAACCATTTTTCAATATATCCATTAGGTTTTTGTTTGTTTATAAGAAGATAAGGTCAAGTCGGGCACCTAACCTGTAAACATCAAGGAATTATAATCAAGGAATCTTATATGATTGTATTAGATAGAGACTGCATGTCAACTAATTGTTCTATGTGCCGGAGTAGCTTAAATTGATGAGATTTATAAACATTTTTAACGACAAGCATGGGCTCAACAGCAAGGCTTGCTATGAGGTTATCACACTTAGGTATTTTGGTATTTTTACTTAACCCTAGAAATATATAGAAATATTTAAATTATTTATAACTGCTTAAATTTTAAATTCATGTAAAGAATCCAGCCCCGAATACCTTACATCATTAATAATGAAATAATTAAAAAATCTATTTGATACCGAAATCATTAGGAAAGAATATTTTTTTTCTGACTGGATCTCCCATTATAGATATTTAAATATCGATTTTCAAGGCGAAATCATGTAAACCTTTATTAAGTGCCATAACTAGAATATTATAACATACTCACACACGATATCGTTACCTATTTTACTAACTAGTTAAGACACTGTAACCTGTTTATCTTTCATTTCCGTGCCAATGAGCTCAACCACCTCACCGCTGACATTTTGTTTCACTGTTTTTACGGAATCTGTCAAAGACGGGTCAAGGTTTCTGAGATAAATAGACACTGTCTTCTCGGATATTTGAATTACTTAAAAGTTTTTCATTTTTAAATCAGTCTGTCGTCTATTTGTAGAGATCGCTAAGAGAGACAACTTTTTAAACAACGTCACATTTATTTAATTTTTAGTTGCGCACCTTTCTTTTATCAGGACTGCGGCTATTCCACTTATAGTCTATAAGTGTTCGCTAGATTTGTTTTAATGGCTAGACTGTAGCTAAAGTTGTACCATTGCTGGTAGAGAATCTTGTGTTTTGAATGGCTAATATACTTGACCCGTTAACGTTGTTTTCTCTCCGAGGATGTGATGTATCTTCAGGCTATTGCATTTACAGCAAACTCTATTGTTTGGGGGTAGGTAGAGTTTCTTTGCCAGTTAAATGGCGATAGTCAAACTTGTTTTAAAATGATAACAGATATTACGTACAGCAATTTTTGTTTCGGGTCTTGGAAAACTTATGTTAAGTAGAATCGATAAAAGTTGGTCAAAGACCGGTAATACAGTTGACAGCGTCTTTAATAAAAAGTTAACGTACATAAACTTAAGTCAAGGAAGCTTCTCGTATGGGGCATGGATGCTTAACTTTGACCAAAGAGGGAGTCATTATGATTGTGTTCATTAGCATTCCTAGGTTTCTTGCTAAAAAGTTTTATTCTAAACATAAATATGGAGGTCATAATCACTACCCACCAAAAAATACAATAGTATTTTGGTTAATTATTTGGGGTTTTTTAAAGTTAAAAAGCCATCGTATCAGTTTTAAAAATAAATAAATAATTGAATTTAAAGCATAATTTAAATTAAAGTATTCAATTTTTGTATTCTAGCCAATATAAGTTTGATAATGCTTTTCTTCTTTAAAAAAATAAATAATGTACCCTACATATTGCAAGTATGACATTAATATTTGCATGCAAATATTCTACCATTCTTTACCAAATTGCAACTTTTTATTTTACCACTATTATAGCTGTGGCCGAAGTTAAGTTTAACATTCATCTCACATCCTTACACAAAAAATTAACACAATGTTAATAGTAGATGACGCCATAGCAGCCAAACGATTGACCTACACGACTATTCAGTGCAAGGTAGTTACTAACTTAACATGGAAATGGACTGGAGTTTTACCTCTTTCTTATTCCTGGCATTAGTTGGCAAATTTAAAAAAAATGATTTTATGCCTTCACGTTTCCCTACAAAAAAAGCGAGTTAAATTTTATATTAAAGACATTTTGGATCACTTTTTAGTTATCATCGTGTCTGTCAACCTCTGTCCTCTATTTAGAAACTCTTTATTTAAGAGTTATACATTCAAACACGTCTATAATTACGTCCTACATTCACAATTCTTTATCCACTTCAAGGTCCTTCATCACCCATTCCTTAAAATGCCGTCTCTCAACACGCCTCTTTCAACAAGACCTCATTTTATTACGCCCCGTTTCAACGCGCCCTTTTTAACAAGCCATATTTCAACAAGCCCTCTTTCAACACACACTCTTTTTAAAACGATGACCACCTAACCCCCCCCCCCCATACAACCACATACCTAATTTCCATACAATCCATATTATCCGCCGTTTTTTCGAAAATCTTTTTCTTCACACGTCATCCATCCTTTCATCTATCTGAAGACGTAATCCACCCTCATCCACTCTTCTCCTCCTACCTTCATTCATCCGCCCTCCCTCCCGATACCTTCCTCACGAACGACTTCTACATACGTCCTTCCCAAACACTATCCACCGCATGACACTAACAATAACAGGCCCAAGATTCACCGGTTTATGTTAGTATACATCTGAGTTGTAGACCTCACACGCGTCATTTCCTCTCCCATCATTTGGGCGCAAGGGGAATAATCATCAGCAGCTAGTCCCTCCTAGTTGAAAAGGAAAATTTGGTTTGTTTGCCAAAAACAATTTAGTCACTTAGAGATCTATATCTCAATATACAAAATATGACTTTATGCCCATCTGTATCCCAGTTTGCTTCGGGTGGGGGCTGAGCCTTTAAATTGGTTTAACAAACACTTACTTTATATTAGATTTGCAGTAGAAGAAATAATTCCCACCCCTATTTTTCGCCTCATTGTAAGTTTTAAAGATCGAGTATATTCTGAGGTGAAAGCTCTTGTGCAATGTGTTGTGTTTGATTCAGTACTAATGTTTAACATATAAATTGTACACAACAACGATCAGAAGAAAAGTAACGAAAGTGAAAACACCACATGTGGATTTATTGGTTACACCAACCAACGGCAGCTGGTTTGCAAAGATACTGACACAGAAAGGATCGTTTTCTAACGAGATTTTTTAAAATGAATCTTTATTTATGCATTTGCAGCTCAAATGTTTCTTCTATTAACCATGTTTAATTATTCCAATTCATAACATGCGTGTATGTGTGCGTGTGAGTAGTATTTATTGCAGGAAACAGGTATTATTGACCTTTG
>MUZC01001955.1:16468-26578 GCA_002072015.1 Radix auricularia | reverse complement strand
TTATTGTGCCTACCCCGTAGCATAGCACGGGTATTTTGCTCGTATTAACATATATGTCCATTAAAAAGTTTAGTCTCATTCCTTTACATGACCAACAAAGTTTTATACAATCTGCTTCACGATGACGCCACACCGAGACGGTTTCTAGTAAATTCGCCTGTCGATGATAACCGCCCTATAATAAATGTGATCCCCCCATTTCACCCCCTTTCACACACAAAAAAATAAAAAAATAAATAAAACCAACTTTTAAACTGTTGGACAATAACATCTCATCGTGTTGGTCATGTCAACCTGACCCTAATCAGACCCTTGCTACAGATGAGATCATCTCGAAATAATGCCGATACCTTGGCGCGTGATCTTTGGCACGTGGAAATGGGGGGGGGGTGGTGGCCCAATGTGAGTTCATTCGATATTCCCCCAGGTGTCATTCAGTCTTAAAATCATTCAATCTTCCTGTCACTCAGTCATCTAGTCATTCAATCATTCAGTCATCAAGTCACCCAGTAATGCAGTCATACAATCATACCCAATGTTTCAAGAGCTTTGCTTAAAACAGGACATTAAAGTAATTTTCAAAATCTAAAAAGACAAAAGAAAACTAAAACTGCGAGAAAGCAGAAAGCAAAGGGAAGTAAATAACGTTATGCTTGAAAGCTATATCAGTGAGGACTAAAATTGCCTCCCTTCTTTTAATTTCCCCCCCCCCCCAGAAACAATTACGGAGTCGCCGCTTTGTTGTTTGACACGGGAAGTTATTTTGGGGAATTACAGGTAATCTTCTTGACGTATATTGGTGCGGTTCTTCTCAGGTGGAAATGTGGCATTGAGTGTTGAAAGGAATTGCTTCCCCTAAAGCTACCGTGGTTAAAGTGAGACATTCAGATACGGTACCGCGTTTTATTACGGAAGGGAAGATTTTAAACTAATTTGAATTACAATAACAAATTACTTATTATAGCTAGTACCCCGGTAGTTTCTACCTTTTAATTTGAGAATAGATTTGGTTTGGCACATGAACGCTTCAGTATTTAAATGTATAATACTATCCATCCCTGTGGCTCTACAGTCAATGTAGAGCTTTGGCCGGCCTCACCGCCTCCTTCCACTCAGTCCATGTAGAGCTTTGACCGGCCTCACCGCCCAATTCCACTCAGTCCATGTAGAGCTTTCGCCTGCCTCACTGCCTCCTTCCACTCAGTCCATGTAGAGCTTTTGCCTGCCTCACCACATCCTTCCACTCAGTCCATGTAGAGCTTTGGCCGGCCTCACCGCCTCCTTCCACTCAGTCCATGTAGAGCTTTGGCCTCTACTTCCGTCTACTCACTTCAGATAGAGCTCTGGCCCGCCTAACCACCTCATTCCACTCACTCCATGTAGAACTTAGCGCTGCCTCACCATTTCCTTCCATTAAAACCAAACCAATTCCTTACTTCTACAAAATCGCACACCCAGTTGCTGTTTATCTTTCTCTACATCATCTATCCGTTTAACACTTAATTTTTTTCCTACAGCAATTTTCTTCTTCATTTAGCCCTATCAAGCGTAGCCTGCTCTTTTTTTTTTACTTGTGCTACTACTGCGTGATCCTGATATAGACTGTAAAGTTCATGGTTGATTCTTATTCTCCATAAATATGTAAAAATAGTTAAAGAAATAAGAAAATCCACTTTCCGTTTTTAAATAAGTTTAACAATGATAACGCACTACAGTTATTTAATTATAGTTGAATGTGTACCGAAAGTATACCAATTCTTTATGAACAAAGAAACGCTTGAATTAAAGAAGTCAAGCTCTGACACCCCGGGGCCGGGGTCAACCCAACTTTATACAACCACCACCGCACACTAACCACCACGAGTCCTTCCGAAAATAAACAACAATACGTACCGAATTCAACTCATGAGTTCCTTTGTCAGATGCAATAAACATTAAAAGTAAATATCCATGAAACTCTGTCTCCTGTGGCCTATCCTACAGTTCCATCAGCATTCTTGCAAGGGATAAAAAATAGTGATGTCTTAACAAAATAAACGGAGCAGTTTACGGAAAAAAAATGTTGCTACAGTTCCCAAGAGAAAAACCATAAATTCCTTTTGAAGCCAATGTGTTTCTAGGTCTCACCATTGAATATCGGAAATCCCTTTCTCAATGTTCTTTCGCGTCGGTGAACAGCAATGGTAAATCGTTGACACATCAGTCGTGTTCCCCCTCCCAATAAAAGAATTAAGAACCGCTGCCCCCGAAACGTCTACGTATGTGTCAAAACTGCAGGTAGGTGTGTTATATGTATATATATATATACTAAGAGATTATGGTACAAAAACTACTTTGCACGGAACCAGTAAACAACAGAAAAATAAATGTTTTAAAATAGACATGGGATCATCAACAAAAAGAAAAATCCAGACAAGATTTTCTCTAAAAATTAGATCTACGTCAACAATTTTTTTTTAAAAAAATGTTTACGCTTCTCGTTCACATTTTTTTTGGTGTCCGTTGATTTTCTTCATTTTTAAATTGCTTCGCGAACGGGTCACTAATTGTTTTTCTTCCAACTTGAAATATCGCCAGATCTACTCTTCCCCAAACAAAAAAATATTTTTCATGTTATATTTTAATGTCCCTTAAGTTACACCAATTCTAGACTAAAAGTTTTGAAATATAAAAAGAAGAGCACTACTAATACATTTATCAAAACAAATGTTCAAATAACCCCAGAAGTACAGTGAATAGTCACCAGATTAAACTTTAAAATATTTTTTCATTAAAGGTTCACAATTCTGGCAAATTTTAAATACGCTGCACTCGCTGTTTCTAGCTTCAACGGGGTTTTTTATTAAAAAAAAAAAGCTGGAAATAATTTTAAAACAATAAATAGGTGTCGCTCTCCTCTCCAGTCACAACGAGTACGGCATATTTTGAGAGCACCCCAAGCCCGACTAGGCGCGCATTGATATGAGAATTGCAGGTTTCTGGACACCTGCCAACTCACTGTGTTTGAAATAGAGAATCCTAGATTTAGTGGTTGTATTGATTGAGCGCCACCGGTGATTGAGTGGTTATGTTGAAAGAATGGTCGTTTTGAGTGAGTGGCTGTGCCGATTGCAAAGTTCATATACATCGGCGTAGGTAGATGGTACGACGAGGGCGTTCCTTTAAGGGTACTAGAAACCCTGGCGTCTTCACATTAAGGCCAAAAGGTTCTGGAACAAAACAGGTTTGTATACACAAATGGGGAAATCTTTTGGGATGGAGATATTGTTTGAAAACGTGTTTGTGTCACTTGGTCTTTTATAATTGGATGTTTGTATAAGTTGATGTTGGTATAAGTTGATGTTTGTATAAGTTGATGTTTGTATAAGTGAATGTTTTTATAAGTGTATGTTTGCATAAGTTGATGCTTCTTTAAGTGGTATTTGTGAAACAAATCGTAAGTGTTAATTTACGTTTGAGTGTCGTCTTATGTTTGTCAAATTCTTCCAAAACTTTTATTTATGTTCGTTTGGTTGAAAAAAAGTTTGCCTTATTTCTTCTACATCCCACTTCCTAGTGGGCCAAGTCCAATCGGCCAAACACCGTGCACTGGACACAGACCAATCTCCCAAGACAAAGCCTTTCGATGTGAACATTAAACTCTAGATTGCCAGTCTTTGTTACCACCACCCGACTAAATGCCTACAAGCCAGACCTTAAATTAACCCAGAGACTCGTGATTGAAACCTCGAACTTCTAACAAGCTGTCCATGTAGTAGACCCAAATTTGTATTAAAACAACCCGCTGTCTAGCACAACCAATGGAGTAGCTCCATCGCAGTTAATTACTCCATGTACTTCCTTATTTGAGTTAACTAGACTATAGACTAACTCAATCTCCCATGAGCGGAACTATGGAGTTATTTATATTTTAAAAAAATTATATATTTTATATATTTTATTTAACTCGATAGTTCCGCTCATTTAACGACCTATTCATTAAAAGAGAAAAAAAAAGATACTCGTAGTAATTAACTTTGATGTTACTACTCCATTAGTATATTTTTAATTTTCGACTTAAAATTTATTGGTTCGTTTCAGTTCATTTATAAAACTTAATGAGCAAACGTTCTACTCAGTAGCCTCCCAACCCCCTACCCTTATTTTTTCCCCTTTCGCCTAGATCAGGGGTCTCCAAACTACGGCCCGCGAGGCCCTCCCTTCCGGACCCGGAGACCTTTTAATCTCCAAAAAAAAGAGACTATTTTTACCTGTAGTTTACCACAAAACTGTGTGTAGATGGCCCCCAAACTGCTGTTTGACACTTAATGCGGCCCTCCGGCTGAATAGTTTGGAGACCCCTGGCCTAGAAGATCGGGCTCTACGTGGACCAAAGTGGTCAGGTGTCCCGATGGCTATTAAAACACAGTGCGCAATTACTGCCGCCCTCCCGCAACCCCCGGGTGCCCCTCCAATTATCGTGGCCAGGATATTTGAGATACTTCCTTAAACGAGGAAACTGACTGTCGGGTATTGGATGGTGTTTTTTGGTGGGGAGGAGGGGCAGAACGGTGGTTGGGATTTGAATTACAGCAGCTTTTAATCACGTAGCACAAATCACCATCCGGGTCTATTTGGTTGAAGGGGAATCTGCGTCTTAATTAACGTCGATCCGTAAAGTGACGTCATTATTTAGTCCAAGTGTGTCAGTGGGCGTGGCTTTTGATGCGACATGACACACCGGTGGGTCAAAGGGGCGGAGGTCAACAACGCTATCAAATAAAAAAAAGTGTGTACCATTACGAAAATTTTATGGCATTAGTACAAATTTAGGAAGCGTTAGCAACTATTTCTCACTGGACCTAATAGTCTTTACAAAGTTTAGTAGACAATATAGTGTTTTCATCAAAACTCCAAACGAATGACAGGGGCGTTACCTCGGTATCGAATATTTGAATACACCCAATTCGTCATTGGGTGTTGGAAAGACATGCTCTAAAGACAGCGTCTCGTGAAGCGAAATTGAAAAATTCCAGTTCTCAACTTCATTTAAAAAAAAGAATGTATAAGGAAAAAAAGAATTTTGGTTGTAATATAACTAATAGAATTACCTACCATTACTATCTCGATGATCGAAAGCGCTAAGTTCAACACTCACAAAAACGCCATCGCTTCGTCCTCGGCAATTACAGTCTCTCGTTTTATGTTCCCCGGCTCGTTCTCTTTCATAGTCGGCTCGGGAACTTTTTTTTTTACGACAGGGGAGAGCACTTAAACTAAGACGTCCAGATACATTCATTGCCTACCAACTGAGTGGATCCATCAGGAACTGGTCCTTTTACCTGGGCGGTCAGAAATTAATGGCTGGGCCCGACTGGACAAGGGTCAATGGTTTTAATAACTGCTGCCTCCACGATTCAGAAGTTATCCTCCGGTCGGGATATGTGTGCCATCACAACGGTCGGTCCACGGCTGTACCGGTATTCTCATGTACACCCTTACCGGATGGCATTTAGCTTATGTACCCGTGAGACGTTGTTAATACCTACATATGTCGAGATGCTGACGTGGTCAGAGTACCTTGTATCCAAGTAGCGATCTACCACCTTTTTGTGTAGGCTCCTATGTACCAATGTATCGATTTTAAGGGTGAACCTGTTTAAAAAAATTAAAATCTGACCAGAGCCGAAACCGGATCCGGATTCGTAAAAATGGCCGGATTTTGGAATAGCTGGAGCCCAAATCCCGTACACTCCTAATCGATTTACTCTTCCAGACTCATGCAACTGTGCCGATGTTATAGTACCTACGACTGTTTCAGTAGCCAAGTTGGTATTTAAACGTTCAACAGCCTCTTCCTCGCCAGTTTTAGCACCCCTCTCATAGATCGCGCCGAATTCTTGGCTCCAACAGCCCCCCTTGGTTGTTAGAGTCAGACGACACCAAATGTTCAGGTAGTATTTATGTAACCGCTTTCGTTGCGCGTGCCGTTGTTGTCGTTTTTTCTTCTTTTAAACGGTACTGTACGAATGTTGACAGAAACATGACGTCATTCTTTCTTTCTTTTTTTTTTTTTTACAGAACCTCTTGTTTTTAATTATGCTCTACAACTTCAATGTTACTGCTTAGTGTTAATAAGAAACACTCACACTACACATGAGGTTTTGGACCTCGGTGGTCTTAGTTTTAGCACGCTGGACCGCTATGCCACTGTCCGTACCCATCAATACCATTAACCGTTCACCCTATGCCACTACCCGTACACCTCCATACATTTCTCCAAGCACCCTATGCCACTACCCGTACACCTCCATACATTTCTCCAAGCACCCTATGCCACTACCCGTGCACCTCCATACCTTTCTCCAGGCATCCTTTGCCACTACACGTACACCTCATTACCTTTCTCTAAGCACACTATGCCACTACCCGTGCACCCCCATATCACTATCCGCACACCTCCATACCATTCCCTCAAATGTTACTTTTCTAAACCACATGTCCCAGATTTAAAATCATAGAAGTGGGATAAAATAATGATTAAAAAGATAAATCGTTTCAAAAAGAAGAGGGACCAAAAAAATCTGTTTCTGACCAGCAGACGTCAATGATACCTTATCTCCCGCCACTTCACCTTAACCTGTATGACTTCAGCAGCTACCTCCGGTATGGTCGTGAGAACGTGTCTCTCTAATAGAATTTCGAGCCGTTTTCACCTAATCTCTGGGCGCCTATTAAACTCGTGATGGCACTTTGTCTATCATCCACCGAGCAGGATAACGAGGTTTTTTTTTAAAACTTTAAAAATGCACGTCGATGACTGAAGTAAATACTTCAAAACGAAGTCATTGTTTTGATTATCTTTTATGTGGCGTAACGGTATTTAAAGCTGCTGTGTGTTTTATTTCTAATCGTTATTTCATGACCTCAACCAAACAAGCATCACATTTGCCAAACACCAATGACAACCAGTCTAACAAACATCATCTCGGCAAAACACCCATCATTTCAACCAAACACTCATCGCCATAGCCAAACAGAAATAGAGAAGCTTGAACCGGCCACCTAAAATCTATGTTAGCTGATATCATATGAACCCACCGTGACATACTATATGAGCCTACAATCTCTATTAGAATAAATCATATGAACCAACAATTACCGATCATACATTCAATCGTGATTAAAATGCCCTAAAATTAGTGTAATCTCGATCTATATACTCCTTATCTCAGATGTATAGATGCTCCTTCTATGCAGAAGATAATTGCGTCCACAAACCATGATGGATGATCTGTTGGCAAGTGATGCAGCGGTCACAGGCCACGGCTATGAGGGTTCCACGCTTTACCCAGCAGCCAAACTAGTGTTAGGTACCCATTCAGCGTTGTGTGACTCAGGGACGCCCTAGGCCCCGGGTACAAATCCTTGCCTTTGGTTGGATTCGGTACGCCAGTCGAGCGCACTGCGTGGACATATATGTTGAACCGTTAGATTGGCACCTCCTGAACGGTCAAGCTGATCTAGCCTTCGCCTTACCTGCTGACTGATATGACCTACAAGAGCGCTGACCCATACTGACCTGTTCTATTGACGTACACGGTCCAGGCTTTGATCTGGACGTCACTGCTGTGCATCCAGGTGACATTGCAGTGGAACGCCTGGTCGATGTCGGAACGATAGTCAATGAGGATGATCTCCAAATACGCGGGGTTGAAAGGATCCCTGTGGACAGTGGTCAGATGACGTCACATTCATATACGACGTTTAAAAATGGACATGACGTTTAGAAATGGACAAAACGTTTAGAAATGGACATGACGTTAGACATGGACATGGCGTTTGAATTAAAGATGAAAGGTATCGTATAATGAGATAGCGAAAAGCTAGCAGGTTAAATGCATTTTTGTAAAGCTTTTAACGAGTGAGCGCTTGAGGAACCCGTGTTTAAGTACTAATGCTTAATTAAAATTAGTCTTAGAACTGCGTTTATACTTCGGTGTTGTTTCTTTTTTCCTTTTCAAATATTTTTCAACAACAACAACAAAATTTAAAAAAAAAAAAAATACCTTGTATCATCTGCATCAGTGCAAATGGACGCATTTAAGCCCTTATTGCCCATTACAGTCGACCGACAAGAATTGGGCGAAGTTGTTTTTTTTTTTAAATTTCATTTTTCTTTGTTAAAATTTGAAAATGTAATGGGCACCTCTAGAGTAAAATATGGATAAATGTAATGGGCCCCGCTAGAGTAAAACAGGGATGGACTTAGACTACTTATGTTACTGAATCCATTTCTCCGATCAAAATAAAATTATAAATCCGCCATAAGATTCAATCGGATTTAAATTCACACTTTTCACAGTCAAGACCCAAAGCATCGAAACCCAATTTCACATGAATAGGAATATATATNTATATATATATATATATATATTAAAAAAATATTTAGACCACAACCGATGGTCTATGGGGAACCAGTGAAGTAGCGTTCACGAGTTTTCCTGAGCCACGGCCTACGATCAAGAAATCATGTGGCTAGCACAATGCCCAGCCATGGGAACCTTGCCAGCACCGAGGCCCGAACCCGTGACTCTCTATAGCCTCAATGCGACAGTCACATCTCATTAAAAAAAATCTTTTGTTAGTAGTTTGTTCCACACGGAATTGCACGGAAACTTTTTGACAGCACAGTTTTGACTTACACGGATATTCCCCCGGCTAAAAATAGATTCCCGTCCAGGTAGGGTTTCTCGATCTTGGGGTCGTTCCCTTTGGTCACAAACGCCAGCTTCTCCTTGGACGTTGCGTTGCTGATGGCGATGGACATCGTCTCACAGCCATTGGACGGCTGGCCCACGTGACACTTAAGCCGGAGCATGTTCTGTCCCAGATACTCGAAGAAGAGCCCTTCAATAGGGGGAAAGAAAAGAAAATAATGACGTAATTATATGTTGAATGATCGCTTTATATTTTTAAAATAAGTTGTTTATTATATTAGTGCGTGAATAAACACTTATTAAAAATTTTGTTTTGAGTATCTAAATATTATTAAACTGTACAGATTTAGAAATTTCAAGAAAATATTTATTTTTTTAAAAATTATTTTAAAAAATCTTTTATAAAAGCCTAAATAGATACAAACATTGATTTATAATTTGGTTTGGGTAATTTTTTTTATACACAACAATTTGAGTATTTTTTTTATTAACTTCAGTCTTGATCGCCGCACTAAGCTCTGATGCTAATACAATTTATGTTCTAAAAATGTGGGCAGTGTTTATCAAAAGTTGGCGGAGGGGTGGGGCACATAGTTATAACAAAATTAAGCTGTTTTAACCATATGACATACCATCAGTCTATTGAATATACACAATAAATTTTATGGTAACCGCGCCATTATACATAAAATATCCTGTTCCGTTTCTTTTTGGGGTGTTCTATTTAAAGTCCCAATTTTATTTAATTAATTTTTTTGTATTGTTTCTTTTAAAAGAATAATTGTTTTGTTATTAAATTGAGACATTAATTATTTTTTTTTATTGCGGAAATACATTATTTATCTTTTTAAAGTAAAAGTTATTCCTATGAATACATGTAATAGGTAGACAATTTATTTCTTAATTTCAACTAGCTGTGCACCAAAAATAAACATAATGTGGACCAGAGGCGTCTCTAGAGTTGGTGTCACCCGGGGCGGTAGCTCATGGTGTCACCCCCTCATAGAAATCCTCCTAGTTTTCCAGTGCAAAATAACGGGAATATATAGAGTTTTACAGTCTGGTGTCACCCCCCCTGATGGTGTCACCCGGGGCGGCCCGCCCCCACCGCACCCCCTAGCGACGCCACTGATGTGGACCACTGTTAATAAACCCGAAGTGAATTGAGAACTGTCGAATTTAAAGCCCAATCATTTAAAGCCCCGTAACGTTGTTATCAGTGTCAGAGACTCCAGCCCACTCAATGGGCCTAGAGGTGTCCCCAAGAAATGATTATGAGCTAGAAGAATCATTTGTTTATCCAAAGATATTGTTTCATCTCATCTTGACTCCTTTTTTAAAAACTATCAATCGACTTCCGTCGTAATAGCAGCTAATTGTTTTGATAATATAGAACCAAAAAAAAAAAAAA
>MUZC01001955.1:0-16391 GCA_002072015.1 Radix auricularia | reverse complement strand
AAAAAAAAAAAAAAAACGAACAGCAGACGAATACACACACACACGCATTTTCCCAATCAGAGGTACAGAAAAAGAAAGAAAAAAACACATACACACAAAATCACGCAAAGCGCTCCAGGTTTATACAGATTCTCGTGCACCCAACTTTTTTCCAAGACCCAAAGATAACTTTAAAACTAATAGCACACACACTTTCAATCATGTAAGCCATAAAGCGGGCAATGGTGACCACCATTGGCAGTCTGGGTTTGGGAGCGCAAACAACAAATCCTGCCTGATGTTCTGAGCGTCGCAGATGAATGCGGGGCACAGTTAAAGACCTTTTAATGTTTAGGTTGAAAAAACAGTTTTTTTTCAACTGAAAGACAGACAGGCTGACGGCCGATAGGTTCGTCACATTGACTGCGCAGTCTTTTAAAGAAACCTCCGACTGAGATTACGGCCCAGGTTTTGTGTGGCCAGCAGACGATAATGACAGGCCGTCAAATACGATATGGAGGGTTGGAGGGAAGATATTACAGGAAGAGACAAATGGTGTCAGTAATGGGATTTGAATACCCGTATGTGAGTTAAGATTTTCTAAAGATGAGTGAGTAAATGTATGGGCGTTAAATACCTGTAGGTAGGTAAGGTTTTCTCTAGGTGAGTGAGTAAATGTATACTATATGGGCGTTAAATACCTGTAGGTAGGTAAGGTTTTCTCTAGGTGAGTGAGTAAATGCATGGGAGTTGAATAACTGTAGGCGAGGTAAAGGTTTCTTTATCTGAGTGGTTATGTGTATGGGAGTTTAGTACCTCATGGGAAAGATATGAGGGTATACCCTTGTGTGAGGAGTGTGAGTATATATACGTGAGTAGTTAGTATCTTTATGGGATGAGCAATTCCATTTATGTGAAGAGTTATTATCATTATGGTAAGAGTTAGTACCATTTATGGGTGGATTCAGAATATTTATGGGAGGAGTTAGTACCGTTATGGAATGAGTTATTACCTTTATGGGAGGTGTTAGTACTTTTATGGGAGAGGTAAGTACCTTTATTGGAATGGTTAGTACCTTTATTGGAGGATTAAGCATCATTATGAGAGGAGTACGTATTTTCATGGGAGGAATTATTGCCTTTATGGGAGGAGTTATGACACACACAAAAATACAATAAGTACACACAACACAGATATAGGTGATTAACGGAAAATACAAAGGATGGCTGCCACGTTTTGAAAGGTGTGTTCAGGGTTTGCTTGATACACCTATTATTGTTCGTATTTTTATATAACCAAACAGTTTTAATTTTGGGATGTTTCAATGTTTCCTTTAGTTAGTATATTTTGATTATTGAGCGCCCCCCCCCAAACCCAACAATATTACACACTTTTTTCATGCTTATAACATAATCAAAAAAAGTTTATATCTTAAAAATTTGATAACTTTTAAATTGTAGAATATTTTTTTTGGTTTTTCGTTTTCTGCCTGTACCGCCTATCTCACGCTTTTTTCGTGTTTTGTTCAGTAATTATGTCCATCTTTCTTCTTCGCGTTTCTTTGTTTTTATTCCGTTCTTTATTTAGTTTCACGTGGTATTATTTCAAGGTATTGTAGGTTGTTAATATTGTGTTTTTTTTTTTTTAATTTGAAAACTTGTGTCTATTTAGCTGTACAGATGACGTCATTTGCTGAAACGCTTATATGTGTTTTTTTTGGTTAAAAAAGTTTTACTTTTATTGTTTTCATCGCGCTAGAGCTGTGAACAGCTTGTATTTCTTTTTAAACAATTAATGATAATTTCACACTAACAGTACTCATAGTTTCTTCAACAGTCATAAAAAGAGGAGAATACATGAATGATTAGAGTATTTGTTCCTGGGACGTTGATAAATAGAAGAAGAAGAAATAACCATGTTTCAACTCTCTCATATTGTGAGTGATAACTCGCAGAAAAAACATGTTTCCGACCTTCCCTGCCCTAGACATACCTAAAAGAGAAACGCCCATGCTTCCAACCTCGGATTGGCACATGAGATATTTCAAATAAATGACCATGTTTCTAGCTTCCCCAACCCGAAAGATACCTAAAAGAAACGCCCATGCTTCCCACGTCGAATGAGCCCGAGAGATACCTTAAAGAAACGCCCATGTTTCCAACCTCGGACCAGCCCGAGATATGCCTCAAAGAAACGCCCATGCTTCAAGCCCCGGACCACACCGCGAGATAAATGAAAGAACCGCCCATGCCTCCAACCTCTGATCAGCTCGAGGGATACCTCCAAGAAACGCCCATGTTTTCACCAACCTCGGATCGCCAGCTATCATCCCCCTTTTTTGCACGCTCATTGCGTACGACTCCAGGTCGTAAAAGACAATCCAATGAAACGTTCATTTCCTTAAGGCAAGACTATCTTATCTTATCCTCTCGTATCTATTACAGCACTCCTTCTATAGAAAAGATGCATATTTCCGGACAAATTATTTCGTAATCAATGTTTATCCGCCTTGTTTACGAAACAGAAAACACGTCAGATCGTGTTTACTTCCTGGGGTATTACTAATGGGGAATCTCTAAATAATAATAATGGTCAATGTTTGTTTTACGAGTAAGGAAAGAATCGATTCTATAATTTCCCTCTGGCACATGTTTATTTATAGAATTAAATACGTGATTTAATTTTAACATATTAAAAGGTATTTACATGAAAAATATTCAAGGTATTCAAAAAGTTGAATGTATATTAACGTGTTGAAGAGGAAAATTTTAATCAATGATTTCATATAATCTAAACAGGTGCTGTATATTATTATCTTGTTGACGTTGCTAATTTTAATTTAAACTTTCAATACATTAAAATATAATTGTATTTTACAAGTAAACGATATTTTTATTTTAGTGAGCCTTCTCAAATGGTCACAATAAAAGTTGATATAATTGTTGTTCTCTTCATTAAAAATTATCACATCTACGGTGAAATTAAGTAGCTCCCATTGTCTTGGGGGACGGGAGTGGGGTGGGGAGGACGCTTTGGGGGAAATTAGTCACACACCTTCTCAGACACCGGTGGCATCAAGTCAAGGAAAAATTACGGTTCTATAAAAAAAAAAAATAAAAAAAAATTTCAACAGTCAAAAGGATGGGGCTTTTGCATATGAAATAATAATCATAATTTTCATCCTTTCATTCTAAATAAATAGAAGAATTAAACAACCTGAAAAACATAGTTTTTGACTATAAATCCCTTATTTATGAGACATAACTCAAAGTATTCACTGCGTTCAGTATAATACGCATCGCGCGACGGACTAGCATAAACATTTACATACATGAAGATAATCTAAAAATTAATTAATTTAATTACAGTTCATTCAATCGATTTGAAATTTTAAAAGAAAGCATTGTTCGGTGCCAAAAGGCCATGTGTAAAATTTCAGCTCGATAGTATTCCGCGAAGTAGGTCATTTTTTTACTTTCGTTTTCCCGGGGACCACGACAGGACAGTGTATTTGATATCAGGGATTTAAAAAGACGTTACTACTCCGTGACATATTTCGCCAGCAAATCACCGGATTTCAAAGACAAGGGGAAAACTTTATTTTTAAAAAAAATCAACAAATACCGCACACACAATGAGACCGTAAGTCACTTAGAAGTAGATTAGGTCCTTAAAACACAAATAAAACGAAATAACAGGCAACTTGGTAAAAAGCTTTGACCCACTTGTTCGTTCCGGTGTAGCTACACCACGCACGAATCCGATAAGTGATCCTGTGGTTGAAATACAACGACATGAACTCTAGGCTCCTCGCTCACCAGCCGTGATTGAACAACAGCCACAACAGCGCAAGGACATGCAGTGACATCCGATCATTGCCTCTGGTTTTATAGCTATCACCCCAATGCAACTGACTTACACGCGTTCAAAATGTACGCACCAATAAACCATATTGTGAGATAACCCACGGGAACATTGTTACCTTTAATTTAACACGTGATCTTTCTGTAAACAGCTGCGGTTTATTTTCTTGAAACCGACAATTAACATCCGAAATGACCTCGGAGTGGGGGGGGGGGTTACACAAACCCTAGCTAAGCCACTGAAAACAGACTCGGTCAACCCCTTAAAAATCCAGAATATTTGTTGTTTGAATTCTAATGATCTAACCTCATGTGCTGCATGGACCAGATGGGCCTTTAGGAAACAACTGTAACAATCTGTGGTTGTTGTGTGTACCAAGCAATGTGTTTGTTACAATCGAAATCAAATCATTCATTCGTAAGAAGATTTGATACATTCGTACGATTAATTCTACAACCTAGTCAAAGTTGGGGGCGTAGGTTGGTTAAAAGGGTATGTGCTCCCGGGCTATCAACATCACTGCATCATGACAGAGAATCCAATGTATATCTTATGTGTCTCACATACTCGAGGGGTGCGAAAGTTGTTTTTAAGGCTAAGTCGAGCTTACTTTTGGTATAGCTATTTTAGTGTTTTGTAATGGATGGGGGTGCGCAAGGCTAGTCCCGAACGCCTGTGGTCGTTGACGCGGTCTGTGTTTTGTCACACACCCCCCCCACACACACACACACACAAACCGTACGCTTCCAACTGAAACAGTGACAACAGACATGACAGCGACAACAGACATGACAGTGAAAACAGCCGCTGAACGCTTTGGCGTGACTGCGTCCCATGATGTCCCATGTTGACCCCACTTAGTCACAAATCCCTGCGCCGATCCCTCGTATCCTCCCACGGTAACACGAGATCCAAGCGTCCCCCATCAACTTTATCGTTTCCTTTTATTTTTTTTAGTTCTTCAGCCATTGGTAGCTGCCGCCCGTGCCAGGGACCTACGTGTTCTAGCACACTTACCTCATCTTCCCCTTCTCACGCCTATTGTTGTTGTTGTTTTTTTTTTTGGCGCTGGTCTTTGTATTTATTTTTCCCGTATTTTTTCATAGATGTGTTAGAAAATATTATTTTAAATCCTTACCAACCACATTTATTACTTTTTGAGGAAAATAATAATTTAAAAAAGTGATCCGGATAACTGAGATTGAAAAGAGAAAAAACAAACATAAGAAGAGATAATTATTTAGATAAGATGGTTAGTCATAATAATAGTTCTATACAAATGGCATTATTAAAAATAGCCGAAACACCCATTCCGTTTTATTACGTTGCTCAATAATCATTTAAGACTTTAGATACAAAATAATGCTACTGTAGCTTTATAAAAATCTTTTAATATTAATTAAGTATTAGGGCTTCGGAATTTAACGATTAATTGCTAGATTAATCGTTAAAAAATGTTAACAAAATATTGGAAGTAAAAAAAAAAAAAGTAAAAATACAAAAAAATTAAAAATAACGGCCCATAAATACTAAATTACCTGACGATTACACGCACATTTGGTTTTAAACTATTCAATGACGGGAATGTTCAAAATTTTATAAAGTTTGCCTACCATGGTTCTAAACTTCGCCTACTTTTCAAACCAAATGAAAAGCATAGTAGCTAATATCAGTAATAGAGTCTGACTCAGAGACAAAATAACAATTGGATTACAAAATGGAGATAAAAGTTCCTGAATCCATTAACCCTCTACAATTGTGGAAACTTAATGCACTCCAATATCCGATAATGGCATTCCTTGCAAAGATCGTATTGCGCACACCAGTTACCTCAGTTCCATATGAATGATTGTTCACCCCTCGGCTCGAATAATTAATCAAAGATAATGATTTTATTAAATTAATCTTATAATGTATAGCTTTTGATTTGATCTATCCAATAGTATAAAACTGTTCTTGCACTGCAGCCAAAATGTTTTAAATCTGCAAGCGCCCTGTGATCATTTTCACTGAATGTGCATGTGTATTATTGTCTGGGCTAGATTAGATCTGCCTACGTCGACTGTCCGTCCACATTAAAGTGTCACAAATTTCGCCACGATATCAAGCCAGCACTCAAAGACACCCATAATCTCCCGGTCTAATTAAATTCGAAATGACGGCTTCATTTGCCTGCTATACCGAATCGGGCTCAACTCTGTGAGTGCAACTGATGAGATCACGTGATCAGTGTGGTTTTCACGGGACGTGATCGACTACAGTACGCTTACAGGACATCATGTTATCTGTATTATTCACAGGTGACAGACACGTTTAATTTTTTATAACGGATGTTTCGATGATGAATTGATTGATGTTTTTTGTTTTGAAATTTACCACGGGACAACTGGTTCTCGACTGCATTTGAGGCGTGTGTGTGTTTGGGGGGGGGGGTTGTAAGCAAAGGATATGTCAAGGTAAGGGGCGTTGAAATTGTGCAGGAAACTGGGCATGTCAGAAATTGTTTATCGTGTGTAGCAGGGAGAGGTAGCAAAGATCTGAGAACACACGTGGAGCTCACAAAACCATTTGGTAACAAACACGCTTAAAATGCTTTGACATAAAATTTCAGTTAAAATGACAAAAATTTACTCTTTTAAAGAAAATACACTTTAGGACATTTGCAAAAAATTAATAATTTTCTTAACAATTCAGACGGGCAAACTAACGCTTATTTAAAAGGGAAAAAAAACGACGAAATCCTTGATTTGCGCGTAAAATAACGTTACTTAAAATAATGTAAATGCTTTTGACGCGAAACATTTTCTTTTGTTTAAATGGATAACGATAAACATGGCGTCAAGAAGACTGTTACAGCAAAAATAAAGTCAAAGCACACACACACAAATCCATTATAAACAAATTTGTAATCAAAACCGCTGCAAACGCATAAAAAAACTGCCAAACTATAGTATTAATATATAATATTATTTTTTTTAGCTCAAACAGAATTGGTACGTAAGTAGCAGTTTAATTGTCATCTTTCAAAATAAGAGAAAAAATCTACAGCTGTGAATGAAATTCAAAGTTTTAAATGTTATGCTTATCTGTATATATTTATTTTGTTTCTTGTGCATTAAACCGGTTGCTGATCCGTGAAGAAAAAAAAACAAACAAATAAACGAGAATTCGAGTGTACTGTATCCACCATAGGAAATGTGACATACACTGTATATACTGGGTAAACAAAAGACTCTGTTATCTTCTTGAGCAACACATCAGAGCTAATTTTTATTTAAAAAAAAAACAAAAAACCAACTAAGTTCTTGATATTTTTTTCTATCCTTCTCGTCAAGGAAGCCTCCTTAGATTTATTGCGTATTTTTTTTCAATAAAACTTGTTACAAGATGACACGATGAAAAAGACATCACTACTCTGTCGTTCCATGTGTCTCATAAAAGCTGTGTTATTATTATTCATTTCAATGATTTATGTACTTATGTTCCTCAATGTAAAGTAAAATCAAGAAGACGTAAAGCGCATATTAGTTCAAGGCTGAAAGTATAATATTTTTTTTTTCAAATTTCGTCTCTTCTTGATAATTATTTTAAATTTAAATCATTAATTGTAAAAATGATATTCAAATTTTCTTTTTATATTATTTTAAATTTTAGAATATCTTTGCTCTTTCAAGCCAACACATATTCCAGTGGCGTAGTTAGGGATTTGTAGGGGTTTGGGGGCCAGGGGGGGCTTAACCTCCTTTCAGGGCCCCACATACGGTAGCGTATTATTTAATGAAAAATAATATAACACTAATTTGGTGCCCCAGGGGGACTTTCGAATTTGGACACCCTCCCATATCTACGCCACTGGCATATATACATCTGTAATAGTATTGGTAGGAAACCGTGCGTATATTATTCTTTAATAACTTAGACATTGGCTTAGATTGACCTCAATCCAAAAAAAAAAAAAAAAATGAAATGCATATTGTTTTAGTATGCTGATTATATACTAATACTTTTGAAGAAAAGCCATCAAGGTTAATTAAATTCAGACATTAACGTAAAAAAACGTTTTTTTTTTAAACTTTTAAAAATAAATAGATGCTTTGTCCGAACATGTTGAGACATCAAAAATTACCGTGCATTATAGGATACAATACTTTTAATTCAGTGCAAGTAAGGAAATACGTTTTTTTTTTTAAATTCTCCACGCAATCAACCTTTTTATCTTTAAAAAAACAACACATATATATGATTGTATGTGTGTATAATTTTTTAAAAAAATACTTTTAAGAGTGTTCAGGTAATTTATTTTCTTGCTGTCAACACGCACCGGGCACCAGTAGATGAACCAAAGCAAACATAACGCTTCACATATCTTAGAGGCCCTGCTTGCAGCAATTACTCGGTGCACAGATTAAAAAGAAAAATATTTTTAAAAACTTGTGTTGTTGTTGCTTTTTTTTTTTAGAGCTGACGTAAAGGTGAGCAGTTTTGGGTGAGTTGATGTACATGGTGAAAGGAAGAATTTTCAAGTGCAAAAACACGGTCTTTTGATTAGCATGGCTTGGATGGATTTGGTTCGAGTTGTAGCTACAGCTCATACTTGTTGCCGCATTTACATTTTTGTCAATGTGCTTTTGTGACGTGGCTTTTTTTTTATCCTTTTAAATTACTATTGATCAGTAGGGCCTTGTGATGTAAAAATTAAGAGCCTGAAAGTCTGCAAGAGCGAGAGCCAGAAATACAAAAGTCTGAGAGCCAGAAATACGAAAAACTAAGAGCCAGAAATACGAAAGTCTGAGATTCAGAAATACGAAAGTCTGAGAGCCAGAATACTTAAGTCTGAGAGTAAAAAAATACGAAAGTCTGAGATTCAGAAATACGAAAGTCTGAGAGCCAGAATACTAAAGTCTGAGAGTAAAAAAATATAAAAGTCTGAGAGTCAAAAAATACGAAAGTCTGAGAGCCAGAAATACGAATGTCTGAGAGCCAGAAATACGAAAGTCTGAGAGCCAGAGCTCAATTATCAGAGTCAGAAGAGCGGAGCCCATCCCATGCCTTTTTATACAAAAAAAGTATTTAATTTTACTTGTTGAAGTCCCCACTTGACAATTCTCACGCCATTGCCCCAAAACCACACCAACTGTGATCCCCGTCCACCCCTCCCCCCCCCCACTTAAGACTAAAACTGATACATTGATACTTTCCACAAACCCCCGTTAAGTCAACAGGTAAGACAAGGGGAGTCACTGACAGATTTCGAGAGCGTGCGACAAGTTGATTACTTCTCCATCGTAGATTTTTTCCCTTTACTGTTGTTTCCTAATCACTTCCCTTGAAGAGTACGTTGTACCAAAACTGTTAAAATAGCATTGAAACACAGTTTGCACCTTCAACTATTTCTAATGACGCTAAAGCTGCCAACCTTTTTGGTCTCAAAATATCTGTTACTTTTTATCACTTCTTTTCCCTCTAATTCCCCGACTGCAGCGAAATGCCTTTCCTGAATTTTAATATATTTTTACAAATTTTTTAAAAAATTGTTCAAAAATGTATGTTCAAAAGGTAATTGTTTTTCAGAAAAAACATGTTCAAAACCAAAATATCTTTAAAGGGAATAGATTTATGCAGGAGATTTATTTAGATACTTGAGCACGAATTTGCGAATGCGGTAAAAAGATTGTGTTTAAGAATTTCAGGGATATTTTTTTCCCATTAAAAACCTTTGAAAAAATATGACTTGTAAAAGTATAAATTTTAGGGCTGCGGAAATTATCGATTAATTTCTCGATTGATCGTAAAAATTGTCATCGATTAAAATATTTTAATGGATAAAATAGCGATTAAAATTAAGGAAAATGTGGAAATAATTCGGTCGATTTATTAATAAATAATTAATTATTAATAATTATCAATAGTTTTCTTTTTTACGTACAAACTTTTCCATTAAAAATTTTTGTAATGTAATCTTTAAAATAAGCTGTTTTATAAGGAAAACGATATAGAAACATAAATATTGTTTTAACTTAATTAACAATAACAACAACAACAACAATTCCTTGACATTATATTTAACTACTTATATTTAAATAAAAAATGTCAATTGCCTGTTCTTGTTACTCCCCTTAAATGTTTCCGTTTAATGACGTCATAGATCTTATTGTTAGCATTAAAAAAATTATCGATTAATTATTCGGTAATTTTTCAAAAGGTAACGAATAATTTTAAATTAATCGATAACAGCCCTACAAATTTCGTTTTTTTAAATAGTTTTTTTTTTTTTAAAATAAAAAAAGCCAATGTTCTTCTGGTGTCGCCGACACATTACCTCCATCCACCCCGCCCCCCTCTCCAGCCACGCGTGGATTCAACCTGTCATGAGGTGATGAGGTTCTTCACAGTTGAGACCCAAGGAAGTCAAACTTGTGACGTCGTGGACATTGTTACTGCATGGCACGGGCGTGTTTATTGCGCAATTTGTGCTTGAGCATACGCCCTTGACCTGTCCACGAGCTTTGTCTCACGGGGTAGCGGCGACCTTGGGAATACATGAATGTCGAGGAATGCTAGACCCCCCTAACTTACCGTGTACGTCTTTCAGACACAACATACGTAGAAAGTGATCCGCTAACGGGCCCCCAGGATCATGACAGGAAAATGACGCGTGACAGAAGTGGTTGATGCTGGCTAAGATCAGATTCACAGATTCTGTAGCGGCGGTTCAAGGCCGGTTCAGATTTAGTATCTGCAGGTTCTTCTACTGGTGTGGACAGAGGCGTCATTTATTCTCACACGGAGTTATAATCGGAGGCGTCCGCGTGCAGGTGTGTCGGCGGTGGCAGATTCAAGGTGGGGCACACCTGGGAGTGGTGGGGGCGGGGGGAAAGTGAAACCCACCTGTTGTTTGTTTAAGGGGGGCACGTGGGGTGGGGGCGCAATAACTCAGAGGAAGAAGACACAAGAGAGTGAACTCTCTCTGTGAAAACGTTGGAAAGGCGTCCGTCTTAAATTCAACACTATGCACTGCAATGGCGTGTGCGTCACGGGATAAATGGGGTGAAAATCGATGGTTTAAAGAGAATCGATAATTGAAAAATATGCAGTTTTTATCAACACTGCTCTAAGTAAACAAGCTTTTAATATCCTCCTTCTTTTTCTATAAAATCTTCCCTTGACCACCATTACAACAGTTACTAATTGCATTTTAACATTTTGTTTTTCTGAAGAAATCTATGCCGAATTTACACAACAGCTAATGCTCATAGTCATTTTGAAGACCGATACCCTCTTCGCGTGTATATTTTACCAAGTAAACGCACGAAAATAAAAACTACGGATGCGAAATCAAGGATTAATTAATAGGTTCAGCATTAAAATTTTTAATCGAATAAAATTAATTTGATCGAGTAAAATTAAAGGAATATTACCAATATTTTTTGTTTTCCAATTCATGAAATATTTTTAAGCCTGCGGAAATTATCGATTAATTTATCGATTAATGGGAAAAATTTATCGATTAAAATTATTTTAATCGATAAAATAGCGATTTAAATTAAGGAAAATAACTTACATAATAGTGTCGATTTATTCATAAATATCTAATTACTAATAATTAACAATAGTTTGCTTTTTTTACGTACAAACTTCTCCATTTTAAAAAAAAGATTTTAAAAGTGTAACTTAAAAAAAAACCAAAAAAAAAACCAACTGTTTTATAAGGAAAATGATATAGAAAATTAAACATTGTTTTTACTTAATTAACAGTAACAAAATTTAAATTATTTGATATTATATTCAACTACTTAAATTTAACTAAAAATATGGTAATCGCCTCTTTTTGTCACTTCCCTTGAAATTTTCAGTTTTATGACGTCATACATCTTATTTTTTAGCTTTAACCAAAACTATCGATTAATTATGTGGTAATTTTTCAAAAGTTAAAGATTAATTTTAAATTAATCAATAACAGCCCTAATTATTTTATATATTTTTTATTTGCATACTGTTCCCTTGAATTATTATTATTTATTTAGACGTGCATACGTAAACAAAAAGGGTTTCCTTCCTTACTTCTTGCATAGCAGAACGAATTTATTGTGCTACGTCACAAAATTTACAATCCATGGAATTTACCGTGACTTAACAGATATCGTTGAATAATTAATCACCACTAATTTTGATCTATATATGGATTATATAAAAAAATAATTGATTGATTAATTTTTTTTGATTAATCGAACAATTTTTATTTTTTTTAAATCAGTACCAGCCCTAATCTAAACTAAAATCTCTACGTGGATATACTATCGGCTCCAATCTCAATCTGAAGCTGGAATAGAGACCAATGATATATGAAAACTAAATCAAAATCACCCAATCTCCAAACCTGGTCGCAATCACCCAATCTCCAAACCTGGTCGCAATCACCCAATCTCCAAACCTGGTCGCAATCACCCATTCTCTAAACCTGGTCGCAATCACCCAATCTCCAAACCTGGTCGCAATCACCCAATCTCCAAACCTGGTCGCAATCACCCAATCTCCAAACATGGTCGCAATCGCCCAATCTCTAAAACCTGGTCGCAATCACCCAATCTCCAAACCTGGTCGCAATCACCCAATCTCCAAACATGGTCACAATCACCCAATCTCTAAAACCTGGTCGTAATCACACAATCTCCAAACCTGGTTGCAATCACCCAATCTCCAAACCTGGTCGTAATCACCCTATCTCCAAACCTGGTCACAATCACCCAATCTCTAAAACCTGGTCGCAATCACCCAATCTCTAAAACCTGTTCGCAATCACCCAATCTCCAAACCTGGTCGCAATCACCTAATCTCCAAACCTGGTCGCAATCACCCAATCTCCAAACCTGGTCGCAATCACCCAATCTCCAAATCTGGTCGCATCTTACTTTCGTATTCTCCAACCAGTTTAAAAAAAAAAAAGAAGCTCGGATGTAATGTCAATCATTCCCAAAGTTACCATCAAGTTAACACGGTTACCGGCCTTCTCTTTCCGAATACCACCAAAACGTAGCTTCCACCTGCATCCCTAAAAATATGTGTCAACCATGCAGCTCACTATTCACCGGCCAAAAAAACAACCCCACTATATACCCAACTCGAAACACACAACACACATATTCCCACAGAAAAGCAAACTCAAAACACCACTTTAAAACTCCTTTCAATTTCAAATAACTTATTATTTTTTTTAACTCAACGCAATTTTTTAAAATATCTATCTTCAAAACCCACACTAATCCCCACTAAAAAATATTTAATCCTCACTTAAAAAAAAGCCTTAAAATCCGACTCAATTCCTCGTAAAAATCCTACTCAAAACCCACTCTAAACCCATCCTAACACCTTATCGTGTGCTTGAACTAAAACCTAAAAAAATCATCTAAAAGCCCTGTTTAAACAGAGTACATTAAACACTAATGGAAACTCCAGGTAGACAAAAGTTCGTCTAAAAGATTGTTGAAGCGTGGACGAAGCAAGCGTTTTGTCAATAGGTAAATAATTTGATCTCCCGTGGATGTAAAGACGCCTAAACGAACTATTTACCTATCGGCGAATGTGATGAATGGCAACTTTAAAAAAAAAAGCATGACATGTTTTTAAAGTAACATAAGCATATCTTTCAATGGTGAGATTTTGTAGCATGGAATTTCTCTTCATTAAATACAGACTTGGTAAATGCATTAATGTGACAACTATTTTTCCTACCTCTGCTTTTATGCGTTGAAATGCGGATTTTTATTTTTTATTTTTTAAATGGCGAAAAAAAATTGTGTTTTTTTTCTTTGAGTGTTGTACTTGGGAAGTTATAAAATGTACCTATTATTGCATTTATTTTATAATCGCGACAACACTTTTTTCCGTCAATAACTTATCATGGTGCGCCATTGAACTATCATGGCTGGTCATTAACTTTCATGTTCGGCCATGGACTTAACACGGTGAGCTAATCACATATCACGGTGAGCCCTTGACTTATTACCTTTGACCCTAGGCTTTTCACGGTTGATCCTCGACTTAACCTGGGTGACCCTAGCTATGACTCGTTTGGCGTCGGGGTAACTATGATGTCGCTATCGAGCCTTGGTTTACGGCTGACAGACATTAACTTTTCCAATCTGAAATGTTGGACAAAAGATGTTATTTGCCTTTGCTGCCTCTCACGGCATTACCGTATTTTTACGCATAATCCCCGCACACGCAGATAACCCGCCCACGCATATACCCCGCAGAATTTTTAGATCCTGAAAAAAAAAAGAAAAAAAAAAAAAGAATAAAAATTAAAAAATGTGGTATAACCCGCCCACGTTTATACCCCGCACTATCCCACAACATTTGAGAATTCATATCACGCCGAACTACTCTAGTTAGAAGAACTGTTTACATACATTATCGCTCGACACGTTATAAAATCACATACGTAATTTCAAACGATTACAGGTAGATTGTGAACAAACGTACCAGAAGTTATACAGAATCTAAATTTATAATCGTCTTTTGCAAGTAATAGTGCCATGTATGCATTATACAGTTTTTTTTTTAATTCAGATACCCCACCCACCGAAAAGGAGGGATGCGGAGTTTGTAAAATATGGTATAACCCGCGGGGAAAATGGTGAGTACTAGTGCAAAATGAAACACTTATGTGAAAATGCGCTCTGCTTCCTCTTTTGTTCACAATTTTACACCCCAAAAGCCAAATCTGATCATTACCCTTTCTAAAATTCTATGCGCAGTAATTAAGAAACTGTTACGCGGCGTCTGTCAGATTTATGCGTGGCCGCGTAGCTTAAGGGCGCCACTTTTGTTAAGGACGAGGTATTAAACGTTATATAAGTCAAATAGAAACGCCGCGATACAACCGCATCAAGTCGTAGATTAACTTGTGAAAGTGCAGTACTTAAACCTGATTCGATTTGCAGAAAACTGCATATAAACAGGGACAGAGCTAATTGTGTAGGTTTCCTTCTTTCTATTGATTAAACTTCTGTTCTGTCATTTTTTCCCCCTACAAGAATGTAAAAGTAGACGAAGAAAACGAATTGTTTATCTGAAAAAATAAAAAATTTTTGTTGCTTTTAAAAACATTTTTATCACAGGTCTTGTAAATATTATAACAAAAAAGAACGTTGACGCCATCCGTAATTTTCAAACGTTTTGCTAAAACCAGAAGTCTTTTTTTTTTTAAGGGGAAACCGCATTGACATGTTGACAGGATTGTCAAGTTGTGAGTTTCTCTAAAGACACGACGGACCGTATGAAAAGTTGCACCTTATGACCGAATGTTTCTTAAGCAAAAGGTTATATGCGATGAAATATTGCCAAGACCAATGCAAGTGTAAGAACTCCGCGGCAAGTTGAAGGCGATGATATATTTCTCTTGCAAGTAGACACTCAGCTGCAATAAATTCTTTAACTTACGACATTCAACATGCCAGCCCTTGAGCGAACAATGTCAACAAAAAATTAGATGTCATCTGGTAATTCCTTTTGTCATTATACGTAATCCAAAACATCATCTTCCTAATAAGACTTCCGATGGCCACTCGACCTTTTGACCTCAGGGATTCGCAGCACGAGATATCAGTGGCTAATGATGGACAACTCGGCAGTTGAAGAATTGCATGAGGCGGGACATTTACCGGCATGAGGCGGGACATTTACCGGCATGTGGCGGGACATTTACCGGCATGTGGCGGGACATTTACCGGCATGAGGCGGGACATTTACCGGCGTGAGGCGGGACATTTACCGGCATGTGCCAAGACTCTTTACAACTAAACCACCTCATCTCCGCCTCCCACTGCCTCCTCCACTAACTTCTGGTTATTTAGATTCGGATCTCATAATGGTGATTGGGAGAATCCTCTTATGTCGTGAGCGGCATGTAGCACGCAGGAATCATCCCTTATCATACCGCTCCACGCTTACGGGCACTTGACTACACGCAAACATGAGAGTTGGACAGCAAAAAAGTTGAGTGCAGGCACGTCAAATCTTATCCATGCATGTCTACAGCATTGTTGAAATGCGGAACTGAAAAATATCGCCAATACAACATTTATAATATTAAGAAGTCAGTTACATAATGTTTGTTCAGAATGAACTATGCCCATCCTTGTGTAATTTTTTAACACTATTCATCGTCAATTCAAATTTCTTCGTTATTTCTCTGATGCATTCTAAACAGTTGCTGTCATGGGGGTTCTACCAGATTTAAGTTATAAATCTGTAGCTTTAATCTTTATATAATCTTTGATCTAACGAAGAAAAGCCCAGGATGTCTTTGCATTACAGACATTGACAATGTACTCACAAACACAGAAAATCGAATGGGGTGTGTAAATATCAGATAATGAGAACACCCCTGAAATACTCAACGCTGACATCACATACTGCATTCACACGTTCAAAACTAAGTGCATTTCCCGACGGCTGCAAAAATACTTTTATGAAAACTTAAAACTCTAATAAGAATGCAAGTAGTATTTATTGCAGGAAACAGGTATTATTGACCTTTGACACC
>MUZC01001954.1:5394-26767 GCA_002072015.1 Radix auricularia | reverse complement strand
ATATTGTTGTCCATTTGAGAGGGGGTTGGACAGAAGTCTTCATTCCATTGAGGACGCAGCGTTTGCACTATGTCCTTGTCCAGAGGAACTTTCGGTCTTCGGCTTGCCGTGCCGGGCTCTGTTAGGTACTGGGAGTACAGCTCTCCCTGTTACCTTCACCAGACCTCTCGCAGTACATTCAAAGTGGACTACCCCAAGGTCAAGTCCTCTGCCAAAGTGTCATTAATTTATTAATGAGCAATGATCATAAACTAAGTACCATAATTTTCTCCTAAGGACAATAATTTAATCTTAAGTTCATATCAAGTTAAAATTTTTTTATATTATTTGCTCTCTTAAGAATTTTGACTTCTGGAGCTGACTTGCTTTTAAGTCATACGAGAAGGCCAGGAGTTTGACCTTGGTTCGCAGAGGCTAGTTTGAGACGCAAGCCGTGGGGATATTTCGAGAGGAGTACGTGCTTATTTCCCACTCCCAACCCCGGCATTACTAACCTTGGGTGAATACATTTTTATTTTTACTGAAAGTTAAAGATCTCTTGGTTTTATGTGAATTGTTAAGTATATTTTAATGAATAAACATTTTAAATAAAATCTATACCAGCCCTTGATGCCTTAAGTGAAAATATTGAGCTCAAGATTTTAAACCTACATCAATTTTGGCAAAAGCTCGTCAAGTTGCCCTGTAAGGCCGTCAAGTTGCCCTGTAAGGCTCTGCAAATGGAGATAATGTTCCTCCCGTCGCATTTTCAAAATCCTAATTTCTTGATCTGAAACATTAATATTTAAATTAGTCAATCAACTTTGACTATAAATTTATAAATCTTAACTAGGGAATGTCAAACTCCGTGGACCTCTGGGAATGTTAGTGTGCCTGGGTTTTAGCGTGAAGCAATATGGGCTGACCTGCGTGGTACACCGAGTGGTGGTAGGTCCGTCCTGCATCGGGCTGAGAGTCTCTACGTCTTTCTGTCACAAGCATCCTAATAATAATTGTGTTTGAACCGCCTGTTTTGAAATTCTTGGTCCAACTACTCTCAAGTGGTCCTAGGCAATGATAACATTTCCTCATAAACATTTTAACTATTACTTCCCGATACATGGCATGGCGTTTATAAACAAAAATTGTCACATAAACCCAATAACTTATAATAAATCACCCATTACATTATTAAGACCCTGCAACAAGGTAAGACATTGTAACAAGGTGAGACACTGTAACAAGGTGAGACACTGTAACAAGGTAAGACACTGTAACAAGGTGAGACACTGTAACAAGGTGAGACACTGTAACAAGGTGAGACACTGTAACAAGGTGAGACACTGACAAGGTAAGACACTGTAACAAGGTGAGACACTGTAACAAGGTGAGACACTGTAACAAGGTGAGACACTGTGACAAGGTAAGACACTGTAACAAGGTGAGACACTGTAACAAGGTGAGACACTGTAACAAGGTGAGACACTGTAACAAGGTGAGACACTGTAACAAGGTGAGACGCTGTAACAAGGTGAGACGCTGTAACAAGGTGAGACACTGTAACAAGGTGAGACATTGTAACAAGGTGAGACATTGTAACAAGGTGAGACACTGTAACAAGGTGAGACACTGTAACAAGGTGAGACGCTGTAACAAGGTAAGACACTAGAGTGGAAGGCGGCATGCCTTAAAGCCATCATACTCATGGTGATAGACAAAGTTTGAGAAAAACTTGATAATCAAAAACTATCATTGACATAATTCTAAAGTGGCAAGGCTGTAGTGTATTTACCATCAGGTCCCACAAGGGAAAAGACTGCAGCATCAGCCAACAGTTAAGTGTTCTTACCTTCAAGATGGTCTAATGCGTCCTGCAAGGCTTTATTATGCTCTCTTAATTGCTCATTTTCAGCCTTTAGTAACTTGACTTGAGCTAACAAGTCATCTCCAGTTGTTTTACTCTGGAATGTACAAGAATCAATCTTTTATTCACAAATTTCGTCAGTTTGAAATACAGGTAAAGAGAATTGTTAAAAATTATTTTTTCAAAATAGAGGATCAAAATTAAAATTATTGCCAAATAAGGAGATAATTACATTTGCCTTCCAGATTTTATTTTCCTCCATATAGTTACATATAAAATTAAATAGAAAGACGTAAACAAGGTAAGGGTTAGCCTGACCGGACGTAACAAAACAGCGAACATTTCCGCAAAGAGCCTTTTTCAACGGACATACAATACACAAATAAAAAGAAAATATAAAAAAAAAAAATATATATATATATAAAATTAAGAGACTTAGCTGCGGTGAAATCCAAAGAATCGAAGAAAGTTTACGTTTTTTCCATTTAATTTTTTATAAGCCTGATTGCAGTCCTACCCCTCATTTTTTATATAGTTACGTCGTTAAATTTTTAAAAAAAAAATTAACTTTAATAAAAAAAAGAATTATTAAATGAAGAATTTTTAAGGAATACAAAAATATTTGAAGGGATATTGGCGATTACATTTATAATTTTCTATCTACAAATTTTAACATTAATTTTTTAATATATATAATATTCTGTTATAAATCATTTTTTTTCTTTAAGTAAATATTATCTTTCCCCTGTCAAACTAATGCATGTATATTTAAATGAGCTATAATAGTGTTATTAATAGTTTTAATTAGAAACCATTGAAAGTTACTTTCAGTTGTTTAAATAGAATCTATGTCGGTGGTCTACGTTGTAGCGAGCTGGACTACCAAACCGCAAGAACCCGTGTCGCAGGTTCGAAACCGCGGATCTGGCAAGGCCCTCGGGGCATTGTGCTAACCACATAATCCCATGCTCGTTAGTGGTCAATGAAACTTGTGAACGCTACTTCACTTGCTCCCATGGACCTTCATGGTCTCTAAAGGATATTTATTTTTTATTTTCAAGTCAGGTGTGGTTATATTAAAATAGATTGTAGACCTTTTATATTCATTAAGCTCCTGCTGTAATGTTGAAACTCTCGGTAATGCCATGAGTTTTCTTACCTTGTTTTTAATGGCCACAATCTTGTTCTTGATGTGCCTGGCACGGTCGGCAAATTTCAGCTTATTGAGGGATTCCATCCAATCACACTCTACTGGAGAAATGCAGGCAATCATGACCGTTCGGCTGATGACCAAAAAGAACAAAAATATTAACAATCGGAATGAAGAATAAAATGTGATTTTGCAACTGACATAAATAAATACCATACATAAAATTAAAGGTACTTTTAACATGCACAATAAGTAATGTGAATCAATAACATTGAAGTAGATTTACATCCATTAAAATAATTTCAAAGATATCATCTGTGGCGCTACAGCCCATGTACGGCCCTGGCCTGCTCCACCACATCCTTCCATTCAGATCGAATTGATGGCTTTCTTTCTCCATGCTCGAACCCCCAGCTGGTGTAGGTCCATTTCCACATCATCAATCCATCTCAGTCTTGGGCGACCAGTGAGTCGTCTGTGCCTCCTGGTTTCTGCCTGTAAATGATTTTTGCTGTTCTATATTCTGGCATCCTTTCAATATGCCCTGCCCAGCGTAGTCTTTCTTTTTTCATACAAATTTCAAAGATACCCACCCCATTTTATTTTCAAAAATTGAAGTATTTTTTTTAAATATAAAAAATACTGGCAGAACACAATTGTACCAAATGCATTTCAAAATGTTCTCAGATATATCTAATTACATGTATAAAAAAATGAAATGACAGAAATATTATCAATGCTAAACCCCATAAATTTTAAAAGTGGCATAAAATGATACAAAAAATGTAACAATAAAAATATGTCACCTCATCACAAAAATCAATATATCAAACATCAAATTAGGTAATTTTAATAAGACTAACAATTTCTGTGAAAGAATTTCAAGTTAGAAACAGTTTAATTCTTTAATTAATAAAATCCTTAAACCTAGTACCCTCGTAAGTACTAATAAGTGATTCATGAATAGTACCCTCATAAGTACTAATAAGTGATTCATGAATAGTACCCACATAAGTACTAATAAGTGATTCATGAATAGTACCCACATAAGTACTAAGTGATTCATGAATAGTACCCTCTTAAGTACTAATAAGTGATTCATGAATAGTACCCTCATAAGTACTAATAAGTGATTCATGAAAATGCAAAAATTCATAAAAAATTATGCAATTGACATAACTCAACATTCCATACACCATAAACTAAAGATAATGTTAAGAGTTGGACTACACGTCAATCATTGCTCGATACATTCCTCGCTTCAACAAATGCATCATTTTTGTATTATTACGCTACTTCCATGTCACATGGTAAATTATTACAAATTAAAGTTCAAAGTTCATCAATAGAGATTTGTTTATACTGACTACGATGTGTTATTGACAAAATTGCTCATAATCAACCAAAATTTCAACATATTGCTATTTTTAAAAAATGGCAAATCTACAACAATACGATTAATTACTAAGTAACCTGCATTTTAAACAATTTTATAAAATAGTATAAATAAGGGTTTAAAAGATTTGTAAAAATAAAAAGAATAAAATAAGGTTAAAATTTAAATACTAAAAATTTAAGTTAAATATTAGATTGAAATGAATCATGAATGAAAATTTGTAGTAAAAGTATGAATATAATTTATGTTTAAATTTTAAAAATAAATTAATCTGAATTATTATCGTGGTAAAATAAATTGAAAACCGACTTCCGATGCATGTGTCCTTAAAGCGAAGGACTTATGCATATGGGTTTTTTATTCTGGCGTGTCGTGACGGCACCCTTCAAGGCGACATATGTCTCTCCTCCATTCCACTCTGTTGGGCTGAACCCATTTTGTCAAAAAGGTCAGCGGGTATGTGAGGGTTGCATAGTTTGGTATAACGTCTCTGTAGTAGCCTGTGAGTCCGAAGAATTGCCTCACTTGACCCTTCGTAGTTGGTCGAGAATGAAATGAAGTAAAAGACATTTGCTAACAGTGATCCACATCTTCATTTGATTCCTTCTGTGAACTCCAACACTGTCGATAGAGCATTCCCGTGAATTTTCTTTAGTTTTACGGCAATTCACATCCAGTCACTTTCCCCTCAATGTGACCTCACTACCATACTTCTTTCATAATCTGGCCTTGTCACCACTTGCCTCTTGATCCCCCATTTCTGGGTTTTTATAGCTTATTGCCCCTTGCACATTTCAACCAATCAAGTCCTCTATTGCTTTCTCCACCCACAAGGACCTCCACTCTGCCACTCAGGTATGGTGTCTTTATGTCTATTATCACCTTTATCCTCTTAGAATTCTCGTATCTAACATTCTTATGAGCCCAACTTCACCCGTTAGTTGGTATCTCTGACGTACTGTCTTTTCACCACCACTGCTTCACTTCCCGTATCTATCAATACAATTCTTTGATCCTACAAACCCTTCCAGTGCTTATTTTTGCTCTTCCCTCTTCCTTTTGGCCTCAATCTCCCATGTCCTCGCTATCTGTTATCCGTCCTTTACACACTGAAATAGCCAGTGCCATTGCTGACCCTTCATGCTCGTATTTTCGCCCTCCTTTGAGCTGGGGCAATGGTAGGCTATGTGGTGAACACTATGACACACAAAACATTTTCTGTCCGACCTTGATCGTTCATCGGCCCTATTTGGCCATGTTCTCTGACCCGCTCTGGTCTGTTGCCCCGCAACTTTCCTCCCATTCAGGTCATTTCCAGTGAAAATGCCCTCCGGTGTTGCACTAGGGCCTTGATTAAGGGTTCTGTTCCTTGCCTCCTGGAATAACTCAGCAACTCTGACAACTTCTTCTAGGCTGTCACTACTTCGCTCCCTTAAATGAATCGCCAGATCTTCAGGACACTCATTCATGAATTGTTCTTTTACTATTAGGTCTATAAGACCGTCAAATTTTTTTTTTAAATGTGTGACAAGCTAATCCATTTAAAAAATAGCCCTGGAGTCGCCTTCGATTTTTATAGGAAGATCTTCTTGAGGTTTGCTCTTTGAAAAAAGATTTCTGTACCCCTCCTCTGTGAGATTATATATCTTTAGGGGCACTTTCTTCACATTTTCATACCTCAATGCTTCCTTGTAAGGCATTCTAGAGTACATCTCCAAGGCTCCACCCATATTCCATGCGTCCATCCATATTCCATGTGTCCATCCATTTTGTCTAAAGAATGATGGCATCACATACTTGGTCTTACAGCAGATTTTCTATCAATTTTTATTTAAATTAATCAGGTTTTTAAACTTGACATTTCATTATGTTTATTTATAAAATGTGTAATTATTTATTGATGTAATGTCATACAGCCTTCAAATATTTCAATCACTGTTAGTGTCAATCAAAAACGTTTGTGTTTGTCCACCCTTTCTCCCCAAACCTCCTGATAGTTGTTTATCCTCAATAGGAATTCTCTACACAAACAGCCCATAACTATTTTAAGATGCCACTTGAATGTTTGTGTTTTAGACAGAACTGTAGTAGACCATCAAACTGAATGAAGCCACTAGAATGTTTGTGTTTTAGACAGAACTGTAGTAGACCATCAAACTGAATGAAGCAGTATAAAATTGATGCCACTATGTGGACTGAAGCTGCTGATAAACATGTTTGATGAGCTACAACTGTCATGTTGATTTGAAATAATGTTTGATGAGCTGCAACTGTCACGTTGATTTGAAACAATGTTTGATGAGCTGCAACTGTCACGTTGATTTGAAACAATGTTTGATGAGCTGCAACTGTCCCGTTCATTTGAATCAATGATTAAAGCAGTATAAAAAGTATGGTACCAAGTGCACTGAAGCTGTTTGATTTTATTGGAGCTCATACTTATAATCTACTATTTAAATCTACTAGCACAAGGTGGGCAACACTAACAGTTTTACTGACCATTTAAAGTGAGTCAATAATGGGCTGTGAGTCCTTACATCTTTAATTAACATATTTTATAAACAAATTGACAAAATACTGCTAAGTGTCAAGACAAACGGATAGCTCTTAGCATCTAAATCTGCTTTTTGGATCAACCTCTCCCCATTCAATCTGTTGTCTGACCTCTTGCCATTCAATCTTTTGTCTGACCTCTCCCCATTCAATCTGTTGTCTGACCTCTCCCCATTCAATCTGTTGTCTAACCTCTCCCCATTCAATCTGTTGTCTGACCTCTTGCAATTCAATCTGTTGTCTAACCTCTCCCCATTCAATCTGTTGTCTGACCTCTCCCCATTCAATCTGTTGTCTAACCTCTCCCCATTCAATCTGTTGTCTAACCTCTCCCCATTCAATCTGATGGGGAATAATCGAGGTTCTTGTTCTCCATCCTCGGCTTGTAGCATGCAGTACAGCGCCTAGGCCTATGTGCCTGGCGTCTGTCCTGAGGACATAGGACAAAGTCCTTACTTAAGTTAGGTAGCCTTAGTATGGACGTTTTTGAGATTTACAAAAGCTTCTTCACATCGGCTTATGATCATATTAAACAGACTGAAACCAGAAGCACAGCAATTCATAGCACAAGAGCTGACAGACTTCAGAGCAAATCTTTAACCTTCAAGTGCTCTGTGAAAAACATTCTCAACACCAGAGCAACCTCTATCATGTCCTGATAGACTTTTAAAAAGCGTTCGACAGAGTGTGGNACCTCTCCCCATTCAATCTGTTGTCTAACCTCTCCCCATTCAATCTGTTTTCTGACCTCTCGCCATTAGATCTTTTGTCTGACCTCTCCCCATTCAATCTGTCATATTTCCTTCAAGGAAGAGGTTAAAGAGGATTGGGGAAAGAAGGCATCCTTATCTGGCACCAACAGTGGTCTTGAACCAATCTCCCAGTACTGCGCTAGTTGTTCTGTTGTACAGGTTCTTGATCACTGCAATGAGTTTAATGTTATATTTGTGCATAGTTGCCCACAGTTTGTGATCTTAAAAATGTTAACGAACCCATACTGGTGGTAATATTAATAAAAGAGATCAAATATTTTAATACATTTATCAATCATCAATGTAAAAACATTGCACTGTTGTGATAGAAAAGATAAACAAGTTAATAATAAATATATGTGAATATGGTTTGTGTTTACAGGTCTTTCCCCTTTTCTTTCAATATTATCATGGCAGTTGCTACTGCGGCGTAATTTCGTTCAGCTTTATTCAGAATCCTGCTAGCGTACGTGATGGGGAATAATCGAGGTTCTTGTTCTCCATCCTCGGCTTGTAGCATGCAGTACAGCGCCTAGGCCTATGTGCCTGGCGTCTGTCCTGAGGACATAGGACAAAGTCCTTACTTAAGTTAGGTAGCCTTAGTATGGACGTTTTTGAGATTTACAAAAGCTTCTTCACATCGGCTTATGATCATATTAAACAGACTGAAACCAGAAGCACAGCAATTCATAGCACAAGAGCTGACAGACTTCAGAGCAAATCTTTAACCTTCAAGTGCTCTGTGAAAAACATTCTCAACACCAGAGCAACCTCTATCATGTCCTGATAGACTTTTAAAAAGCGTTCGACAGAGTGTGGCATGCGGCAGGCAACAAAAAATTTCCTCACTCAACTATTTTGTGCGATAGGTTTCAACATTCAAGTAGAGTGATGTTACAATTGAGTTTTAAATTTATCTTTTAAAGTTATCCCCTCTATCTGATAAATCAGGTGTCTGGGGAAACTTTTTGTCTGAGAGTCATAAACACTACATATTTTGAAAAGTAATTTCGTGAGACATGTTTAAAACTAAATATTCAAGTAAATGTATACATTTTGTGTAATTTCAACACTAAAAGTACAATAATTATGTCTCTGATTATGCTTTTTTTTTTATATGCAATTAATATGTAGACCAATTGAGTCTGAATAAACATTTTAAAAATATTGTTGTAAGCGAACATTTGTCTGAAAGCCATATGTAGTCACCAGAAGAGCCATATCTGGCTCGTGGGCCATGGTTTCCCGACCCCTGTGATAGAGGGTAAATAATATTATGTACTAAAGAGGTTTTATGAAAAAATTACGTATTTGACCTAAGGAAAAATTCAAATGTCTTTAGTTAATTATTCGGCATCCTTCCGACTCGCGAGACAAGTGTGCATCACCATTGGGTTGGGTTGCATTTTCTTGAGTGGCTGTGCAGTCCTATCCTTGAGTGAGAGTCTTTACCACAGTTTTTACACACGAGTTCTGTGCTTCCAAATGTTTTGGCCTTTCTCCTTGCTCTTCTGTCTGCAGCCTCCTCCATTCTTTGCTCCTTGGCTACTATGACGCCCTCTTTGACAACTGTGCGCCACGTAGATCGGTCTTCTGCCTTACACTCCCAGTCACTTGTATGTATTTTGGCTGCTTTCATGTCCCTTTGACAGACATCTTTAAATCGTAACGACCTGTCTTCCTCTTTCCTGAAACAAGTTCACCATATAGGAGGTCCTTCGGGATGCAGCCGGGGCTCATTCTTTTGACATGTCGTAGCCACCTCAGGCGTCTTTCACTAAGAAATGAGACATGCTTTGGGTATTGACCAGAATATACCCCTTACACTGCCCTATTTGATCACCCACAATCAGTGGCGTAGGTAGGGGGGAGCGGAGGGGGGCGGTCCGTCCCAGACGACACTCATTCAGAGGAGGCTTTTGTGGGCATTTGAAAATTAAAGCCATTTCCAAAAACCGTCCTTTCTCTTCTGAAGGGGAAAAAACCAAGATGAAACAAAAATATTCTTAATTTTGAGTCTTAATTAATGATTCGTGCAGCGTTTGTTTTGTTTAAATATTGGCTGTTTTAACCAACCCTAAAATTGATTGTTTGGAAAAAAGTCAAGCCGCACTGGAAACTGTAGACGTTTAAATTCAAAAGGCATATATGTTGGTATCATTGAAATACGTGGCAACAGGACATCTTCCCCCTTGAATGTTCCATTCAAAATTGTAGCTTCAATCGAGCTTGCGAATCGAGCTGTGGTAAGATGCTCTATTGGCTGATAATATAATACCGCAACATACACACACATTTAAACAAAATATGTTTCTTAGTTGTATCATAGTCTTGTTTTTGTTACAGCCAACATCCCAAATCCTCTACAGAGAAAGTGGCTGGCAAAAGTCTGATCATTTTTTTGTTTATGGATTAATTAATAATATAGCTGGTTTGTTTAATGGCCTATGGCTGGCGAGAAGGGGTGACCTCTACGTGGTTCGACAGACGAGTAAGGTCGTGGAGCAGACCACAACCTGAAACCGACAAACCCCTGGCTTGGACAGCCGAAGACCTTTGTTAGGCGCTAAGTGCTAGTCATATATGATTACAGTCGCTGTACGGATCTTAGGCAAAGCATTTAGATGCAATGCCGATGATGAAAACCAAAGTACCCGTTGAGGGTCGGGTTACTCCGAAGCGACCGTTTCGTCCCCCTCAATTAACTAGCAACGCTGCTGAGCGGTGCCGGTTTAGGGCCAGGAGCGCCAGTACGGAATAGCAAAAGGTACCGCTAAGAAACGCTATTGGTCGCCAGCGCTGAGGAAACCTTCCGGTGGGGGTTAAACCCTAGTTAGGTCAGTGATGATTCCCACGCTTTGCGGCGATCTAAATTATAAAGACTCGTAAGCTTTGCCGTGGTGGCGCCAAAGTGATACTATGTTGATAGCGAGTCACCGTAGGTAAATTCCACACCTCCATTGGGAGGAACACTTAAGTGGGAGGCGTTTTCGGCCCAGCGCCCTGGACGCCCAGGCGGCCGCTTGTAGCAGCGACCGCTCCGGGGGGCTTCCCAGCCTTCGCACCCCTTAGGGGGCCAGAGGGCTGGGGGGGGTTTCCGGGAAGCCCCATGAAGAGCGCAGGCTCGTGACTGCTGATTTCTTCCACATGTAGGAATGGCCTATGGAGATATGGTTAATTTCATAAAGGTAAAATTCACAATAAGTATTAGAAGTTGTTACTTATCATGTTCTGTTAATGTAATTAATGTTCAGATTTTTAAATTTGAGCACTTTAAGTCGTGGCATTACATTAGAATCTTACTATGGCTCCATCGTCTTTTGCCTGCACCTAAATTATGAACATCTTCTCTTGGAAGGTTTGAGGTGTTCAGTTCAACACTTGATGCTGAATTTCTTGCTGAAAAGAAGGGTTGTGTTTTTTCATGACTTTATGTGTTGATTCATTTGTCAGCATGTCATCATATCTAGACATCCTTGTTTGAATGTTGTGACTTATCTTGTCTATGCCTCAGTATCCCTTGTACTAGTTAATATGCTTGATATCATTTAGTTCAAGCAAAGTCTCAATCATTACCAGAAAAAATACCTGGAGTGCAAATAGTGCTGTAGAAATGAAAGCAGCTGATGCGCAACTTTTGCTTAATTGCTTTTCAAAGCAATCAATTTGTGTTAGCCATTTTATTGAGACGGTTTACAGTTTATAAACTATTCCTTTCTTTCAGGATGAGACAGCAGTTTGTATTAGCCATTTTATTGAGACGGTTTACAGTTTATAAACTATTCCTTTCTTTCAGGATGAGACAGCAGGCTCTGACATGGCTTGCCTAAGTGATGATCACTGGTTTGGCTTGTAATTAGATTTTTAGTTATTTGTATTAGCCATTTTATTGAGACGGTTTACAGTTTATAAACTATTCCTTTCTTTCAGGATGAGACAGCAGGCTCTGACATGGCTTGTCTAAGTGATGATCACTGGTTTGGCTTGTAATTAGATTTTTAGTTATTTGTGTTAGCCATTTTATTGAGACGGTTTACAGTTCATAAACTATTCCTTTCTTTCAGGATGAGACAGCAGGCTCTGACATGGCTTGCCTAAGTGATGATCACTGGTTTGGCTTGTAGTTAGATTTTTAGTTATTTTTGTTCCACCTCTTAGTCTTAGTCAAATTTTTATGTATAATGCAGCATGATAATTAACTGGTGTGTGTGTCTTCACATTATATCAAGATAATACCATTGTCCTCATTGCCTCATGCACATTGCCATCAATTGTGAAATTGACGGGGTACACTCACTGGACAGTCAGGCTTGAGCACCCTGATTATTGGCCGTACACTCACGGACAGTCAGGCATGAGCACACTGATTATTGGCCGTACACTCACTGGACAGTCAGGCATGAGCACCCTGATTATTGGCCGTACACTCACTGGACAGTCAGGCTTGAGCACCCTGATTATTGGCCGTACACTCACGGACAGTCAGGCATGAGCACACTGATTATTGGCCGTACACTCACTGGACAGTCAGGCTTGAGCACACTGATTATCTCTGGCATCTTGCTAATTGGTCAACTTTGGCCGTATCATATTAAATGCATTTACAATGTCCTTCCCATGAGAGGTTATATTTAAATTGAAAATGTGATCATTTATTACAGAATGTATATAGAATAAATATTGATCTCCATGTCATTTTTCTTTTCATAAACTTTCAATTTACATGACTGAATAATTTTGAATAAATATTATTATTGATATGGTCATTGTTAGCTTTTTATCTAATATTTTAAAAAGTTATTAAGCATTTGAAAAAAATAAATATTTGTATTGCTTCCATCAATTTGGGTTTTGGATTGCTTTTCCCAATGCTGACTTTGTAGTTAAAATTATTTTAGTGGGTGAGCCAAGTGGTGAAAAGTTTATTTTTCATAAAAAGTCTGGTTGGTGGAACTGGTTGGATAGGAAGAACGTTTTTCATAATAAGTCTGGTGGAACTGGTTAGATAGGTAGAAAGTTTTTCATAATAAGTCTGGTGGAACTGGTTGGATAGGTATAAGGTTTTTCATAATAAGTCTGGTGGAACTGGTTAGATAGGTAGAAAGTTTTTCATAATAAGTCTGGTGGAACTGGTTGGATAGGTATAAGGTTTTTCATAAGTCTGGTGGAACTGGTTAGATAGGTGGAACTGGTTGGATAGGTAGAAAGTTTTTCATAAGTTAATAAGTCTGGAACTGGTTGGATAGGTAGAAAGTTTTTCCAACAGTAATGGGTAAACCTGAAGACATACCCTATTCAATAACTTCCTTATTATTTATACCGGCCTTTGATTGTTTTTTTTAAATACACTCATATAACACATTTACATAAGAGCATGTGGTACCCATACATATCAACAAAAAAACAAAAATTGTTTTAATAAAAATATATTATAATTGCATAACTGAGAAGTGCCCCCCCCCCCAAACCCTCCTTGTTTACAAAAATGTTATAACGACAGTAGGTAGAGTTTTTTTCTTTTGGAATGGGGGCTCAAGATTCTTGGCTCACTTAGGTGGCTATATATATCAACTTATCTCAATTGACAAGTAACAAAATGATTAAATTTGAAAACAGTACATAGTTAAACCAATGACCAGAAGACATCCGGAACAACAGTACAAAATACACATTAAGTACATCAGTACAAATTAAACCATTGACCAGACGTTCAATAGAAAAATCTAAAAATCAGGTTTCTGACATGCATAGTTTTGTCACAGCAAGGAATAGATGATGGGGGTCGCAGATATAATATAGATGATGGAGGACACAGATATGGAATAGTATCTCACCATGAAATAGTTAATTCTTTTATCAAGATGTCTATTATCAAGTTTTAAAAAAGCCATATCTAGAATGAAAATCCCAAGTGCTGCCAGATTTGGCGTCAAAATAACTATAATTCTTGTAAGAATTTTTTACCTATGGATTAGGTACGATATAAAGTTGCATGCCACTAAGAATATTGAAAAAAACCTAGCGCGATTCCAACCGAGACATAGTTATACCACCAGTGCTGCCAGTGACAATTTTAGGAAAAACCTAGCCAGCACGTCAAAATAAACCTAGATCAGAAGGAAAAAAAACCTAGACATTCTAAAAATAAACAAAAATGACTTCACAAAAGCTCCACACACACCTCCTTATTTATTATAATAGAGCATGTTTGAAATAATTTTATTGTCAAATATTATTCAAGTATGTATTTAGTGTAAGTGTAAGGGTGCAAATCTAATAGCGTTAAGGGTGTGAAGCCATTAAAAACGCCACTAAATAGTTAGAAATCAAATTTAAAATGGAGCTTTCATTTAAATTTGCGCGTTTTTTGAAGTGACGTCACAGTTCTTAAACATCCCCCTCCCCCCTTGTCACGCAACACACAAAAGTGTGACTGCATCCCCCCTACCTTTTTTTTATTAACCAAAATCGGTTTGGCATTTGCATTTATGAATGTTCTACATAACTATTTGTAAAATATACTTTTTTAATCACTTAATTAAGTCATCATCTTTATAAATCCTTTAAAACTTTATATCAAAATAGCCACATAAATGTTCAGTGCAATATGAATATGCTTGCTTGTCCAAAGGTAAAACACAACTTTTATGGGAGGAGGTGGCGAAAAGCTTTGTGACGTCTATATAGGCCACCAAATACAAACATAGAATACATGAGGAATCTCTGCAGTCAACTAATTTACATTAAAGACAATCATAAAAATGCTGTAATTTGGACTATGGGGGACTTAAATCTTCCAGATATAAATTGGAAAAAATACACAATTGATAGCCACCAAAATAATGAAATTTTTTAAACACAATAAACAACATAAACCTAGAACAGATAGTAAAAAAAAGCAACTAGGAAAAACTAAATACTAGATTTATTCCTAACAAACAGACCAGGACTAGTAGTAGACTGCACAATAATTCCTGGGCTGTCTGACCATGATATTGTTAGGGTAACCAACACAATAAAAACTAAAATAAATAAGATGCCTAGAAGAACAATATATCTTTGGAATAAATGCAACTTAATAAAATTACACCAATTTTATTAAGTTGCATTTATTCCAATCAGCTTCTTATTTCCAACAAAATTTCCTAAGTAAATTCAGCATAGTTAGCCCTGTAGAAGAAATATGGAAGGAAATAAAAACAAATCTAAAAACCATAATGGATCAGAATGTTCCAACAAAAATAACTTCAAATAGAATTAATAAATGCTGGTTCAATTTTAAATTAAAAAAGTATTGCAAACTAAAGGAGAATTTATTTAAGAAATTTAAGGCTACCAATTTAGAAAGGATACACAAAAAATACCACCACCACCACTTTTCATTCACAGGTGGCCACTTACAGCTCGCTGACAACTGGATTCCTTGTCGCGGGAGCATTCAGTAACTAGGTCACGGCATTCAACGTGATAAAACAAAGAAATAAATGGATGACTATCAGTAATGAAGCCTGCGATAGCCCTTCCCCAAACCAACCGTCACCAGAATGCATGGGCGTACGTAGGAGGGGGGACAAGGGGTGCATTCCCCCCCCCCCCGGAGTTTAGAAATATATAATATATTTTTTACCATAAAACTAAACTAAAGTCCCTGCAAGTTTATTACATTAAAGACAGTGTGAGTGTACACATATCAAACATAACAAACAGAATTATAGCTGCACGTATAACTGATTACGTTGTTGTAAATACATTTTCTGTCACATTTTCAGAAAAAATACACAAGCTTTTAAATTTATGTGTCCATCTAGTTTCACATAGGAAATTAACATTTCGACTTAACTTTCTCGCTAAGCACTAGACCCCTTTGCTTGACTTAATTGTTCCTATTGTGTTTCGTATAGCATTTACATTATTTAAATCGTTCACGGCAAGATTTAACTGCAATGTACAAATGCTGCTTTTGGGTATTAAAAAATATTTAGCTGTTCTAACGTCAATTGTAATATATCCAAGGAAGTCTTCTGGGACCATCATTTTCTCATCTGGTTCTTTGACAAATCTAACACTAACACCAAGTGACATCTGCTCAATTCCTGAAATTTCATTTGTTCGTCGGCAAGTATAGAAAATGCAACTGAATTATTTGCTACACAAACAATATCTTCACGCAAGAGAGATTCAGAAATTTCGATTATATTGTTTTGCGTAGTTGCCAAGATATACTTAGCATTACCAGAACCAATTGATAAATGATTCACTTCAACTTTTCCTGCAGATTCAACACGAAACTCAAACAGGCCATAAAATTACCAGAATTTGATTCTTTTCCACTAAGTGCTAAATCATACATGCCACAAAATAGGATTGTCAAATGATAGGAATGTTTCCATTTTTTAAAATTTGTCCCCTAAATAATGAGTCCAACTGCTCATCAATAGAAACTGCTTTGGCTTTCAATTATGCAACAAAATTTCTAGCAATTCATGAGGGCACTTGTGTCATGTGCTTTGCATATGGCTATGTTGATCTTAGTTGAAATCTTTATATTCTTTTACATGGTTTGAGGACAAATGCCAACTGAACTCCTCGAATTACTCATTGTCACACAGAACACACAATATTTTTTAAAAAACACCCATTAACATTTGCGAGTATGAAAGCCCTGGTTTGATAACCATGCATATCTAAACACTAAAAACTCTGTTTCCCTCACTGTCAGCTCTTAACTCACACATTTTATCAGGTATCAAACAATCACGAACCAGCTGCAGTTTCAACTCCTTTGAAAAATCGTGTGTCCTGATATACCTTCCAATATCCCATTTAGGAAAAGAATAAGTGTCAGCGACATCCAAATTAGAAACAGTAGCCTCAGCTGTGTCTGGCTGTTGAGACAGTAGCCTCAGCTGTGTCTGGCTGTTGAGACAGTAGCCTCAGCTGTGTCTGGCTGTTGAGTCAGTAGCCTCAGCTGTGTCTGGCTGTTGAGACAGTAGCCTCAGCTGTGTCTGTCTGGCTGTTGAGACAGTAGCCTCAGCTGTGTCTGGCTGTTGAGACAGTAGCCTCAGCTGTGTCTGGCTGTTGAGACAGTAGCCTCAGCTGTGTCTGGCTGTTGACTTGTACTGATGTCCTCAATGCCAATGATAAGTCAGATACTGCAGTCGACTCAAATCTTTTATTAACAGCATTTTGGAATCCCGCGATTACACTACATTTTGTTTTCTACCCGAGCCTGTAATTTTTTTCCGATGTTCATCTTTTGTAATCCTGCTGTTTCTATACGTTTGTTTTTTCCACAGATAAACTTAATTTTATCGTGAGAACTTACGTTTTTTAAAATGTATTAAATGCATTAATATATATTGTATTTTTAGCTATTTCAGCGCTAATTTGTGAGTGTTATTATTTTCTAAGACTTTTTCGGCCCTTATGTGATAATTAACTTCAATTTAATTGAAGATTAAACCTGTATAGAAATGTCAGTTAAATTTAAAAAAAACTTTTTTTGCCCCCCCCCCCCCAGGAAAATTTCAAGCGACGCCCATGCCAGAATGTGTTACCATGGAAACAACACTCCAAGGTTCAGCTGGTCGACATACAGACACGGGTCTCAAATAAGACGTGTCAAAACACAATCCTGTCAGATAATCTGACGCCATACAAACAGTAAAAGTCTCACAAAGATTGTAATGTCTTTATAATGCCAGCGGGTGTAAAAGATGTAATGTCTTTATAATGCCAGCGGGTGTATAAGATGTAATGTCTTTATAAGGCCAGCGGGTGTAAAAGTAAAAGATGTAATGTCTTTATAATGCCAGCGGGTGTATAAGATGTAATGTCTTTATAATGCCAGCGGGTGTAAAAGATGTAATGTCTTTATAATGCCAGCGGGTGTATAAGATGTAATGTCTTTATAAGGCCAGCGGGTGTAAAAGATGTAATGTCTTTAAAATGCCAGCGGGTGTATAAGATGTAATGTTTTTATAATGCCAGCGGGTGTAAAAGATGTAATGTCTTTATAAGGCCAGCGGGTGTAAAAAAGATGTAATGTCTTTAAAATGCCAGCGGGTGTATAAGATGTAATGTCTTTATAAGGCCAACGGGTGTAAAAGATGTAATGTCTTTATAAGGCCAGCGGGTGTATAAGATGTAATGTCTTTATAAGGCCAGCGGGTGTATAAGATGACCATAAGTCATATACAATGTGCTTAAAATCTAAGATCCAGAACCTAGTAGAAATGTTGTCTGCTGACACTTTTGTTTCGTGTCTGATTTGTGTTTAGGTTTTCCCACATATTGTCTTAATAATCCTTTAAAGTCTTTTCAACCGTGAAACATATAATTTAAACAATATGGAACACTCCACTGTAAGTTCTAATTATGTCTTAAAAGCTACTTCAGGAAATGCCATTTTAAAAAAATTTTCTAGTTCAAATGATAATTTGTGGTACTTCCTTTAAATTTAAACATTTCAAATTTATATTCTTAACCATTTGTTAATTGTAGGTGTTTTGTGACCAAGATTTAACCGAAGTCACCAAGCCGTCTGCTACGCTCTTCTACTTCTGCAGACACACGCATTCTCTGTGTTCCTAAGACAAGAACTAAAACATTTGGCGAAAGGTCGTTCTCTTTTTGTGCAGCCAAACAATGGAATTCTCTTCCATCACACATCCGTAGTATTTGAACTACTAAGTCCTTCAAGACTGCACTTAAGACACATCTTTTCAAACTTTATTTTGAAAATTAATGAAACAACATTTCTTTTAATGATTAACGTTGGTGATGTATAACGTATTGTCATTTATGTGGTTATTATGATATGTTTATTTAATTAATATATATGTCTGTTAATATCTCCATGTAAAGCGCCGTGAGCCCGGCTCCTAGTTGGAATACAGCGCTACATAAATTACCAATTTATTATTATTACTATTAGATCTATGTGATTTATAAAATTTAATTAAACAAAACCCAAAGCTTTTAATTATTTTTTTGTAATTTTTTTAATAACATATTTTAAAATTTTTATGTATGAACCCAGTTATTTAAAATCAAAATTTTGTTACCAATCTCCACGGAAAAAATAATTAATATACAGACGTCGTTTCAAGCTGATTCATCTACCACGTGGCGTCATCACGTGACGTCATCACTGCGACAACCTTGTCCAGTTGCCACCTCCGTCCAGTACGCCCAATGGTCAGAAATTATCCAATGGCTTCCTACAAGCTTGGGTGGCTCTAATTAAGGGTTCCCAGACAACTGAACACTCGACAAGCGAACACACGACAAGTGAACACAAGACAACTGAACAATCGACAGGTGAACACACAGACAAGTGAACACACGGACAAGTGAACACAAAGACAAGTGAACACACTGACAACTGAACATGCAGACAACTGAACTTACGACAAGTGAACACAAAAATAATAGAAATTGAAAGAGAATATCATAAATATGTAAATTATAAAACTAAAACGTCGAATGCTAAAAGATTAACAGATTTTCTACTGCTGAAACTGAAGTTAAAACAAAATGAATCTGAAAAAGTTTGTCGCAAATTCGCAAAACAAGAGTTCATTCCAAGAAAAAGACAAAACATCTAAAACCACTGAGTGTTTACAGTCATCAACAATAAAAAGAAGTGAGTATTTTCTGGGGCATTTTATAGATTATTTCAATGTTTATTTCTTTTTCTCACTTATGACTTCGATTATGTGTAGTGTTGTATTAAAGTATAAGCCTTATAATTATAATTTATAATAATAATAACAAGTTAACAAGCTTGATTGAGGTTTGCTACTAGTACACTACTAGTAGTAGTAGTACTAGTATTAGTCTTACTTAACTTTACTTAACTTACTAGTACTAAGTAGTAGTAGTAGTACTATATTATTAGTACTGTACTAGTACTAGTCTGTATTAGTACTAGTAATAACTTAATAGTGTCTAGTAATAGTAATGGTGCTAAAAGTAAAAGTACTTGACGTAAGTCACAATTTACTTAATTTACTTTACTTTACTTTACACATTTTGAGATAATCAAGTTTTAATTCATATTTTGTCTCTTTGATGATAGTAATTTAAATTTAATTCTTTTGGCTTTGGACACTTTGGTTTTGAAAATTAAATAGTGGACCTAATAATGCCTAATAACATTTTATTATTTTCAACTAAGTCATCATATACAGTTCAGTAGATTTGTCATAACCAGTAGTCTGTAGTTAAAACTTAAATGTCAACTGGTTTGTTTTAATAAATTGAATTCGACAAAAATATGACTTAAGTACGTTTACTTTTAGCACTAGGACCTTCAATAAGCAATAATTATGAAGGCGAAGGCCCTGTTTGCTTTTGAAAGAGAGACTTTGGATCCCATAATAATTTAATACTCCTATAGTTAGCCTATGCTATTATACTATAGACTATATTATAATTTAAAAATTGTTTGTATCACAGAGAAACCACTAAAGACTTGACTCAATTGTTTTCAAGACCAGGCACTAAGTACTAAGACTAACCATTAAAATTGAAAAGATTCATATCAGGATCCTACTCACATGGTACCAGTACTTAATTTTAACAATTTTGAATGTAATAAGTAATAATAATATAAATTTAACATAATTATAATTAATTAATTAATTTTATGCTATGACTCAGTATGACTAGCCTAGGCCTAAGCCTAAGTCAATAAGATTATATTTTGAGTATGTAACACGTATTTGTAATTTTGTTACTATAAAATGTACTGATATTATTAATTATTATTAGAGTATAAATTGAAAATTTATTTAGCGGGCTAGGAGCAGGGCTCTTGGGGCTTTACATGGAGATAATAACATACATATACTATACTTATATTAAGTTTTATTTTGAATATTGAAATTTAGAATGCACCTTCGCCTTCTACAACTTTTAGTGTTATTATTGTTTTAAAATTTGTTTATCTAACTGTAATTCTTTGGTTGTCCTAGCAAATTTATTATTTTGTACAGTTTTTAATATATTTTTTTGAAGTCCAAAGTAAATACTTCTTGATAATAAACAAAATGTGGTCAAATATATGACATATTTTGGTTTTACAATTAAAAATAATTAATTTTTAACATAAAATATTTATTTTTGTCTTTTCCAGCGTTCCTAAATTGCTTTGGAGTTTTCAAAGAGTCAACTATGAAATTTGGAATTGGTTTACAAAGGGTCTGAAATTATTAAACTGAGAGGAGACAAAAAAAGTGATGTGATCACTTAGAGATGTAGACAAGATCACACCAGGTCCAGAAATTGCACATTGCAAGGCTTTTATTAAAACAAATAAAAATGATGTTATAATAGAGCCAACGTCACACACCCTTGATTCTTGGCCACTAAAAGCCAAAGCTAATATTGCGGCAAGCCAAATAAAGGCTGACATTAAGGGTGATGGATTTATGTCAAAAATGTAATAGGAAATGTGCTGATAAATGTTAGCAATGATGTCCTCCAGCACTATCCTAAACAGTCATCCCTAGCAAGAACTTTGATGCTACACAGAAAAAAATCACATTTTCCTTTACAAACTACCACAAACTTTTACATTCCAGAGAAATATATTCATTTAATACTTTATGACTCTGGAAAAAATGTTTCACAGAGAATTCTAGCCATAGGAAATATTGATTAATTGCTGGAAT
>MUZC01001953.1:0-21527 GCA_002072015.1 Radix auricularia | reverse complement strand
AAACCCTTGTGGGGGACACAAACCCGAGTGACACATCAGATCCTAACGTTAACATTAAACATGAGAAGAAGCTAAATTACGCGCTGGTCTTACAGTCTCTAGTAATTAATTATATGATGATTATTATCCCCCTCATCACACTTCGTCACACAAACTTAGATCCCCCACCGTTCCCATCCCCTAGAAGCTGTATTTTCTAAATGTATTCTGCATGTCATTAAACGTGTTTTTAGTAAAAGCATTAACTGTAATATTGTAGTACGCGTGAAGCCATTGAAAATGCCATTAAATAAATTGCCAGCTATGAAATTCTCAAGTGGACATTTTATTTAAAGTTGATTATTTTTGGTGTTACGTCACATTTCTTTAACACTTCTCTCCCACTCGTGAACATTCGTCAAAAAATGTTCCCCCCTTCCCTCCGGCACTTTACGTTTCGTTTATGGTCGGTCCTTATTTTGGTGTAACAAAAAAACAAGAAGTCTTAAATAGCTCTAATCCGGCGGTTCTCACTTTTTAATATTATTATTTTTAAAAATATTTTTAAATATGTTTTTTAATACTGTGTGACTATTTGAAGTGCATTTAATTTAAATATTTTTAAAATAGAGTATTTACCAAGATTTGTAATTAAATATAATATCTGCCTCGTATTTTTGGAATGTAAAAAAATGATTAAATGATATTTGTGTGTGCTATCGCAAGATAATTTTTAAAAAAAACGTCTTATTTCTATTGATCAATCAAAGCATAAAAAGATATTTATGAAAGTATTAAGTACAATATTACATATATGTATGCTACTTATATTTATATTATTTTAGAAATGGTTTTGTAATTTTGTTCAACAAATGTTATTACAATTTTATGTCTTGTAAAACATTTTGTTTTCAAGTATTAGACAATATATTATCCATATTATATATTACATAGTTTATGTGTTGCATATGTATTGTTCATTAAACTTTTGATGTAGTGAGCAAGTTTGAGACTCACTGTAATAGTAAAAAAATCTTTTAAGTGGACTACACAACGTCACATAAAGCGGATCTCTGATGTCAAGTAGCTCTTGAGAGACCAAGTTTGTTGGCTTACACTTAAGTGGATCATGACGAGATCCGTTAGAAAGCCTCCAGTAAACTACAGCAAAGTACGTGACGCATTAAATAAGGTTTACATTATTGAAAAGCTGAGTGAAGTAATGTTATTTGAGGCAAGTTAAACATTTATCTCCTCGTTTTTTGTCCTAGGTAAAAATATCTTTAATAATTTTATTCAAATTTCATTTTTTTTATACCCATCATTTTTGTTCTTTAAATTATGAATAGATTGTCCCATAACGAAAACACTTCACTTCAAGAACTAACCGGATCTAACATTGTACATCCTTGTTGTACTAAATATGTCACATTCTCATTGGAGGATTTAGCCATTCAGGCTCTTATAACCTGGCAACAATATCAACGGCGAGCCTCAACATATGGGCGTTGCCATGGAGATAGTCATCCGCAGTGCGTGTGCTGCCATACCCGTCCCCGTCCCCAATAGCCATAGATCATTGGATCAGCTGAAGTGCTACTGTCTCCTCGGCCATAACCCCATAAACGGTAGACGGGTTCCCTGTTTCTATCTAGCCTGTGAAAGTATCTGTTTGTAAGATACTGTCCAGTCCACATCTGCTTGTTGAGGGACTGACAGCTACGAGGCAGCTTCCACCAGGGATCTCGCTTGCGCGGTCGCGGTATTTTATCTTAAAGCGCCCTTGTCGTATCACCATTCTCCAAGTCCGCTAGCCATTGTTCTGTGAAATGGTCTCTTAACCACAATTTTACCCCCAACTGGGTCATTGGGCCATAGATTTAGGACTGGGCAGCACCCTGCTGCCCCATCAAGTGTGCCTGTTATTGATGTGGTATCTTTGCGTGTCCTGTGATGTACTGTAGGACGACCATGCCCCATCAAGTGTGCCTGTTATTGATGTGGTATCTTTGCGTGCCCTGTGATGTACTGTAGGACGACCATGCCCCATCAAGTGTGCTGTTATTGATGTGGTATCTTTGCGTGCCCTGTGATGTACTGTAGGACGACCATGCCCCATCAAGTGTGCCTGTTCTTGATGTGGTATCTTTGCGTGCCCTGTGATGTACTGTAGGACGACCATGCCCCCTCGAGATCTAATGTTGTTAACGGTCTCCAGTACAGCATCGACAATTTTTGTCTCCAAAGAGCCCTGACCCAAGGCTTACAAGGATGATCTTGAATAGGAGAAGACACGACTGTTAAAAAACTCTTCCTTCTTCATAGGCTTTGGCACACATCTTTTATGCCTTTGTGAATTGCTTCAATCATGTTAACACAATTTAAAAAATCATGTCAACACAATTTAACTAATAATGTTAACACAATTTAACTAATCATGTTAACACAGTTTAACTAATTGTTAATCAGTTAACACATTTTAACCGATCATGTTAACACAGTTTAACCATTCATGTTAACACAGTTTAACCAATCATGATAACACAGTTTAACCGATCATGTTAACACAGTTTAACCAGTCATGTTAACACAGTTTAACCAATCATGTTGACACAGTTTAACCAATCATGTTAACACAGTTTAACCGATCCTGTTATTACAGTTTAACCATTCATGTTAACACAGTTTGACCGATCATGTTAATACAGTTTAACCATTCATGTTAACACAGTTTAACCGATCATGTTAGCAAAATTTAACCAATCACATTAACACAGTTTAACCATTCATGTTAACACAGTTTAAACGATCATGTTAACATAGTTTAACCGATCATGTTAACACAGTTTAACCATTCATGTTAACACAGTTTAACCGATCATGTTAACACAGTTTAACCGATCATGTTAACACAGTTTAACCGATCATGTTAACACAGTTTAATAATTAACGTTAACACAGTTTAACCGATCATGTTAACACAGTTTAACCATTCATGTTAACACAGTTTAACCAATCACGTACTTCCTGTATCATTATATGTCAACTTACTACGCTGATCATGGTTAACACGCTACATTTCCTATTCTAATTGTAGGATGCTAATCTAGATTCATTTAATCGATATCTTATAATGTTAACAAGTTCATAAAGTAGACCTTGAGTGCAGTAAAATTATGAAGAATATCAAAAACTTCTATTTCTGTTAATTGACTTAATTACAACAGACTAAGACATAACAAAAATATTTCATGACAAGGGAGGAACATTTTCAAACTTTGCAACACCAAGATTCTAAATAATAAATATGTTACTAACTAATAATATTTATAACGGCAAGCTTCTAAATAATAAATATGTTACTTACTAATAATATTTATGACACCAAGCTTCTAAATAACAAATATGTTACTTACTTATAATATTTATAAACGGCAAGTTTCTAAATAATAAATATGTTACTTACTAATAATATTTATAACGCAAAGCTTCTAAAAAATAAATATGTTACTTACTAATAAAATTTATAATCAGAGTATTTGAATTAGAAATTTTCCACTGTAAGTTTTCAAGACTAAAAATGTGTAATTTTAGTTTCACTGCGTTTCACAAGTCAATTGATTGTGTCTCTATAATTAACAACGTAATTGAGTAGTAGAGATAATCTTTCAACCAAAAACATAATAATAATATTCTATATTTTTTTTTAAAAAAATTATAATTTAACTTTATGGAGATATTTACAAATTAACAAAGCTAATATAATGGTTTTAAAAAGAAATTGTAAAATGAGACGAAGAGAGAGAGAATGAGAGAGAGAAAGAGAAAGAGAGAGGAGTTGTTGTTTTCTGCATTACATGAAGACATGAAATATGACTTATAACACGGTCACATCAACAGATAATTGACATTTTTATATGTGTACCATATAACCAATCATTTCATTCCAATTATAAAACTAATTCTATTAATATGTAAATATTGGTTTATAATTCAATAGATATGTGATAAAACGAAAAAACAAATTATTTCAAAAAGTAGGAGTGAGATAGCCTACATGCCATAAGCTAGTTGACAAGGAAGTTATTTAACATGTTATCTGATAGACTTAATTGAATGCATTAAAATAACGTTGTTTAGTTGTCTCTTTAAGGTCAAGGATTCTGTGTTAATAAATAATTCTTTAAATACAACATACAGGTTATCTAATAAAGCATTTAATGAAAAGTTCTCACCTTTGATACTTTTCTTGTCTTGAGAAATCTGTTTTCTCGTTGAGACTGTGTGTGAGCTGTGAGCGTTGTTGTGACTGTTTCGAGTAACAGGACGTGCGTATATCCTGTACGACTACCACGTCAGAGGGGCCACTTAATACTGACGTGGTTTATTGTTCTATACATAGGTTCAGGAACGGCGTTTGATGTTGGCAAATGGGGGGACCGCCCCAGGACCCACGCTTAGGTAGGCCCCACGTTTCGGTCCTGAACATGTCTCGTCCTGGTTAATAGCCTATACACGTAGAACCAAAGAGTGGATAGTAGAACGAATGCTGGAAAAGATTGTAAAGAAACGAAAGAGGCACTCTTATTATTTTTTTTGAAGGTCAAATTCCGTAGCGTAGCTCTAGACGTTATTGAAAGCATTATACAGTTGGCAGAAAATAGGTCAGATGTACCATTCAGCCAATCCCCTTTATTTGTGTACACGTCATTCTCAAAACGCATTATTTTGCGATATGTCTGCCAATAACTGCATTTTAAATCACGTCCTAACCAGCATGTCATTTTTTGATAAGAATAAACCGTTGTTTAAAGACCATAGAAAATAATGAACTTGTAATAATTTAATAAAAAGCTGACACGCGGTATTAAAATTACACAATAATCAAGATATTTCATATTTTTAAAGACCATAGCATACTGGTGCTTAGCGATCTTTACTAGTACTCTGGCCCCGCGGGGTCATTGCTGGCACTAGGCCCCGCACTTACCTAACGCCGCTACTGCATAGGTTAAGATGTAAAAGGAATGTGCATCGTAATCCTCAGAAACCAATGTATGAATTGCTTCTTCTACAGTATGAGTATTTTATTAATGACGAATTATTCCTATTTGTAACATGTTTTTTCTTTCAATGAACACTACCATCGAGGGTGAATACTTTTATTAATGACGAATTATTCCTATTTGTAACATGTTTTTAGCGCATTTTCGAGATGTCGAATGAATGCGCTATTGCACCCGTTTTGTCCGTCCGTCCGTCCGTCTGTCATCACCCTTGATCACAGCATCCATAAGTACTAGACCCATGATGTATATATGTTTTTTGCATGTCCTGATATGCCATTTGTGTATCAACACTCAGTTACTCGATCCGTTAAAAAACCCCGTTAAAACTACCAAAAAACTTTGCGAATCGAGAAGAAACACTGGCGCAAGGAAAGGCCGCCATTGCCGGAAGTCGAATACATAGTTTTTCAAGCATTTAAGAGTGGTGCGAGAGCGTGCAAAAAGAATTAGTTTTTTTTTTGACGTCATTAGAATATGTGTAAAAGTTTAGAGAGTTTTACGTCATCTTTTGTGGTGACTTGTAGTTAGATTAAAGAGAAAATAAAAAAATTTAAAATGTAAAGAAATGACTTTTAAATTTTTAAAAATGTCAAGTATATTCATTACACAAGAAAATTCATAAAAATATGTCTAAAATCTAAACACAATTACTGATAACTACATAATGCTGATATCTAACTTAAGTACTAATACATAATACGAAAATGCGCTAACACGTCCTGAGTTCCAAAAGGGACCAGGCTTAACATGATTTTTTCTTTCAATGAACACTACACTCGAGGGTGAATACTTTTATTAATGACGAATTATTCCTATTTGTAACATGTTTTTTCTTTCAATGAACACTACCCTCGAGGGTGAATACTTTTATTAATGACGAAGATCTCCATTATGTCAGATGTTCTTTCTTTGTAAGAACACTATGAGCCGTAAGTAATTTGGTTCAAACTTATTCTACACATAAACATAATAACTTTTATCATCATATCTTACAATATGACCGTCCTGTTTGGCACCGCTTTTAAAATCTCCAACCCACACATTAAAGCAATCTGTTCATTAAAACAATATCTTCGTGGTTAGATTCACCTATTTTCTACCATACTGTCAAGTCCAATACTATAAGGTTAATATCTTCGTGGTTAGATTCACCAATTTTCTACCATACCGTCAAGTCCAATTTCTATAAGGTCACTAAGTCCACAGATGTCTCTTAACTGATAACGACCAACTGTTCCCCATTTCCTGGCGTTAAGAGTTTCAAGTGTTTTTACATTACAGTCTCCCTTCTTACTACTTGACCTTTGTTTCTGTCACAATCACATCCCGTTATGAACAATGGCACTGTCGTCATAACGTCATGAACAATGGCAATGACGTCATCACGTTATGAACAATGGCACTGACGTCATCACATTATGAACAATGGCACTGACGTCATCACGTTATGAAAAATATCTCTGACGTCATCACTTTATGAACAATGGTACTGACGTCATCACTTTATGAACAATGGTACTGACGTCATCACGTTATGAACAATGGCACTGTCGTCATGACGTTATGAACAATGGCAGTGACGTAAACACGTTATGAACAATGGCACTGACGTCATAACGTTATAAAAAATGGCACTGACATCATCATGCTATGAACAATGGCATTTACGTCATCACGTTATGAATAATTGTACTGACGTCAACACGTTATGAACAATGGCAATGACGTCATAACGTTAAAAAATGGCACTGACGTATTCACGTTATGAACAGTGACACTGACGTCATCACGATTTGATCAATGGCACTGACGTAAAGTAATGTAGTGAGTTGAAAGTAATGAGTTGAAAGTAATGTGGTGAGTTGAAAGTAATTTAGTGAGTTGAAAGTAATGTAGTGAGTTGAAAGTAATGAGTTGAAAGTAATGTAGTGAGTTAAAAGTAATTTAGTGAGTTGAAAGTAATGTCGTGAGTTGAAAGTAATGTCGTGAGTTGAAAGTAATGTAGTGAGTTGAAAGTAATGTCGTGAGTTGAAAGTAATGTAGTGAGTTGAAAGTAAAGTAGTGAGTTGAAAGTAATGTATTGAGTTGAAAGTAATGTAGTGAGTTGAAAGTAATGTAGTGAGTTGAAAGTAATGTAGTGAGTTGAAAGTAATGTAGTGAGTTGAAAGTAATGTATTGAGTTGAAAGTAATGTAGTGAGTTGAAAGTAAAGTAAGTTTAAATAAATATGCTAAGTTTCCCTGCATCTCTTCATTTTTGTACTTGTAAAACTAACAACAACTATGCGTGTTGTGGTAGTAATAATACATATTAATTATAAAATTTATTGTTAGGAAAATGTTTATAACAAACGGATTCTTTCGGATGAGCTGCGAGTATAATTACATTGTATCTTCCAGTAACATAAACCATTTGTTGTAATTGTTAGAAACAATGTGAATATGATAAAAAAATATGGTAGGAAAATATTTCCCACAGATAAAGTTGGAGGAAGTAAAGATGACGATGTTTCATGATGTCCAATGTGGTAATATTTACAGGTGCAGAAAAACATGATGTCAATATTTAATTATATTATGCGTTTTTAATCTACTTGATAAAATATCGATTATGGGCGAAAAAAAAACCCCTAGAATTTCCATTTGTTAGTCCTAGGATGCGAAATAATAAAGATGTTGTTTATATGCGTCTGTCTAGGGGTTGTAGTTACGTTAACTTTGTGATGTAGTTATAAATTAGAATTAATTGCTATATGTATATTTACTACTTTACACTTGATTCTTCGAGCCTCTTGTGTTTAAAGCTTACAAGACTTAACTCATGGTGTTATTCTTGGGTGGTCTCCAGTAGGCAGCTCAGAACCGTGACACATGGCATGAGATAGTGCGCAGCTTAAAATTGTGACCCAATGACCCAGCGTCCTGATAATGGGCAATTTAGTTCAGGTCTTCAGTAGCGTTTTGATCTAATGTCACATTTCTTAGACACTTCTCTCCCTTCATCACACATCGTCATCAAAATGTTATCCCCCCCCTCCAAGCCACATTACGTTTATGGAAGTTCCTTATTTTCATGTTACATAAACAACATCAAGTGTAGAAAAGTCGAATCCAGCTGGTCTCAATTTTAAAAATTCATTATTTGTATTAACTTCTGGCAATTTGAAGTACCGGTATGTTAATGTAGATGCTATCGTTAAAAATAAATGTACTACTCTGTATTTTTTACGTTGATTATTTACCAAGGTTTATAACAAAAGATAAAATCTGCCTCTCAATATATATATATATATAAAGAAAAATGATTTTATAAACATTGAGCATTTATCGCAAGATTATTGCAACACATTATTCTTTCAATCAATCATAGCAAAAAACCATATTTTTGAAACTGTCAATTACAAATTTGCATAGATGTATATACATAATTTATGTTACAAAGATGTATGTTATTAGAGTAAACCGATGTTAAAATTTTTTATATGTCTCATAAAACATGTTTATTTTCAAGTTATAGCCAATATATTATCCAAATTATTATATTATATTGCACATGTTTTGCAAATGTATTGTTCATTACACTTTTGATGTATTGAACAAGTTTGAGATTCACTGTAGTTTTTTTTTAAAGGCGCCTACACAACTTTATACAATGCGGATCTCTTATATAAAACAAAATATGCTTGAGACACACAATTAATTTAGTAACACTTAAGTGGGTTAGGTCGAGATTTGTTAGACTCACTCTAGTAACAGAAAGAACTCTACGTGACGTATTAAATAATGTTAACATTATTAAAATGCTGAGTTAAGTAATGTTACTTGTAGGTAAGTTAACCAATTATCCTCTAGTCTTTTGTCCTTGGTAAATATATATGTTTAGGACTTTGTCTCAATTTTCTTTATTATAAATTATATGCATCATTTGTGTTCTTTAAAACATGTTTAGATTATCACATGACGAAATCACTTCACTTCGCCACCTAACCGGATCTAACATTGTACATCCTTGTTGTTTTCTGATTAACGTTTATTAAAACAATGGTCTTTGTCAAAAAAATCCGGCTTCGTTGTGTTTAGTGAATCACTAAGCCGTTCCCATTATTTAAAAACCACATTTTCTTAAAAACACAACGTCAAACTGTCAACGTTAGATTTAGTCTTTTTTTATTTCACCAAATTTAAGTTATTAACATGAATATTTGTCAGAATATGAATGTCATATCAGTTCTGTTAATTACTTTTTTCTGGTATAAAAATATGTGTTATAAGTATGTGATGTTGTGGTGTGTATATAAATTTTTTAAAAATAATTTTTGAAAAAATAACTACGATTGTAGATATTTATCTTAGCATAGAATAAATTGAAGATTTACAGTAAATCTTATTTTTTGTTTTATGAAACATATACATAACTCGAAGTTTAATTCAAAATACAACATGGAAGTGAATAAAAAAAACGTAATAGAAAGTAAAATGGGAAATCACAGTGATCACGATCCGGTTTACAATATGATCCTACACAATTAAAGGATATGTGCCTACGTACCAGAGAACGAGATTTCGTGAGCCAATAGAGTCATATCGGAGAAAGAAATATAAACCAGAAGGACATTCCGGTATGCTACTGGATAATGCTGAGGTATATAATCAAACCCAAATTTGAAAGTTCCTATTGAAAAGGGATTTCACAAAAAATGGTATCCTATTTTGCAGTGGGATTATACTGGGAAAACTGATCTCACCATAATGTGAACATGTATCGATGTATAGGATTAACTATAGAATGTTATCCTAATGAAGTGGGGGAATCGTAATGTGTGAATGGATATGACATAAGTCAAGACCAAAAACTTATCAGAATGTAACTTGGAAATGAACAAATACAGATCGGGATTCCTAAATTGAATATTATAAAAATGGGATATGTGCTCCCATAGACGTGTAAGATTACATCGCTGAAACGTGTTTAATATCTGAAGGAATACTTTTAAACAAAGTAAAGTCTAATCCAAGCCAATTGTTAAATCATATGACGAAAAAAAAAGGTTTCATCAAAATGAGATCCAATTTTGTGTCGTGCTTATGTTGGCGTGTATAATACCATTCAAGAATTGAACCATATCAAGAATTTATTTTTAAAAGGACAGGATCTAATTTCTTGCCGTCAGGAATTTAGGCTTGGAATTTGTGCCTTTATGAAAACAGAATAACCAACGCTTTATCAACACTTACAACTCTTATAAGAATGCAGGACTAAACATAAACCATAGTTATGCGTATTTAAGGAGCGAATACGACAGATAAGATAGTGGAAAATAAGATAGTACATTGTAATTTTTAACGCTATACACAATACAAAATATTTCTGCTATTTCCTCTATCTAAACATTAAATTTTATCTGTTTTTCTAGTCGTTGTTATTCTTCATTACTTTATTTTGAACTACGCTTGTTTTTTTCCTTTCTTTTCTTTCCTTACTATTATTGCCATCTTCTTTGACAGCCTGTATCCTGTTTGCTAATTTTTCAGAAAACTCCAACCTACACCACGTGGTGTGATCATAACTATTTGTGTACATGGTCAGATTCCCCAGTATTCTCTCTTACTGACAAATAATAGTGCTATAACGTCACCAAGTCCTCAGATGTCTCTGTACTGATAACGTCACCAAGTCCACACATGTCTCTGTACTGATAACGTCACCAAGTCCACAGATGTATCTGTACTGATAACGTCACCAAGTCCACAGATGTCTCTGTACTGATAACGTCACCAAGTCCACAGATGTCTCTGTACTGATAACTACAACGTCACCAAGTCCACAGATGTCTCTGTACTGATAACGTCACCAAGTCCACAAATGTCTCTGCACTGATAACGTCACCAAGTCCACAGATGTCTCTGTACTGATAACGTCACCAAGTCCACAGATGTCTCTGTACTGATAACGACAACGTCACCAAGTCCACAAATGTCTCTGTACTGATAACGTCACCAAGTCCACAGATGTCTCTGTACTGATAACGTCACCAAGTCCACATATGTCTCTGTACTGATAACGACAACGTCACCAAGTCCACAGATGTCTCTGTACTGATAACGATAACGTCACCAAGTCCACAGATGTCTCTGTACTGATAACGACAACGTCACCAAGTCCACAGATATCTCTGTACTGATAACGACAACGTCACCAAGTCCACAGATGTCTCTGTACTGATAACGACAGCGTCACCAAGTCCACAGATGTCTCTGTACTGATAACGTCACCAAGTCCACAGATGTCTCTGTACTGATAACGACAACGTCACCAAGTCCACAGATGTCTCTGTACTGATAACGACAACGTCACCAAGTCCACAGATGTATCTGTACTGATAACGACAACGTCACCAAGTCCACAGATATCTCTGTACTGATAACGACAACGTCACCAAGTCCACAGATGTATCTGTACTGATAACGACAACGTCACCAAGTCCACAGATGTCTCTGTACTGATAACGATCAGCCGCTCCCCATTTCCTGACGTTAAGAGTTTCAACTACAGTTTTTCCTTTCCTCACACTTTACTCTTGTCTCTGTGGCGATCACAAACACGCTATTAACAAAGTCAGTAACGTCATCATGTGTACATGTTTACTACACATGTTGGCTAGAGAAATAACCTGAATCATTTGTTCTATTGTTAAAACTATTGTAGACACGAACAAACAATATTGTAAGACAGTGGTAATGAAATTTTTTTGTGACCGCGTAACCGAAATTCAAACCAAAACCCACTTATTTGTAACAGAGTGCCAACACTCCAATGAAACCTGAAAGTTGGGCAAGGGTCTTAATGTCAGCCATCTTTTCTGATGTTAGATAGTCTCTCTTGCACGTCAGTCTGAAGTCATTTTGCTACTGTCTATGAAGACTGCCAAGTGGCCACACTTGAACTTTGTTACATGTTCATCCTTTTAGAGCAGTTCATTAATGTTAGATAGTCTCCCATGCACGTCAGTAACACGTTGTCCCAACTACACAAATGTTAGAAACCTCACGTCAGTAACACGTTGTCCCAACTACACAAATGTGAGAAACCTCACGTCAGTATCACGTTGTCCCTACTACACAAATGTGGGAAACCTCACGTCAGTAACACGTCCCAAGTACACAAATGTTAGAAACCTCAGGTCAGTATCACGTTGTCCCAACTACACAAATGTTAGAAACCTCAGGTCAGTATCTACTGTCTATGAGGACTGCCAAGTGGCCACACTTGAACTTTGTTAAATGTTCATCCTTTCAGAGCAGTTCATTGGTGTAACGTTTTATCAAAGGCGTATCTACCTACCTTGTGGATGAGATAAAAGTAGACACTTTTCTGTATCTCAATATTTGACGCTGCTGTCTTTGGCCATTAATAAGAAGAATAACACTGTGACTCCAGCGAAGAAATTGTTATAGTTAAAAAGAGCTGTATCGTTTGACTGGTTGGAAAGATATTGTAATAAAATATAAGCGCTGAATTTTATAGGACATGAGACCAGAGGCGTCACTAGGGTTGGTGTCACCCGGGACGGTAGCTCATGGTGTAACCCGGGGCGGTAGATCATGGATTCACCCCCTCTCGATTTAATCCATAGAAGTCCTCCGAGTTTTCCAGTGCCAAACAACGGAATTTATAGAATTTTACATTCTGGTATCACCCCACTGATGGTGTCATCCCACTGATGGTGTCACCCCACTGATGGTGTCACCCCACTGATGGTGTCACCCGGGGCGGCCCGCCCCCACCGAATCCCCCAAGCGACGCCACTGCATGAGACCCAATGTTTCATTTTATACTTAAAAACCAAAGAAATAGTGATTGTCATTTAAAGCAACACTTTAAAAAGGACAAAAAACGATGGAATGTAATACAAATTTAATAGGATGTAACAACACGAACAACTTCCTTGTTATCTTGTTTGCCTTCCTCAAAGAAAGTTACGACAAAATCTAATAAATTGACATGGAATATTTTTTTAAAGGTCATTGTATTATGGGAAATCCAAAATTATGTTGATTGAAAAGCTTTCTGTAGCATATAGTTTCAAAAATTCAAACAAGAAAAGTGACCCTCAAAATAGCCATAACCTTCTACGGACGTAATCACGTAATTTTAAGTTATGAAAAAATTATTCGCACAGTTCACTTCCAGCGGTTCTAATGTTTTATACTTTAAAACAATTTTAAACGCTTTTCCAAGGGATGTAATTAGAATTAATGTTTCCTGATGCATTTAGAAGAGAATAATATTAAATATTATTAATGCGTGATTCGATATACATATTTAAAAATATAGATATAAGGCAATAATTAACTAACTATAAAAAAACATAGGTATACAGATTTCACGTAATATATCGCCTAGCTTTCTGGTACGAATAATTTGATATGAAAAATTTTCTTTTAAAAGTTAATCTGCAAATAATATATGCTTTTAAGATAATATATTTCATATCTAAAATATTCAGTTTAAGTTATATACAAATATATTACCTCCATCCAACAACACTATCAACATTAGAGTAATATTTATGTTTTGTAATTCTATGGTTCATTAATTAAACCCACGACTTAAAGAATAATTATGTGATGCACTAAAGTTCAAATCCTTGTTTTAAATGCTAAACTAAAATAGAACACTTAAACGTCATACAATGCGGATCTTTATGAAGTGCTTGTCAATGAAAGTCATCTGGGAAACACTTAAGAAACAACGCGACTCGTTGATGTTAGAAAGCCTCCATTAAAGAAAGCAGTGTACGTGAAGTATTTAAAAATGGGTCTTTAAAATGATACGTTGTGTTATGCTACTGTTTGTTAATTATATGTTAGTTTTTATCATCAGTACATGTCTGTGTTTCAATATTTTTTTCTCTGCGTGTTTATGTTCATCATCTGTATAATATAAAATATGTTTATGTTGTCACGTGACGTAGTCATTTAACGTCACGCACCTACAGGATCTAACAATGTCCTTCCTTGTTGTTATCTCTTTATTGTTAATTAAAACTATTGTCTTTGTAACACAAAATACGGTGGTGTTGGGTGAGATGAATGTTTTAGTACAAGTGTCCCCAAACTACGGCCCGCTGTGCCCTCTCATCCTGTTAATTAAAACTATTGTCTTTGTAACACAAAATACGATGGCGTTGGGTGAGATGAATGTTTTAGTACAAGGGTCTCCAAACTACGGCCCGCTGTGCCCTCTCATCCTGTTAATTAAAACTATTGTCTTTGTAACACAAAATACGGTGGCGTTGGGTGAGATGAATGTTTTAGTACAAGGGTCCCCAAACTACGGCCCGCTATGCCCTCTCATCCTGTTAATTAAAACAATTGTTTTTCTAACACAAAATACGGTAGAGTTGGGCGAGATGAATGTTTTAGTACAAGGGTCCCCAAACTACAGCCCGCTGTGCCCTCTCATCCTGTTAATTAAAACTATTGTCTTTGTAACACAAAATACGGTGGAGTTGGGTGAGATGAATGTTTTAGTACAAGGGTCTCCAAACTACGGCCAGCTGTGCCCTCTCATCCTGTTAATTAAAACTATTGTCTTTGTAACACAAAATAAGGTGGTGTTGGGTGAGATGAATGTTTTAGTACAAGGGTCTCCAAACTACGGCCCGCTGTGCCCTCTCATCCTGTTAATTAAAACTATTGTCTTTGTAAAACAAAATACGATTTTGGGTGAGATGAATGTTTTAGTACAAGGGTCTCCAAACTACGGCCCCCTGGGCCCTCTCATCCTGTTAATTAAAACTATTGTCTTTGTAAAACAAAATACGATTTTGGGTGAGATGAATGTTTTAGTACAAGGGTCTCCAAACTACGGCCCGCTGGGCCCTCTCATCCTGTTAATTAAAACTATTGTCTGTGTAACACAAAATACGGTGGCGTTGGGTGAGATGCATGTTTTAGTACAAGGGTCTCCAAACTACGGCCCGCTGTGCCCTCTCATCCCGTTAATTAAAACTATTGTCTTTGTAACACAAAATACGGTGGTGTTGGGTGAGATGAATGTTTTAGTACAATGGTCCCCAAACTACGGCCTGCTGTGCCCTCTCATCCTGTTAATTAAAACTATTGTCTTTGTAACACAAAATACGGTGGCGTTTGGATAAGATGAATGTTTTAGTACAAGGGTCTCCAAAATACGGCCCGCTGTGCCCTCTAATCCTGTTAATTAAAACTATTGTCTTTGTAACACAAAATACGGTGGCGTTTGGATAAGATGAATGTTTTAGTACAAGGGTCTCCAAACTACGGCCCGCTGTGCCCTCTCATCCTGTTAATTAAAACTATTGTCTTTGTAACACAAAATACGGTGACGTTGGGTGAGATGAATGTTTTAGTACAAGGGTCTCCAAACTACGGCCCGCTGTGCCCTCTCATCCTGTTAATTAAAACTATTGTCTTTGTAACACAAAATACGGTGGCGTTGGGTGAGATGAATGTTTTAGTACCAGGGTCTCCAAACTACGGCTTGCTGTGCCCTCTAATCCTGTCAATTAAAACTATTGTCTTTGTAACACAAAATACGGTGGCGTTGGGTGAGATGAATGTTTTAGTACAAGGGTCTCCAAACTACGGCCCGCTGTGCCCTCCCATCCTGTTAATTAAAACTATTGTCTTTGTAACACAAAATACGGTGGCGTTTGGATAAGATGAATGTTTTAGTTCAAGGGTCTCCAAACTACGGCCCGCTGTGCCCTCTCATCCTGTTAATTAAAACTATTGTCTTTGTAACACAAAATACGGTGGCGTTTGGATAAGATGAATGTTTTAGTACAAGGGTCTCCAAACTACGGCCCGCTGTGCCCTCTTATCCTGTTAATTAAAACTATTGTCTTTGTAACACAAAATACGGTGGCGTTGGGTGAGATGAATGTTTTAGTACAAGGGTCTCCAAACTACGGCCCGCTGTGCCCTCTCATCTTACAAGTGGAGACCTTTACATCTGATAAAAGACAAAACGTTTACACGTAGGTAAACACAAAAATTAGTATTTGGGTTTTAGTAGTCGGCCCCCAGACTGATGTTTCACAAATAACGCGGCCTTCTGGCCAAAAACTTTGAAGGCTCATTATGATTTAGTCGATCCCAATTATTATTGATACATTTTCACAGAAGCAATGAAGATGACAAATTGCTAGAATGAATATAAATGCTAATTAATTATAATTATAATTAATATATATAATAGCCCAGTGGTGTGGGTTTGTAACGTAACGCTACAGAAGCGATGTACGACAGTCTACAGCAGTTAGTTTAGTTGAAAAATCGTGTTTTGATGAGCGCTGTAAAAATATTTAATATGATGACGTCATTGTTTGGTGTGCATCGGCGCGCAAAATACAACCCCTATTATTATTATTAAATAAATACTTTGCGTACATTTCATAAAGTTTAATAATTCGTATTTATCAAAAAAGTACAAGTTAGTTGGTCTTTAAAAAAAAAGGTTGGCGCCGTAGGCGCCCAAAAAAAGGGGGCGCCGCAGGCGCCACGGCGCCCGGCACAATCTATCAAAAAAGGATAAGTTAGTTGGTCTTTAAAAAAAAGGTTGGCGCCGTAGGCGCCCAAAAAAAGGGGGCACCGCAGGCGCCACGGCGCCCGGCACAATCTATCAAAAAAGGACAAGTTAGTTGGTCTTTAAAAAAAAGGTTGGCGCCGTAGGCGCCCAAAAAACGGGGGCGCCACAGGCGCCCCGGCGCCTGGCACAATCTAGTAAAAAAATAAAAATCATTCCATAATATATAAATAACATTATATTATTAAGAAGCATCTTGGCTCACAGTGCTTCAATAAAATTAGTAACACACGTCTTTAATGAAAGGAAAATCAATAACCTATTGACTAATTACAAATTCTCTAATTTTCTCTTTAGGTAGAAACATATAACTTAGGAAATTGTGTAATACTCTCACGACGATTGTTTGTATTTTAAAAAAAATTCCACTCTTGGGTGCAATGGATCGTTTTTGTAAACTATTTGAACATTTTTATAAAAATGGCTACATAAAATAAAACGATATTGACCACGATTGGTAAATAAAAACTTAATAAAAAATATTAAAATAACATTATGTAAAGAACTTATAATATCCATTCTTTCTGAGCCGGACCCGATTTTGTTATTCTTAAACATTAAAATTAGTATTCCTTATTTTCTTTTACACAATTTGACCAATATTGACAAGTGTATCCTTTATAATCTATATTAAAATCAATAGTTGTTTTAATTTTTACAGCTCACACGAATGGCCTGGTAGAATATTTTTTGCTTTCTTACATACGCAATATAAATATTATTGTATACATCACTTCGCCATGAAACTGTATAAATATTTTTGTGTTCATCACATCGTCATTGAACTGTATACATAATATTGTATTCATCACATCGCCATTGAACTGTATAAATATTATTGTATTTATCACGTCGCAATTACACTGTATAAATATTATTGTATTCATCACATCGCCATGGGACTGTATAAATATTATTGTATTTATCACATCGCAATTAAACTGCATTAATATTATTGTATTCATTATATCACCATCAAGCTGTATAAAATTGTTGTATTCATTACACTGCCATTAAACTGTATAGATATTATTGAATTAATCACATCGCCATCAAACTGTATAAATATTATTGTATTTATAACATCACCATTGAGCTGTGTAAATATTATTGTATTTATAACATCGCCATTAAACTGTGTAAATATTATTGTATTTATCACATGGCCATTAAAAAGTATAAACATTATGGTATTTATCACATAGCCATTAAAAAGTATAAACATTATTGTATTTACCACATGGCCATTACACTGTATGAGAAGACAGATAACTCCTCTAAAACGGTGTGTAGGCCTACATGTGTACATGACAAACACGAAGACTGATAACTCCACTAAGACGGTGTGTAGGCCTACATGTGTACATGACAAACACGACGACAGATAACTCCACTAAGACCATGTGTAGGCCTACATGTATACATGACAAACACGAAAACAGATAACTCCACTAAGACGGTGTTTAGGCCTACATGTATACATGACAAACACGACGACAGATAACTCCACTAAGACGATGTGTAGGCCTACATGTGTACATGACAAACATGAAGCCTGAAATATGCCAACACTGAAGATCGCGCATATTGACTTTTAATGTTGCCGTCAAATATGTCACACAATACCAATAATAATTATAATGATTATAATAATAATAATAATAATTAATCCAATTATATAATCGAGCCATAAATTAACGTTTGTTGTAAGCCGACCTAAGGAACACAATGGTTGTTTATTATTATAAGTATTTGTGTGAAACTCAGAATGTATATTGTCAAATAAACACGAAGTATAGTCCTCACGACTTGTGTTTATTTACTGTTTGTTAAGTGTAAGCTGTACATCAATTTTGCCACCACTCGCCTAAAATTTTTAATAAACTAATATTAAAACAAAAAAACATTCATAATCCATAATAACTATGATAATATGGACGTAATAATTCAGCTACAATAGTTGGTCCTGATTAATTTAGTATTCTAGTATTTGTAAGAGAATTCTGAGATTTTGAGACAATAGTAAGAATATTTCAGATTTTAATATACATATTTTTAAACTTTGTTTGTAAGCCGACTTATGGAAGACAATGGTTAGTCATTATTGTGAGTAACTGTGTAAAACTTAGAATGTAGTCAAATAAACACGAAGTATAGTCCGCACGACCTGCGTTTGTTTACTGTTTGGTAAGTGTAAGCTGTAATTCTATTTTGTTTCCTCTTGCCTAAAATTTTAAATAAACTAACTTTAAAACAAAGGCATTCATAAACCATAATAAAGTATAATTATAGGACGTAATAATGCAGCTACTATAATTGGTCCAGATCAATTTACAATGCTACTGTTTGTAAGAGAATTCTGAGATTTTGAGACAACAATAGTAAGAATATTTCAGATTTTAATATACATATTTTTATACTTTTATAACGAGGTACACCAGCTCATCTAACTTTACAAATACTTAAAACATATTGACTTAATCAATAGAAGGTCGTAGTCAACATTCGTAATGATACACAACGTTAGTTCAACATGTCATTACATGACCTTACATCCGTCATTTACTGGTAGTCAGATGAGACTAAAGCCATAGAAGTTCTCTTAATTTTTGTGATAATACACAACGTTAGGTCAACATGTCAATACATGACCTTACACCTGTCATCTACTGGTAGTCAGGTGAGACTAAAGCCAAAGAAGGTCGGTGTCAATATTCCTAATGATACACAACGTTAGGTCAACATGTCAACACATGACCTTACATCCGTCATCTACTGGTAGTCAGATGAGACTAAAGCCAAAGAAGGTCGGTGTCAATATTCCTAATGATACACAACGTTAGGTCAACATGTCAACACATGACCTTACATCCGTCATCTACTGGTAGTCAGATGAGACTAAAGCCAAAGAAGGGCTCTTAATTTTTGTGATAATACACAACGTTAGGTCAATATGTCAACACATGACCTTACATCCGTCATCTACTGGTAGTCAGATGAGACTAAAGCCATAGAAGGTCTCTTAATTTTTGTGATAATACACAACTTTAGGTCAATATGTCAACACATGAACTTACATCCGTCATCTACTGGTAGTCAGATGAGACTAAAGCCATAGAAGGTCTCTTAATTTTTGTGATAATACACAACGTTAGGTCAACATGTCAACACATGAACTTACATCCGTTATCTACTGGTAGTCAGATGATACGAAATCAGCGCACGTCAAAGCTGAGCAGTGATGGTAGAGAATTTCGTAGTGTCATTGCACAAAACGAGAAGGGCAGTCAACCAAAGTTTTATTACACACTTTAGGGATAGAAATCATATTTTAATACGAGGTAGTGAATAGACAATTGAGTTATCAAATTTCACTACGGTTGATAGAAAGCGTCACATTAAAAAAATCATGTTAAGCCTGGTCCCTTTTGGAAGTCAGGACGTGTTAGCGCATTTTCGTACTATGTATCAGTACTTATGCTAGATATCAGCATTATGTAGTTATCAGTAATTGTGTTTAGATTTTAGACATATTTTTATGAATTTTCTTGTGTAATGAATATACCTGACATTTTTTAAATTTAAAAGTCATTTCTTTACATTTAAAAAAATATATTTTCTCTTTAATCTGACTACAAGTCACCATAAATGATGACGTAAAACTCTCTAAACTATTACACATATTCTAATGAAGTCAACAAAAAAAAAAAAAAAAAAAATTCTTTTGCACGCCTTCACACCACTCTTGAATGCTTGCAAAATGATGTACTCGACTTCCGGCTATGGCGGCCGTTCCCTGCGCCAGTGTTACCTCTCGATTCGCAAAGGTTTTTGGTAGTTTTAACGGGTTTTTTTAACGGATCGAGTAACTGAGTGTTGATGCACAAATGGCAGGTCAGGACATACAAAAAACATGTATACATAATGGGTCTAGGACATATGGATGCTGTGATCAAAGGTGATGACAGACGGACAAAACGGGTCCAAAGCGCATTCGACTTCTCGAAATTGCGCTAAAAACATCAGTACACTATAAACTTTGAATACAGATTTAAAACTATGGGATGTTATTTCTGATTTTATTATAAGAAGAAATAACTTCCCTTTGCTAATATTCCGTGATTAATTAGTTTCATGTGCTAACATTATGTAGTTATTACCTAATATTTTTTAAAAGCATGTAAGAAATGTATATTTCGCAAAGGCGTCACCGCAGTGGTGGCACCATGAGCGGTAGCTTATGTGTTACCCACTCACGACTACCCCATGGAACTCCCCCGATTCTTCAATTAAAAATTACGGCAACATATAGAATTTTAAATACAAAATAAAGATCTTAACTCGTGAAAGGAAGAAATTCATGCAGTATTTATCTTTACTGTTAACAAATAATGAGTCACTCTAAAAAGCTGTCAGCGTATTGAATGTAACTGGTGTTACTGGAAATACTCTACTATCAAAACACAAAACTTGCATTTCAAAATGTGGCCTTCACTTAATTTGAAAACTTGAAACACCTATCACAACATCACATTTCCTTTTAAATGCGCCACTCTTATCTGACACTGTGTTTTGTTATAGCGAATACCTAATGCATTAATTTGTTGAGTTAATTGACTTAATTCTCTACAAGGTAGTTGTAACTGGTCTAAGAATCACTGTGGGTGACTACATTGTCGCGTGAATGATCACGTAGAGTATTGTAACTGGTTTAAGAATCACTATGGGTGACTACATTGTCGCGTGAATGATCACGTAGAGTATTGTAACTGGTTTAAGAATCACTATGGGTGACTGCATTGTCTCGTGAATGATCACGTAGAGTATTGTAACTGGTTTAAGAATCACT
>MUZC01001952.1:11995-26718 GCA_002072015.1 Radix auricularia | reverse complement strand
GATTGTATGTTAGTGTTGTCTGTCATTAATGTCTGTCTGTAAGAATGTTTGTGTTTCCTAAATGTCCGAGTTATCTGAGTGTTTGTATTGTCTCTGTGTAAAAGTTGTCTGCCTTTAGGATTATTTGTCTGCCAGTAGAATTGTTTGATTATAAGGGTCGTCTCTCAGTTTATAGAGTTGTTTGATTGTTATTGTTGTCTCTCAGTTTATAGAGGTGTTTGATTATAAGGGTCGTCTCTCAGTTTATAGAGTTGTTTGATTGTAAGGGTCGTCTCTCAGTTTATAGATTTGTTTGATTGTTATTGTTGTCTCTCAGTTTATAGAGTTGTTTGATTGTCAGGGTCGTCTCTCAGTTTATAGAGTTGTTTGATTGTTATTGTTTTTTTGCAAGTAGAACTACATTATAAATGCAATATAAAAATACATTTTGCATATTTCAATGAACTTACATCCACATCCCTGAAAATGGTCATATACAAATAGAAGTAAAAAAGTACATTCGAAATGACGTTCTATTAATATCTCTGCAATCCAATACTATTTTTAATGAACGCCGCACTAAAAGGCACCGCTATTGGCCTAGTGTTGTTTTAGTCCCAGGTCCTATTTTAGTTTTAGTTTTTATTTCGTTTTTTCTGTAATAATTTTAGTTTTAGTCTAGTTTTAGTTTTGAGCTCAATTTTAGTTTTCGTTTTAGTTTTCGTCGACTAAAACTAAAACACCTGAGTTTTAGTTTTCGTCTTATACATTTTAGTTTCACTTTTAGTTTTAGTCTTGTAAACACCAATAACTAATAACATGATTGTTCATGATCAATTGTTGAAACAAATTGAAGCATAATAATAGTAGTCACAGAGATGACAGCGCAGTGTACTGAGACTGAGTCCATTCACTCAATTGTCACATTATAAGTCACACTATCACATTGTGTTATGTGCCAATACCAAGACTCAATTTTTGACTATGTTGTAGACTAGCAGACTTGCAGTGCATGTACAAAAAACAGCAACAACTAAAAACGTAATAATAATAAGAAACCAAAAACGTAAGTCAAAATTAAAACAAATGTATTCATTCTAAGACCAAGAACTCTGAACTAACTAAACTAAGTAACAACAGTTCACTTGAAGAGTGAAGACTAAGCGTCAAAACAAATGACTGTTCAGCTTGAGAAAGACCCGTTTTTCTAGACTCCGATTAGTTCTGTTTCTTTTCCCAGTAGTCAAATCACCACAAAGAGAAAAAATTCTCTCCACGTAAGCCTCCGAAGCTGGTGCAGTCAATATATCTAAGGCCAATGGTGCAAGCAACGGAAACGTTTTTTGAACGTTCTGTGATTGCCAGTAGCTTAAGCCATTGCCATCCTCACTGACTGCTTTGGCAGCTTCTTGATAGTGCAACAAATAATCTTCCAGTTCGTCTTCAGGCCCACGAACTGCAGATATAATATTAGTGATTGGTGGGGTGTTCGCAATGTGTTGCGTCAGGGATTTGAAGCGCTTGAGAGGAGGTCCAGATGTAGTCAGGGCTGTTGAACCAACGCTATCAGGAGACGCAGTTGCAGTGATATTTCGGTTAGGAGTAGGCTGACCAGCAGCTGAAATCACTTGACCAAGCTGTGCACTTACTGCGGCTGCTGCTGCTGAAGCAGTTTCTTCTCGCAACACAAACTGTTTTGCTGCACTTAGAAGATGCCCTTTTCCTGAAATGAACAGTGCTGACACAGTGGTAGGATCAAGCAGGCAAGCTGCAGAAGGTATAGGTTCAAAAATATCAGAATCTGGTTCCAACGCAAACTCAAATCGTCGCCTCAAGCCATCCAAAAAGGTGACTGCTAGCTCTTTTAGTGATGCGTCCAGAGTTTGATCAGACTGTGCCTCAAGAAGATGATATTCTATGTCCATAAGTGCTGGAATTACTGATGACATAACAACTTTATCGCCTTCGAGTAAACGTGTATGTTCGGCAAATGGTTGCAGAAGCTTCAGTAACTGATCTATTTTTTGCCATTCACTTGAAAGAAGAGTGTCCCATTCCATTTCTTCCGCTACTGCATTCACACTAACCTTCAGTTCAATTAGTCGCTGCAGTAGAAGGAATGTGCTTGACCATCTTGTGGGACAATCTGCAATAAGAGTTTTCTTGCTCTTCAACACTAGCTTTTGGGTTGCAACAGATGATTTTCTAAACTTTTCAACCATACGCCTTGCTGAATCAAGTATCGGTTTTATGGCAGCACACTTTGACATCTCATTAACAACTAGCTGCATAGTATGAGGCATACATGCCATGCGTTTCAATTTCAAATAGTGACCATCAACAGTCGTTTCTGCCCTTGCAACCTCATAGTCTTTATCTTCATTAATATTGTCAACCTCATCATCCTCTTCCTCATCAGAATCAGAATCTGTGCCAGTGGCAGTTTCGCATCTATCAACAAACATGGTTTTAAAAGCTTTTATCATGTTAGCGCCATTGTCCGTAATAACTAGCATGACTTGGCTAGTTTTTATACCCCATTTTTCGAAGCAATCGCTAACTTTAGCAGCAATATTTTCACCTGTATGAGGATGACTAACAGTAAACACATTCAGTGTTAAATGTTCACCTTGCTGTATAATTGGATTGTACAAACAAGCCGAAACACCAAGGAACGCTGCCGTAAGGCCCCTTTTTGACCAAATATCCAAGCAAAGGGTAAGACGCCGGGCATGTTGTATATTCTCTTTAACCTTCTTTTCGAGTTCTTCACACGCCGATTTTAAAGCCGTTTGTATAGCTGTACGGCTTGGTACTTGAAACTTGGGATCCATTGCCTGGCAGAACTCTCTGAATGCCTCATGCTCGACCTGTACATGTAAATTGCATTCTTTCATTATTGTAATTATTTTACAATTTACATTTTATAGTTGCATATTAATTATTATGTACCAATATACAGCCATTTTTATTTATTCTTATATTAATTCAATGAAATGAATAACATTTAACAGTTATACTATTTAAGCTGCCATGTGGCCATGTGTACAAATTTTATCTGTTTTAAGTACTCTAACAATTATTTTTCTCAAGCCCTGTCCTGTCCCATAATAAAATTAGTGATACTGCTGCCCATATTAATACACATAAAATTATAATGAAAAAGTTTTGTTTTACAATTTAATGTTCGTAAGGTTATGATACTACATGAATGATATGTCACATGTGTCTTTGTGTGACTTTTTGTTTATAGGTTCAAAGAAGTAGTAGTAGATATTAATAAGAAATAAATAAAGCATGATTACTTACCAACTACGTGGAAACACCAGTTTTCGCTATGAATCGTGTCAGAGCTTGCATTCTGGAAATATTTTCAACAGACTGTGCAGAATATTTGTGTTTATTAAGTTTATTACCAAACATGTCGGTAATTTTCCTTGAGGCAGAAGAGTTGGCAGCTGGCAACTTTGTTGACTTACTGCGTGCTGCTGCTACTTTAGTCTTCTCTTTCTCTTCCATGGCATCATTTTCTTTCTTGTGGCAAGCTTTTAAATGCCGTTTTAGATTTGTAGGATTCCTTCCCACGAGCAGTCTTTCACATTTCTTACCGTCGTTAATAACCAAACATTCACTTTTGTTTAAATCTATACGGTATGTGAAATAATCCCAAACATCACTCGATTTTGGGCGTCCACTTACTCCACTAACACCAGTTCCTGCTGTTGTCATTGCCAACTTTCAATGTTAAATAATTGTATTATTTTTATGACTAATATTATCGCCCAGTTGATGCGCATGCGCGATCATCAAAGAAATCAGGTCATAATAATTTCCTAGAATTTCGCAAAAGTGCAGGAACGGAAAAGAACGATAAATGGGGATTTTAGTTTTTATTTCGTTGGGGAGTTTTAGTTTCAGTTTTTATTCAGTCTTTTGTCTACCAGATTTAGTTTTCGTCTAGTTTTAGTCTTGCTGCTAATTTTAGTTTTAGTTTTAGTTCTCGTTGACGAAAATGTACATATTTTCGTTGACGAAGGTTTTAGTTTCAATTTTCGTCGACGAAAACAACACTATATTGGCCCTCTTATTATGTTATCGTAATTTAGACATCTTAAGCGGGAAATTAAAAAGAAAATGTTATGTCGTTTCCATTAAATTGCAATGTACACGATTATTCTTCATAGTATTTATATTTGTTTTTTTTTACTTTTTCTACTGTATTTAGGTAATATTTATTAATAGAAATATGTAATTCACAGTAAAATTATTTTGTTCCAGGACTCAATTCATTCAAAGTAATAAACCAATAAATTTCACACATAAACTTAACCATATTGCTCTGGGTAATAGATGGTTGGTACTGCTTCATTTATGTAGAATAGTTTGGCATTGATGATTTTCCTTTCAAGTGGCACACCACTTGATTTCGATCTCTTAAATAAGAGATAACATTTAAATGTGCGATGTACTTATCTACGACTGTGTGATGTACTTGTAATGTATTAGTCTTTTGGGCCTTCACTCTTGTAGGCGTGTATTGCTGACACATTCATTAAAACACTCTAGTCCCTTATAACATGATAAACTTTAATCAAATACTAAAACTTATATACATGGAATTAATGTATCAATAGAACACATTCAGTGATTATCTTGTCTCCACATTCTCAACTCTCTAACCTTCCGGTCTAAACGTCACTCATCACGTGATCTCTCCCTACCACTCATGTATCAAATACTATCATGTCACAGTACTCACCTACAAATGTTTGTTTTCACACTATTGTAAGAATAGGTCGTGATCAGTCATTTTAAAATTATTGGAATAAATTTAAATGAAATCTTCTTTCTATGTAAACATTGAGAACTTGTTTTCTTTGAAATCATTAAGATCTTGTTTTTCTGAAATCATTAACGGGAAAATAAAATAAACAAACAACATTACACAATCTTTAGTTATTTTACAACAACGGGGGAAAAATGTCATATGACCACCAACAACAACAAAACAACAATCGTATTTTCTGATGTTGTATCATACAGGTCTAAATAGTCGAAGTGTGGAACATTTGTCTCTTACTCCTGACTGTACAAGACCATCCATATCTTAGCTATGTCCCTATGTTGTACGCCTCACAAGATCGTCCATCTCTTAGCTATGTCCCTATGTTGTACGCCTCACAAGACCATCCATCTCTTAGCTATGTCCCTATGTTGTACGCCTCACAAGACCACCCATCTCTTAGCTATGTCCCTATGTTGTACGCCTCACAAGACCGTCCATCTCTTAGCTATGTCCCTATGTTGTACGCCTCACAAGACCGCCAATCTCTTAGCTATGTCCCTATGTTGTACGCCTCACAAGACTGTCCATCTCTTAGCTATGTCCCTATGTTGTACGCCTCACAAGACAGTCCATCTCTTAGCTATGTCCCTATGTTGTACGCCTCATAAGACCGTCCATCTCTTAGCTATGTCCCTATGTTGTACGCCTCACAAGACAGTCCATCTCTTAGCTATGTCCCTATGTTGTACGCCTCACAAGACCGTTTCTCTCTTAGCTATGTCCCTATGTTGTACGCCTACGCCTCACAAGACCGTTTCTCTCTTAGCTATGTCCCTATGTTGTACGCCTCACAAGACCGTCCATCTCTTAGCTATGTCCCTATGATGTTTATGTTTATATAATAGAACAATCAGACTGAGTGCTTAATATAATAGAACAATCAGATTGTGTGCTTATATAGTAGAACAATCAGTGTGTTTGGATGAATACTGTTGAATTTATATTAAGGTGTGAGAAAGATAGGCGCTGAAAACATTATTTTTATAATTAAAGTTTAAGATTAAACACTAACGATGATTCGACTTAACTGCTATTATATTATTGTACACAAATTAAAATGTGTTTCAATTGATGTGAAAAAAAAATCACAAAACACAAAAGATGTTGTCTAATAATCTTTGATCTCATTTAGTTTGGAGGCAATAAAATGGATGTTTAATTTTAATGAAAACAAAAATGTTATTTCGATCAACACTCAGACAGGCCCAGGAAGCTGACAGCCACACGGCCCGACAACACTCAGACAGGCCCAAGAAGCTGACAGACACACGGCCCGACAACACTCAGACAAGCCCAAGAAGCTGACAGCCACACGGCCCGACAACACTCAGACAGGCCCAAGAAGCTGACAGCCACACAGCCCGACAACACTCAGAGAAGCCAGTGAAGCTGACAGCCACACGGCCCGACAACACTCAGACAGGCCCAAGAAGCTGACAGCCACACGGCCCGACAACACTCAGACAGGCCCGAGAAGCTGACAGCCACACGCCCCGACAGTACACAGGTAGACGACCAAATCTTCTATTGTTAAATACACAGTAAACGAGCTTGACCTCTGAACTTCTTTGACGGATTTGTATCTCTCATATTGGAACATCCGCATTTCTCTTCTATACTACAAACAAAGTTATTGAAACAAAGCATTGCTTGGTAGTGTTCTTTAATGGTTTGTATGATCATTTTATATAACATTTTAGATATCCGCTCTTGTAGACAACAACGGAAAGTTTATAATACTATACTTTCGTAATTTAAAAGAGTTAGTGAAAAATCCTCCAAAATTTTTTAAAACAAATTTAAATTATTTGTAATATCTTGATCTATGGACATATTTCAAGATTTTGTAGTCTCTAATCATTTATTGTGAAGCGAATATAATTTTTTATCCACTTCAGTTTGGAGAAGCTCCTTTTACAACTAGATACACGGATTGCAATTTTTGAAAAAATCCTTATCAAAATTATAATGTTGGGTAAAGAATTTTCCAATATTTACATTTAATATAGTTTTACTTTAATAGATCGGGGGGGGGGCGGGGATTCCCCCCTCCCAGTTTTTTAAACGTAATGACTCTTCTTGTCGTGTAAGTACAGCCAGGCCTGGGCCTAGGCTCCTGCAACCTATGCGGTAACAGCGGGCCCCGCGCTTTCATAGGCCCAACCTATCTTAATTTTCACTTATCATCCTTATTAATACATTATCTTTCCCCAAACTGGGGCACACACAATCCTTTACGCATACCAAGCTGCATAGGGGCCCGCAATAGCTAAGACCTGCCCCTTGTACTGTCATAAAACCCTGGATCCTTTCTTTTTTTAATTTCGAACAATTCTTTTTCAATGAAAATAAAGAAATTTATTTGATGTTCATATTCTTCATTTAGTAGGCTAGATGGTATTGTACACGAATTTTTTTTGCAAGGACATGTAACTCATCACCGCGTTCTTTTATTTTCTTTTATAATAATATCTATGGATAAAAACATTTCTCGTCGTACTTCTTGCTCTAGAGATAGAAACAGTCTTCTGAATGTTTCCCACCCATATTTTTTTCCTTCTAACTTGGTGTCCATTTAATACCCCCAATTCTTTGTAACAGCGTTGTGCATTAGCACAAGTCTTTTTTCCATGAAATAGGTTTGCATAGTTTGCATTAATTTTAAAAAGTCGTTTTCCCATAAATTGAGATATAATAGAAAAGAAAAAAGATCGCATTGAACTGAATTAAATTCCAGCATCTGATCTTGTTTTACTAGTTACTTCATTCGTCAATTTTTAAAAGACGCTTGAAATTTTTAAATATCTATTTTTCGGAATTATTTGTGTTATTGTGGTGTTTATTAACTGAAAAATGAATAACCGTTCATTTTTAATGAATAACCTTATTTTAATGAAAAAACAAGCTATATGTGCTACTTTAATGCAATAAAATTAAAGTAAATTATATTTTTTATAAGTTATGTTAAAAGAATTTTATGAAACCTGAAACAGTAATATAATTTCCTACTTGCAAGTTAAACTCAATAATCGAACGACTATGTCATGCTAATGTCGACAATCCACGCTAAAACTGTCGTGTTGATATTTATAGTGCATATTTTCGGACCAGCGGTGATGTATTGCTGTTGTTTTTGTGTGTGTGTGTGTGTGTGTGTGCAGTTGTCTTATAAAAGCTTCATCTGTGATGTATACCACCTAATTTTCCAAACAAATCGTTACCTTTCTTCAGCGATTTTAAATTTTTAAACGTTTTAGCGTTAGTTATAACCACCAGTATGTAATAAAACAAATGCTGCACAAATCCGTTAATTAAAACTTAAAATAAAGATTCTTTTTGTTTCACCATGGATTTCCCCATTTAAAAGATATAGTGTCAGTTTTCAGAAGTGGCTTTAATTTCTAAATGCCCACAAACGCCGCCCTTTGAATGAGTGCCGCCCGGGGCAGACCGCCCCACCGCCACCCATAGCTACGCCACTGCTTGTGACCTTTAAGTAGTTCCTCCCCGTCCTTCAACTGACCTCAAAGATGTACTAAATCTTCTTGATGTGAACAGTGACTGTAGCCGTGACCGATGACCTCTGCCCCAATTTTGGTAAGTAAACAGTCCACTACTGATGCATTGGTTAAAGAACGTCAACTTCGAATGAAATCATATAAGTACACGTCTTGTGGGAATGTTTCAGCACAAACAAAAATATTGTACTTATTAAATAGACGATTGTGGTATTTTATAAATATAAGAACAACTATTAATTATGTGGCCAACCGTGCGTATTGCAATGACTAAGCCTATGATAAAAACTAGGCCAAGCCTAATATATGCATACACTATTGGTTAATTCTAATAAGTTCTGTGTACGTAAAAGGACCTGAAAAATTATATATGTATTTTATGTATTTTATTTTCTTCAATGTGTCTCAAGTAGAATTATTTTCCGTGTCAAAATGATATACTTGTTATCTTAAAGTGTATCTTATGTAACATGGTAGATATCAAAATGATATACTTGTTATCTTAAAGTGTATCTCATGTAACATGGTAGATATCTAAATGTCTTAGTACAGAACAAGGTGTTAGATGTCAAGATGGTCTGGATATTCAGACATGTAAACAACGTTATTTAACACACCTTACTCGTCAATCAGAATCTCCAGATAGAGAGAGGGAGAGGGACGGAGAGAGATAGAGAGGGGGAGAGAGAGACAGATAGAGATATTGCGAAAGAGGCAGAAAGAGAGGGAGAAAGAAAGAGAGGGGGAGAAAGAGAGAGAAGGGGAGAAAGAGAGAGGGGGCGAGAGAAAGGAGACAGAGATAGGCACACAGAGATTGAGAGAGAAAGAGGCAGAGAGAGAGGGAGAGAAAGAGAGAGACAGAGACATTGAGAGATGGGCAGAGAGAGACACACAAAGAGAGAAAGAGAGAGACAGTGATATTGAGAGAGAGGGACAGAGAGAGAAAGAGAAAGAGGGAGCGACAGAGAGGGAAAGAGAGAGAAAGAAAGAGAGACAGATAGATTGAGAGAGTGAGACAGGCAGAGAGGGAGAGAGTGAGAAAGAGAGAGAGAGAAAGATATTGAGAGAGAAAAGGCGATAAAGAGAGAGAGACAGAAAGAGACAGATAGATGACAGAGAGAGAGAAGGTGAGAGAGACAGAGAAACAGATATATTGAGAGAGAGGCAGAGAGAGGGAGAAAGAGAGATATAAAGAGAGGAAGAGAGAGGGGGAGAGAAAGAGAGAGACATAGAGAGAGACACATAGATTGAGAGAGAGACAGAGAGAGAGAGGGAGAGAAAGAGAGAGAGAGAGAGAGAGAAAGAAGGAGATATTGAGAGAGAGGCAGAGAGAGAGTGAGAGAAAGAGAGAGAGAAAGAGAGGGAGAGAAATTGTGAGAGAAAGATAGAGACATAGAGAAAGACACATAGATTGAGAGAGAGAGAGAGAGAGAGAGAGAAAGAGAGAGAGACAGAAAGAAAGACGGATATATCGAGAAAGAGGCAGGAGAGACCGAGAAAGACAGGGAGAGACAGCGATATTGATAGAGAGGGACAGAGAGAGAGAGAGAGAGAAAGAAAGAGGGAGAGAAAGAGAGGGAAAGAGAGAGGGCGAGAGAAAGATACAGTTTTGTTTAGAGAGAGAGACAGGCAGAGAGAGAGAAAGAGAGGGAGAGAGAAGGCGAGAAAAAAGAGAGAGAGACAGAAAGAGACAGAGATTGACAGAGAGTGAGAAAGAGAGGCAGAGAGAGAGAAATTAACACATAAGTCATTTTAATTGGTTTAAATTACCTCACCAGCACCAAGTCATATTGATGTGTAACTCTCATCAGCACCAAGTCACATTGATGTGTAACTCTCATCAGCACCAAGTCACAGCTATGTGTAACTCTCATCAGCACCAAGTCACAGCTATGTGTAACTCTCATCAGCACCAAGTCACATTGATGTGTAACTGTCATCAGCACCAAGTCACATTGATGTGTAACTCTCATCAGCACCAGGTCACATTGATGTGTAACTCTCATTAGCACCAAGTCACATTGCTGTGTAACTCTCATCAGCACCAAGTCACATTGATGTGTAACTCTCATCAGCACCAAGTCACATTGTGTAACTCTCATCAGCACCAAGTCACATTGATGTGTAACTCTCATCAGCACCAAGTCACATTGATGTGTAACTCTCATCAGCACCAGGTCACATTGATGTGTAACTCTCATCAGCACCAAGTCACATTGATGTGTAACTCGCTTATGTTAGCTGCACGGTGACAAGATATGGCTCCCTAATTTAATATACAAATATTTATGATTATATCTTCTTTTTAAAACGCATGTTACAGGTTGTTTTCTTTTATTTTGTAGCTTTGTTAATTTCATTTTTTTAAAATTGCTTTTCTGTCTCAAAAAATTGCTGCCCCAGCCTCACCCTCCCCACTTATTGGCCATTCGAAACGTTTATTTATTGCAACATCCACAACATTATTAATAAGTTGAAGGAATTTGCGAGAAAAATATATTTATTCCACAATCTTATATATATAATATATATGTTTATTCTCAAATTTTACTTTTTGCGAGTGTACCTCGCCACGTCCAATGTTTCTTTAAAACTTAATATTTTCCGTACAACTCTTTTCTTCGTTTGTGATTCATTAATTTATGTACATAATACGCCATTTAATTTGTGTGTGTTTTTGTTTTTTTTTAAATTGAATTAAAGGACCATATTTTGTGCTTTTCTTGTTTGCTTATGAAATCATTTAATTAATTGTGCGGTGCTTATTTTCGTCTTTTCAAGCTTGCGTATTACGATTTTCTGCAAAATGTCAAGTATTTATTCTTGTATTTAAAAAAACAATATTTATATAGCATCAGTGTCAACTATAAAATGTATTATTATATTTTAAGAATTACCCTATAAACCAGTTACATACGTTTGTTGTGATTCGACCCAGTCTTGAACTGAGTTAGGAGAATCTGAACATTATTGACATTGTATCCCTATATGAAGGGATCGAGATGAAGTGACTTAGCACTTGAATGAAATAGTTTTGTTTTCTACTTCTTCCGTTAAGCGATGGTGCGCGCAGTGTTGCGAAGTCTAAGTGTCAGATTTTCCCACGCAGGAGTCAAAAAATTCCCAAATTGGGCTAAAAATTCCCACATGCATTAAAAAAACTTGGGAAAAAAACAAGAAAGTGGCAACTTAAATAAAATGCTTTCGCATTCATTTTATTGACTTTGGACTTTAAAATTAAAAAATAATAAATATTTCTGAATTTTTAAGGCAATTCTTATTAGAGTTCTTTCAATTTTTATTTAATCTATACGTTTTTATTTAACAGCTTGGCTACAAAGTCAAAATATAGATTATACTTTTAAATTTTAACATTAAGATTTTTTTAAAAAGGTATTTGGATACTCCTGTAATTTAAATTTGTCTGTGATTGATTAAAATATTTTTTTAATGAATGCTTTGAAATTTATTAATAATGAATCAATCATACATGGTTACATAGTTTGTTATATATTTACATAGCATTACTGATCTGGTCCTATATATGTAACAAACAGTTTATAATGATTCGTGCTCAGACTAATCAATTATATTATTTAATGGTAATACATTGACACAATCTAACCTTAAACTGTCAGTGACAATGTTGGGGAAAACCTTGCCAAAACGTCAGGAAAAAACCTAGATCCGAAAAAAACCTAGATCCGAAAAAAAAACCTAGACATGCTAAAAATAAAAAAAACATTACGTCAAAGAGCCTCCCACCACATAAAAACACAAGTATTTCTTATTTGAAAAAGAGCATGTTTCAAATTAATTTATTTTATTTTCATTCAAGAATGTATTTAATTTTTAAAATTGGTCAATCTAAAAAATTCCCATTTTTTAGGCAAAACCCTTAAAAATTCCCTAATTCCCTTTTCTCAAAATTTGGCTCAAAAATTCCCACGATTAGGGAAATTTCCCCCGACTTCACAACAATGGGTGCGCGTGGCCTCAAACAGTAAAGTTAGCATATATGCTAAAATTAATACAAATATTTTATGGTTTGTTTTAAATTAAAAATACATAATTTTTAAAATATATTTTTTATTATTTGAATTTTATGTTTATATACATTTTCATGTTTAGTTCATAGAAAGAGCTAAAAGCAAAAGTCATTAACACAAGGAGTTCTTAAAATGTATTTGATATATTTTAAATTGGTGTTGTATTTAAGAAAAGATTCTTATCATTAATCGTTAAAATTCAGCTGTGTAAAGAAAAATTCAATTTCTTTTAATTTGAAAAGCACTGGTGCTTAGTGGTGCATCGCTGACGTGAAAAACGTATTCCACTACCAACATTAAATAAAATAGAAATATGGAGATCTAACTTTGTTTATAATAGTATATCTGTAGAATCTAATCACTTTAAAAAATCAACTAAATTGAACACAAATATTACAGTACGCACCAATGCGATGTGTTCATTTTTAGAGCGGTAAAAAGTGAGTGTATAGATCAAATGAGGAAATATATAACATAGATAGATTCTATATATCTAATAATTGTAATCTATAAAATCCAACACTTTTCTCGCACATCGGACGTTAGCAATATCGTAACTTGCCATTGGCTGTGGGGCGTATTTTTAGAATAGATGTGACTGCTATCTTTCAACAAGTACAAAGTTAGTGTTGGATAATTATCAGAACGCCAGTTTTACTAATTGACTCTTTTTTATTTGTTTAATTTTATAGTACCTATTTATTGTCAGTATAAATCTATAAATAATATAATAGTCCAAGTCACTCACTCACTGGATGTGGAACGCTGAGGAGCGATGTACGACAGTCTACAGCAGTTAGTTTAGTTGAAAAATCGTGTGTTGATGAGCGCTGTAAAAATATTTAATATGATGACGTCATTGTTTGGTGTGCATCGGTGCGCAAAATACAACCCCTATTATTATTAAATACGTTGCGTACATTTCAGAAAGTTTAATATTTCGTATTTATCAAAAAAGGACAAGTTAGTTGGGCTTTTGAAAAAATGTTGGCGCCTTAGGCGCCCAAAAAAAAGGGGGTCGCCGCAGGCGCCACGGCGCCCCGGCACAATCTAGTTTTAAAATAATAAAATAGATTTTCATCTTTACTATACAGAATGTATAGCAGTGAAGTAGCCGGTTTGTATACACGTATATATTGTTAAATAGTAGTGAACCCCAAACTAATTATTTGTATTACTAAAATCTGTCAGTTTTTGTAATTTAAATATAAAGATATATGAAATTTAGAAAGTTTAAAAAATGTTCTAATATCTGTATAGTATTATTATTAAAAAAAAATTAAATTAATTAATCTTTTATTATTTATATATTAAACTGATTGTTTAAGGGCGCACATATTATTACAATAACGTGGTCTATAAATGCCACATCGTAACTGACAAAACGTCAGCAACCAAATTAACTTGTAGACCATTATATTTTTTTCATTCAACATCGGTAAAATTGAAATCTTTAAGTCTATGCGGCCTTGTTTTTACTTATTTTTATTGTGGTCACTTTGTATTCAATGTATCTAAAAGTACGATGTAAAAATATTTAATTTCTTGATAAAACTATTTAAATAATTTTAGTTATTTATAACTTGTAAAACTATAAATGTATTACTTTTACTGACATATGCGAAAAATTCTGGTCTGGATGTAGTATCGTCAATGTGTATGTCTATCATCCAGTTTTGAAAAAAAAATTAACTATAATTGTAAGGCCTTCAGCCAAATATTTTTAAAAATATGTACATTTAAAATAAATAAAGTAAACGCTTTATCCAAAAAGGGTCTGCAGCGGAAATCCATGAGAGAAGTTTGAGGTTTCCGCTGCAAGCCCCCCCCCTTTAAAAAAAAGAGCTATGTTTAAATCGCTGTGGCACGCCATTTCATTTCGATCCCTGTATTAAGGGATAAAAAAATCAATGCACTTCATTGATTCATCTTACACAAGTATAGACTTTTTCATTTTAGAAAAAATCTTGTGACTATTATTTTCTTGTTATATATATATATATATATCTATATATCAATATTTCTATACCGTGCATTTTATCAGTTCAGGTTATTTGGTGTGTGCTATTGGTACAGCAATGAACTGTCCCGTTCGATCTGGCGTTGAAATAATCCAGTTTCTGTTATTTTACTAATCTCGTCTTGTCAAACCCTTGTGTGAGTTGTCGTAGGTTGATATTGGTAGAAAAACGCAATGATCTGTCAGTCATTATGTTGACCCATTCTAAGTACGATGCTTGTCTTATAGCAGGCATGGTGACTGGTCGTAGGCATGGCGACTGGTCGTAGGCATGGCGACTGGTCGTAGGCATGGTGACTGGTCGTATGGGG
>MUZC01001951.1:14790-26999 GCA_002072015.1 Radix auricularia | reverse complement strand
CACTTCCTCGTAAGCTACCCAGCTGAAATTTTGCTGGCAAACTCGAGCCGATGACAAAAATTTCAGATCCATCAAATGTACTGTAATTATGTTAATGAATTTTAAGATTATTTCTATGTGGAGTGTTAATTTTTTTTGCAAGAGTTTCGTGGGGCTTTTAAATTAAACGATTTTTTTCTACTTTCCTGTTGCGCTGTTTGGTGCGTTTTATATTGACCACACTTTTATAAAAACAATATGTTCCAGATCGGTGAATGTAAATGTTATAAATTGCTAATCTGTCTCGCGGTGCGCACTATGTTAAACATTTTATAACCCTTTTTTCCGTGACCCAATCGAGTGGAAATTGAGCAGGCGGACTGTGGCAGTTTTTTTTTTCTTAAAAAGATAAATCCTTTATATATTTGAGACATGACTAAAGAAATTTTTTTTAGTAATACCGTACAATGCGTATTATAATGAACATTCTTTTATTTATGTCTCGTATATACAGGATTTATTGTAAAACACTTGTATTTTTACGGATTTAAAAAAAAAATTAAATCCTTTATACTTTATGTTAACTTTTGATATCTGCTTGATTGATTTTTAATCCAATGTCACGTGGAGCCAAGATCATAAAAGAAATGGAGATTGGGAGGGGGATAATTTTGCATCAGGTGTGGAACTTATGGGAGACTTGTGCTTAATCTTAAATATATGGGCGCCAAGATTCTCCAGCCTTCATTGACAAATTTTATTACTTAGATAATAAGCTGCCATGTAGCATAAACCAATTTTAAAAATGTTAAGCTTTTTTGTTTGATGATGTTAGTTACGATGCATAATAATGAAATAAACTTTGTTAATTTAACTACGTTCCTAAATGTCTGAATAGCTTAAAAAGAAAATGCGGGACCTATTTTAATATTTCTACTAAAATATTGAAAGTATAAAATTAGAAAATCGATTTATAACCTATATGGGTGGGAGAGTAAAAGCTGCGTGTTTGAAATGTACTCACATATTCTAGGAAGTTAATATTAGAGCTGTTCATAAATTTGGGTATTTGAAAGTTTTTCAATTTATTTTTGTTGTGTTTTTGTCCCCGCTGTAAATTGTATTTTTAATGACTGGCCATGGTCAATTTCTATTTCTGAAATTAGTTCTGCTTTGCACCACCACTGCCAACCACTTAGATGACTACGAAAAGAGAATCATCAACGGCAACCCCGTCCTTTCGAATGCTTTCCCTCACCTCGCCTCACTGCAGATCTACGACGGCTCTTGGGATCATATATGTGGTGCTACTCTCATCTCACCTACCAAGGTATCTACCAGTATTTTAGATATAGAAGGGGAAAAAGCTCTACCCCAATCTGTTTTAAAAAATAATACTACTAAAAATATGAAGGTAAATTGTACGCTTTACTAGATACTGCTTTCCTACCCCACTGAATACAAAGTGTTTATTTTCAGTTGATAACAGCTACACATTGCTTTTAAGTCAAGGAGGATAAAAAGCCGTATCGTGTTATACTCGGCATACTGAATCTAAACGCGATCACACAAGGAGCACAGATTATAAAAGTTAAACAGTTCAAGAGGCATCAGACCTATCTGGATGATGATCTCTTGGGTTTTCCCGATGATATCGCCATCATTCATCTGGCGAAACCGGCCGAATACAGCGCTAAAGTCCAAGTAAGGCTTAAACATGCCCTTCCCATCTAAAGAAACATTACCAATTATAAGTGACAATTTTACACTAAATATAATTTAAATTAATGTTAAAAGTATTTTCAACGGACATTTCCATTTATTTTCTTGGCTAATTGAAAAAAAAGGCTGTACAAAATCTTAATCCGCAATAAAAACATTCGATTTTTTTTTCCCTTGTAGAATGTGAGTACAACACAGCTGGGGACAAATATAGTTTTTGTTTTGTTTTTGTGTTGACAGCCAGCCAAATTGGCGCTGAAAGGTGCGTCGTTCGTGGGCTCAAAATGCGTTATGACTGGTTGGGGACTTGTCAACGGCCTGAAGGAGACCTATCAACTCATGCAAGCAAACATCACAAAAATTGACAACACTGAATGCGGAGAAATAACGAAAGGAGGAGTAACAGAGAAGCAGCTGTGCGTGTTTGAGAAAACTGGTGAGTCCATGCTGTGATAACTAAATAATAAAGTCAAGATAGAACCTGTGACCTCCGCGTGTTATGCGAATGTTATAACCATTACACTATAAAATACATGTTATTTTGTTGTTCCGAAAGAACATAGTGATTGAGTTCAATTCAACGAAATGTTGAATGTTTACTAGCTTTTCTAGCAATCTCATCGGTCGTTGGGGTCAGAGGTCAGACAACTTCTTGTCCTGCATGGTTGGACCATGTAGAGAATTATTTATATAGATGATAGATATGCTACTCTTTTAAAACAAAAGTTGTCGTTAAAATATACATAAAATTTTTTAAGACAATTCAAGAAACATTTTTTAAAAAATTACATTAAAATTTAGGTGATTTTTTTTTAAAGTTAACCCCACAGAAAACCCACCGCGAACCCCAAAGTGGTCGCGACCCATAGAATGCGAACAAGTGCTCTGGTATTTCTAGGCTAAATGATTTGTCAATTTTTAATAATAATTTGAAAGAACAAATACAATATTATGAAGTGTTTCAGTATTCATTTTAAAAAAATGTAACTCATTGTAAATAATTTGTTTTTAAAAAAAAGAATTAACTCTTCATTTTCTTCTTTAACTCAGCTAAAAAAGGCACCCGCCCCGCTTTCTGTAACGGAGACAGTGGCAGGCCACTCATGTGTGGTACAAACTTAGAATATGTTGCTGGGGTAGTTTCCTGGACTGATGAAAAATGCACTGGTAAGCTCATCCACATACAGTACTATTATTTAATTTAACATTTTGCCTTTTTTAATTTTTAAAAGTAAAATCACAATGTAAACCAGCTGGTATAGATATAAAATTATTACGCAGTAGTTAAATCAAAGCATCTCGAGTGAACATGGTTAGCTCTGCTACTATGTGAGTGTGAGTAATGAAGATTACAATAAATACAGCTTATAATGGTTTCAAAAACACGGGGAAAAAGTACAAAGCAACATATAAAATCTTGAAAAGGAAAAATAAAAAATCATGTTAAGCCTGGTCCCTTTTTGGACTCAGGACGTGTTAGCGCATTTTCGTATTGTGTATCAGTACTTATGTTAGATATCAGCATTATGTAGTTATCACTAATTGTGTTTAGATTTTAGACATATATTTATGAATTTTCTTGTGTAATGAATATACCTGAAAAAAATTTATTTAAAAGTCATTTCTTTACATTTTATAATTTTTTATTTTCTCTTTAATCTAACTACAAGTCACCACAAATGATGAAGTAAAAATCTCTAAACTTTTACACATATTTTAATGACGTCAACTAAAAAAAACACTAATTAATTCTTTTGCACGATTTCACACCACTCTTCAATGCTTGAAAAACTATGTATTCGACTTCCGGCAATGGCGCCCGTTCCTTGTGCCAGTGTTAACTCTCGATTCGCAAAGTTTTTTGGTAGTTTTAACGGGGTTTTTTAACGGATCGAGTAACTGAGTGTTGATGCACCAATGGCAGGTCAGGACATACAAAAAACATATATACATCATGGGTCTAGGACTTATGGATCCTGTGATCATGGTGATGACAGACAGACGGACAAAACGGGGGCAATAGCGATTTCGACATCTCGAAAATGCGCTAAAAAAGATCATCGAAAGTCTTTTTTTGTGTGTTGTGTCCCTTGTATTTTATGGCACTAAAACTTGTTACCGAGACGAGGCTACTCTAACAATTAATGACGTAATCATAAGGCAAGACTATAAGAAGATACTAAGGTATTCGCCTTTGGTATCGCAGTCATGGCTCGACTTTTCACTTAGCAAATAAGACTACGTGATCTGATTAATATTTTAAAATTATAATAATATTCATTATTATCATTATCTATATAATAATGCGCCTAAGCGCGTCCGTCAGTCAGAAGCCCCTATACCACGCAACTCTTGATTACTTTTTTAAAATTGAAAATATAGACGTAAAAATCATAATGATTTTGGGTTTGAGATTAACAGAGGGTGTGGTTTTGCGCGCCGTAAAAAAAAAAACATTAAGTGGCGTCATGAAGCTTTTATTCTATTAATTTATTTTATGTTACTTTTTTATCTTGATTATAATCTGATTGTGTGAATATGCATGTGTGTGAGTGTGTTTATGTTTATGTGTGTATGTGCGTCTGTGTGTGCGTGTGACTGTGTGTTTGTTTTAGTTGTGAAATAACGATTTATTTCATAGATTGCTAAAAGTGAAATTAAATATTGAAAAGACGTTACCACGTAATCTTTTATGTATAGTTAAAATTATGCACTGGATTATGAAAAATTCCGTTAGTGTTATGAACACAAGTTTCTGCCGATGCGATCTGCATGGGTGCTTGAATAAAAGATAACGGGAAATCATTGAATGTGACTTAAAAACTGTTAATGAGAAGAACAATCTCCAATGATTTTTTCAGAGATGGTTTTTACATTATGCTTGATTTTAGAAGAAATGAGCCCTTGCGCCGGGATTTTAAATAATATTATGGTACGTGTATAAGTGTTTATACACTGTTGTAAGAGTGGGGTTAAAAAGCGGAATTGTATTTTTTTTTAAAGAGGAGCAATTTTGTGAACTATTTGAAGGGTGCATTTCATTTCTAGGGTCATGATTTTATAATATCACAGATCCCTGAGTGGCACTATTTCTCAGCCACTGATAATATCCTTTTGGAAAAGTTTAAACTCTTGATTACTTTTTTAAAATTGAAAATATAGACGTAAAAATCATAATGATTTGTGTGTGTGGGGGGAGGGGAGGGGCTATGTGCGAATGTGTGTGTGATTTGGTTATTTTTATGTCTGCTAATGTTGCGCCTCTAACATGACAACCAGTATTTTAAAAAGTAAATGTACAAACAAAAATAATAATAAATTTCTACGGTGTAGATAGAAAGGGGTACATTTTCAGCTCAAACCTTGCGATTTAAGGTGTTTCTTTAAAACAAATTAACTCATACATACCTTAATTTAGCATTAATATTCACATAATTAATATCTGACCCATAAAATAATCCTATTAATTTGACTAAGGCCATGCTAAGCCTAGAAACAAAGTCCTAACGAATGATGAAACATCCATTTTAAAAAATTGGGTACGTTTCTCGAACAATGCGGTTGCATGACATACGCTTTAGGTAAAAAATGTTCTTTAAGGTGTAAATATATCAAGTGTAAAGAAATATCACGGGTATTATTACTTATAAGTAGGATATAGCATAAGAAAGTGCGTGTTATGTCGAAAAAAAAAGCACACTGACAACAACTCATTTTGTGCCAAGCTGTTTTGAGTTTATTAGATGAATAATGTACAACGGGAATAAAGATTGATATAAAGTGAATTGTTACTATTAGAAAAATGCGTGGGAATATAGAATGATTGACATAACATTTATAAGGAGATCAATTTCTCATCATTGTCTTAAAAGCAGCATTGTTCTTATGTTTTTATACAAGTTAAAGGAACATGTGCCTTGATATCAAATAAACCATATTTTCCTCTCTCCCCAAGCCACAATATTCACAAATATTATCTGGCTAAGCATATTCTATTCGTATTGAAGTAATATAATGCTTAGACTATAAATGAAATGTGTGTTTTCTAAGAACCAAAGGAATAATGTGGAAAGATATTGTTTTCATGATTTGATTCACGTGAAAAGAAAGTGAGCCTTGCCAGTTAGATTTTTGTAACTGTTAACGACATTTGTTATCCTGGTAGAGTATATAGCATGCGTTATTAAAGGGGTTCGAGCATGGTGAAAGAAAGTCATCAATCGATCTGAATGAAAGGATGTGGTTGAGCAGGTCAGGGCCCTATAGGGGCTGTAGCTGGAAGGATGTGGTGGAGCAGACCAGGGCCCTACATGGGCTGTAGCTGGAAGGATGTGGTGGAGCAAGCCACGGATGATAATAATGATGCTATATTAAAGCAGATATACCAAAATTGATGGGTAATATTTAAATTAATAATATTGTTATTTTTTTCGACACACATAACGTTGTTTTTATTAAAAATGGGTTCGATTTATCACTACCCTACTTTCCAGATGCGTTTACATTCATTTTAAAGTTGAATTTGAGACCCAAAACCAAAATAAAGTTATTCCTATTGTGCCTACCCCGTAGCGTAGCACGGGTATTTTGCTCGTTTATACTAAGCGGTGGGAGGGTAGGGAGATTGACTTTCTCAACTCATCCTTCAGCAGTTTTTATATTTCATCTATTAGTTTGTCTTTGTTGGCTTTTTATATCCCTCCTGCATTTGACCTTACAGTAATAAAGTTATGCAATTTATGATCATTCGACGATTTAGGTGACGACAGTAAGCTAATTATCTGCAGCCAATTACCAGTGGCCAAAAATGTTTCCCCACATGTTTACATCGTCTATGACGAGTATAAACATGTACTTTAACTTTTACCACACGCGATCAACGTTTTATTACACTAGGATAATAATGGTAGATATTAAAACACGTTGTTGTTAGTAAACCATATATACATATATATTGTGCATATTGTGTTGTATATATATATATATATATAAATATCTTTGATCACAGGTAATATACCTTCTGTTTATACACGAGTATCTGAATACTTAGACTGGATAAGTTTGAATTAATCCCAGCCATAATGGCAGAGTCCATTCCAGTCAGAATATAAAAAAATTGCAATAAAAATAATTTAATTTCACTTTAAAGAGTTTTTTGTGTTGTTTTATGTTCTTTGTTGTTATTACAATATATGAAAATTAATGTTTAGCTATTAATCCTCTCTTACTAACATTTGAGTTGATGATGGTCAAGTGGCATGCGTGATCGGTTGGCGTGCCGAGATTCGCGGGTTCGAGCCTCTGATGGGCACTCGACACCAGTTGGGAAACAAAGGCGGCTGGGAATAGTGCCACAAAATTCCTTCATAGCCTAGCATGGTCTGTGCGTTCTTATTATAATGTAGTTAGCAGGAATCATCAGTGCTTTTTTTAATGATTTAACCCATAGAACTCCTCAGAGTTTTCCAATGCCAAATAACCGAAATATATAGAATTTTACAGTCTGGTGTCACCCCCCTGATGGTGTCACCCGGGGTGGCCCGCCCCCACCGCACCCCACTAGCGACGCGACTGGTCCTACTTATATTAAGTACGACACTGTCATGTCGTGTCGAATGTAATAACTTGATTTTTAAAAAAAATGTTTTTAAAAAAAGTTATATACTGTGTTTTTCAAAATACGATTTCAGACTTAATTATACAATTAAATAATAAAGTAACAAACAGCACAACAACAAAGAAGTCAATTTTTAAACTGGTCGACTCTTATACAATTCATTGCATCTGACCAAGTAACAATAAAATCACTTGTAAAAAAAAAAAAGAAAAAAAAATAGAGGTAAAAAAATAGATGCTTAAAAAACACGTTTTAATAAGTGGACTGAAAAGAAAAAATATAAATTAAAATTTATAAGCTCAAGTAATTTGATTTAATATGACTAAAAACGTGAGGCGGATGCGTCAAAATTCCATTCTAATTTAGAAATACAAAGCAAAGATATGTGTTTGGTATAAAGATTAAAGATGTATAATTTAGAAGGTAAAAGAGAGATTCATAAGTGAGAGAATAAGTGAACTGAATATGTAAAACCTCATAAGCCCCCACCCCACGTTTTTAGTCATATTAGTCAGATTACTTAAACTTATAAGGTTTAATTTATTTTCTTCTTTTTAGTCCACTTATAAAAAAGTGGTTTAATTTTATTTTGAACTCAATTTATTTGTATACCAAACACCTCACATCGCCCACCCAACGTTTTAATACCACGGGAATGTAGTCATGGGGTGAACTCATGTGACATGTTAATGTCAACAACAGCAGACGGATACATATGCTATATAGAGATAAACTAAAAAACTGCATTAATTTAATTACTGTACATTCTATCAATCTTAAATTTTGATACAATGCATTGTCATTCATGATCTATGTATATTAAAATGTTGAGTTCTCTAGGACCATCAGGAGTGGTTTAATTTTACGTTGGAAAATTTGAAATTTGAAAAACGTGAAAAAATACACACATGACTCTGTAAGAGACGTGTTGTTGTGTTTACATTGTATGAGCATGCGAGGACTTGACTGAGTATGAAACACGTGATATTTGCTGTGAACTGTAATTTTGTGTGGTCGTGAACGGGAGGGATGACTGGCTATAAATTTGAGGTTCAATATGTAATAAAAGATGATTAAAGACAGTTTGGTATTCGGTAAAATTCCTCACAGGGCTTATCATTTCCTATATATATATATATATATATNTATATAATAAAATAAAAAGAATCTATTAATAGAGCTTATTTATTACTCAGTACCTTCTGGAGGTACCGTGGGGACAACTAGTTACTATTTATTCTTTATTACAGTGAATGTGCTCATTGAAATACACTAAAACAAGTTCAATTAAAAAAAAAACAAAATAAAAATATGAAGCTACATTATCTGATATATTATACTTTGTGAATTAGAACGTGCTTGTGAGTATCAATTATGTAAAAGTATCAGTTACTCAAGACTCAAGATCATTCACTTGTTCGTTCATGACTTTTTTTTTATTCATTCATACTAATTATTTACTACTGTTGAGAATTTAGGTCGGGCGAACTTTGAAACGGGTCTGGCGATGTCCTTGAGGAGCCCAAAAGTCTGGCGGGTTTAGTCCAACGACCGGAGGGCAAATGTGGCGGGCGGATGTGCCTGTAATCAAGGCCTGGTAGACGGAACGGACCATACGTCTAGCCCAGGTGTCATGTATGAGCGACTCGGGTAGGGGATTAGTGGCCAGTGATAGATTCCGTCAAACCAACCCACCCCGTCTTATCTAGGTACAGGTGCAATTGATTGACATTTTGACTTTCGGACGGCGGGAGTTTGGGCGGAGTCTGGGGGCGGAGTCTAACAGGTTTTAAATGAACGCTTGGACTCAGACTCGGACACACACGGACAGACGGACGGAGGAATTAGGACGGATAGGGAGATAGACGCAAGTGTTAGAGAGATGTGTAAAATCGTGTACTCGTTGGGATAATGATAGTATAGAAGAAGTCATTAAACATAATTGTTTGTGCATTCTGCTTTGGAGTTTAGTGGTTGAAGAATAAGTTAACAAGTGTGTGAACATCTTTCACAATACTTATACTCTGCGACGTCACTAGGGGATTCCGCCCCGGGCGACACAATTAAGGTGGTGACACCAAAAAATGCCCTGGGCTGTAATTTTCAAAGCTGGTGTATATTCCTATATGTTATTCAATTTTTAAAAATGATATTTAAAAAAAAAGAATTAAAAAAATAAATAAAATAAATATCAAATAAGAAATTGAAAAAAAAAATAGAGGACAAGGAACTATCTTAAAATAAGTAAACGTTTCCACTGCCAGAACTTCATACTCCATATAGATATAAATTATTCTGAAACTTATGGTAAGGATTAATTTAAATTTAATCGTTAACTTTTGAAAAATTAACCATTAATTTCATGAATTAATCGTTAATTTCCATTAACACCAAAATTTAAAATTAAAGTCATTAAACAGAACATCTGAAAGGGAATTAACAAAAACAAGTAATTTACATCTTTTATTTTATTGAGTTATTTCCCCTGTCTAAAATATTTGTGCTGGTGGTGGTATCTCAGAGATATATTTGATCCCATAAAAGCGAATTGTTTACGGCTTGATCACAGCAAACTTTTTCCCCATCTTCCACTTTGCCATCCGCAGTAAGCTTAAAAAGAAAATGTTTGCTCAACTTTTTGTTTATAGTCTTAAATTTAACTATGCTGAAGCTGCCATTAGTCACCATTTTTTAAATGTTAAGTAATGTCTGCAGCAAAAACCAATATCCAGGCTTGTCCATGGGACATATTTTTCTGTCCAATCCCATCGCAATTTATGCCTGTCCCATCAATCCCATCCTATTCCATGGGACGTTTCCCATGGGAAAAACATTCTTTGACGTTTTGACCCCAAATATGACTCTCGCTCAAGGAAATGCTTACTGCTAAGTTGGCATTTGCTTCAATTAAAAGACATTAGGCTATAGATCCTGCAGTTATATCTTTATCTCATATGTTACAGACGCTCTTTCTATCAAGGATAACATAAAAAGTTTACCATTGTATGAAGTGTCTCTCGCTTCACCCAATTGGTAATGTAATATAAGGATGACCCCGCCCCCATTCTCAAAACCACTTGAACAAATCAAACCTCTTGAATAATTTCCTAAAACATTTTTTCTCAAATTCTGGATTCATTATATATGAAATGATAACAGATCATCAGAAAGAACTTGTTTCAAAAGACATATCTTAAAAGGCTTGCGATGCTCTTCACAGTCCGTCCTGAAAGTTTCCCATGCAGTATAGTTGGAGAAGAAAGAAGTCCCTTGAAGTGTTCTCAAGTTATGGAGTAATCTTCCCAAGGCATTGAGATAATGAAACGATTAAGCAACATTTCAGAAAAAACTTTAGGCTTTATATTTAAGCAAAGTTTTGAACATCGGAGTGCGATAAGAATGTTACATTAGCAAAAGAAAACATCACGTTTATCAGCTGCAACAAACAGTATTTTAGTTCTTTAGTTTCTTGTTAGTCTGAACGTGAATATGTGTGCAGATTCCGAAAATAGATTTCAGTTTTAAGCTTTATCAGATCTATTTCAAAATGACTTTAGACAAATTATTATTACATCCATTTAAAACAAATAAATAATATATTAAAATAGTAGGCAAAGTGTATCCCTAACACAACGTTTAAATAGTAATATATTGATATGCTTGTTGGAGATATAATTTACCAACCGTGTAAAATATTTTTTTTAAAAGCCTATTCATTTGATGTAGGATTGTATAATTAAATGTGTTAATCTTTCACCGACTAATGTAATGTGATGATTCTACTAACGTTGGTTGGAACCATTGAGGATTTTTATCAATGATTCTCATAAATAGACTTCTCCTACGTGATAAATACAATTCGAAACTATTTTAACGTGTAAATTATTTTTAAAACATCTAATATGTATAATGCAAACTTGTGCTTTAATTTTTTTAATGTATTAGATATGCTCTATAGTATTTCAATAATAACCAGCATTTTATAATACACCAAGTTTTGTCAGGATTCTTTCATTTTTCTTTTTTAGTCGTTAAAGCTTACATCTTTTGTATAGATCTCATATTAACAAAAACGACTTTAAGGGCCCTCCGTGCTCAATCCCGGCAAGAAATTAATTTTAAAATATCTGTTCATTTTAATCTTGATTATGATAGATATATTAATCAATGTTTTTCAAGATCGTCTAAAATCAAAACGGGAATAAAGTCTTTAAAGCTACGCGAGTTTAATGGCCTATGATACTTTAACATATGCTCGAAAGTTTTTATGTACCAAGATACCTTCATTTTCCAAGCAGCTAACCCCCAAACTAACTTTTATATAGCTCATATACGTAAAAAAAAATTATTGGCCCCCAGCTCACTACACTATGAGTGTCAATATTCAAAACAAAATTGTCAGTGGCCGTCATAGAAAGATACTCAACCATCTCCAAAGTTTTCATGGTGATCGGATGAATGATTTAGTCAGCTATAAATGACATGCGTAATATATATATATACTAGCAGACCCGGTCGTGCGTTGCAACGATCTCAGTAAAAATGACAATTTAAAAATCCTATGAGTGATATGTTTTAAAAACAATTATGCTAGAAACCTACACTGAAGTGCAAAAAAAGTCCAAGTTTCATGGCAAACAGATAAATAAAATAATAATTTAAAAGCTTTAAAAAAACGACATTAAGGGGTTAGGCTCTAAAATAAGTGATACTTTGTACTCAAGCTATGTTTCTCAATATAGTGTAAAATTACTTTGGAGAATTAAATTATTAACGTGCATTACAAAAAAAATTTGGGGCCGCCTACCCGAAGGAATGAACATAAAGATTTCAGTTTCCTAGAGTAATTATTTATAGACTCTAAAATTTTTATAAGCCAAAAAAAAAAAAA
>MUZC01001951.1:0-10158 GCA_002072015.1 Radix auricularia | reverse complement strand
GGGGGGGGGGGGCTTCTCAGTCTTTACGTCCCTTAGGGGGCCAGAGGGCTGAGGGGGTTTTCCGGGAAGCCCCATGAAGAGCGCAGGCTCGGGACTGCTGATTTTCATCCACATGAATACGCCTTAAAACTCCGTAAACCTGTTTATTGTAGCTTTCAGGAAAAAAAATTTTTAGTAATTATTTATTAAATAAACATCTTTTCAGTAATTGTTATAAGTATGAGAGGCATTTGCACAAGGATGGCGTACAGGTTTTCTCGGGTTTGAATCTCCATAATTTCAGGGATTTTTCTCCCAAGGACAAGGGTGTCTCTGAGTCCTCCTAGGTCCGAATAGGTACCTGACAAAAAGTAAGGAAACAAGGGTTGCTGGAAATTGCAAGGAAACCTCATTGCTGTGGCCCTTGAACGCTGCGTCACTTGACAACGTACCGTTATGGTCTGTGGACGCAATAATCTTCTGTATAGGAGCGTCTTTATAGATAAGAAATGAAATTAATATCTAGAAAAAAAATACAATGTTAAAATATTAAACAAAATTCAATCGAAACACTGTTAATACTATTAAAATTAAAGGAGTAAATGCAAGATAATGGGTTGTTTATTTCACTGCCTGAAGACTAACTGACTGCCCTTAGTAATTCTCACACAAAGGACCAACAGTTATTTGTATATAAACATGCCATATGCTTGACTTCTCACATGATGTGTGAAAACTTACAGCCTGAACTCTCTTTACAGTATATACATGAACAATGACAACCACATTAAACTAAATGTATCAATTATGGGGCGCGGTGGTCAAAGTGTTAGAGCGCTGCGGCACCAAAAAATTCTAAAATAAAAAATCAGTCACGGGTTCAAACCCCGGTTCTGGCACCCCTACGGGTAGATGATGCTCGTTAAAAACTTGGCTGGTAGTTCATCTAGGAGAAGGAAACTCCGAATACAAATCCTCCGCTGCCTTGCGGCTATACCTGCCTTGCGGGAAAGGCTAAGGGAGTAAACCCTGAAAGAAAATCAGGAATTGGAGCACCTACAGGCGGTCTATACATAAGACTTATGTACATACCGGCCAAGCTGCATCGACGCAAGTCGTTCCCTTGGTTACACCATTGACGTGGAGAGGGGGGATATGCTGTATGGGCAGCAGCTAATTCTCCATAATACCCGCCCAGGCTTGCATCACCTCTGGAGAGGACACTCCAGCGTCGCCGCAAGGTGTCGACAAAACACGGGAAGCAGCAGTTACCGGTTATAAGCCAAAGCTCAATTGACGTAGAGCTAGGCGCCAGGGGCTGCTTCCGACGGTGGGAGAGACTACCAATGTCTCACTGGATAGCTACCGCCCGCCTCAAACTGGGCAGCCCCCAGTCAAATAGGTGCTATCCCGTCATGGCCTGCCTTCTCCACTGGGTGCGTGGAGATTAGAGTACCACTCAACAAGTGGGCCACTAAGCCCTGCACCAAGAAATACAAAAAAGAAAAAGAAGACCCCAGCTCTTCGAATCGCTAGCTGGAACGTGAGGACTATGTGTCCCGGCATCACTGATGATCTGCAGTCCATAAACGACACACGGAAGACAGGAATAATCGATAGAGAACTTAAAAGGCTAAAGATTGACATAGCATGCCTTCAGGAGACCAGGCTCCCAGACAACGGTTCACTCAAAGAGGCCAATTACACCTTCTTCTGGCAAGGCAGACCGAAAGACGAACCTAGACAGCATGGTGTGGGTTTCGCTGTTAAAAACACTCTTCTACCATCCATTGAACCCCCGTCATCAGGCACGGAGAGGATCCTCACTCTAAGACTCAGAACAACTGCGGGCCCAGCAAACATTCTTAGTGTGTATGCCCCAACACTCTATTCAACTCCGGAAGAGAAGGACCAGTTCTATGGAGCGTTAGACCAGGCAATAGCCAGCATCCACAAAGACGAGGCAATCTATCTCCTAGGAGATTTCAATGCTAGAGTGGGGAGCGACCACGAAGCCTGGCCCACCTGCCTTGGACTATTTGGAAGAGGAAAGTTAAATGAAAATGGACAAAGGCTTCTGGAATTGTGCTGCTCACGAGGCTTGTGTGTGACCAACACTTTCTTCAAGTGCAAGGATATACATCAAGTATCTTGGAGACACCCTCGATCCCACCAATGGCACCAGCTGGACCTCATTATCACCAGGCGTGCACAACTAGCTAGCGTCCTACTCACTCGCAGCTATCACAGTGCCGACTGTGACACGGATCATTCCCTTGTCGCCAGCAAAGTACGAATAATGAGGAAAAACTCGTACCACACAAAGAAAAAGGGAAGTCCACGCATCAATACCTCCTGCATGAAAGACCCTGCGATAGCGCAGCTGTTCAAAGACAAGGTGAAGGAAAGTCTCTCAAAGATGTCCCCATGCGTCACCATTGACTCCAAATGGACGCAACTGAGAGACACAATCTATACATCCGCAATACAAGCCTTTGGCAAAAAATCTCACAAAAACACGGACTGGTTTGATGAACATTGGGACGAGATGAAACCCGTCACTGAAGCAAAAAGGAAAGCTCTTATGGCTTACAAGGAAAAGCCTACACCTGACAATTTGCATGCTTTAAAAACAGCTAAGTCACTTGCCCAAAAGGTTGCACGTAAATGTGTCAATACCTACTGGCTTAAGCTCTGTTCCAGTATACAATCAGCTGCAGACATGGGCAATGCAAAAGTCATGTACGAAAACATCAAAAAGGCAACGGGCCCCTTGACGTCAAAAGCTGCTCCCCTAAAGTCCAAAAATGGAGAAATTATTCAAGACCAGGCAGCACAGCTAAAACGGTGGGTTGAGCATTATCTGGAATTGTATTCAACAGTTACCACAGTCTCCAGCACCGCTCTAGATGACATCCCAGATATGCCACTCATGGAAGAACTTGATGTCGTGCCCACACAGGAAGAGCTGAGCAAAGCAATTGACAGTCTAGCTTGTGGAAAAGCGCCTGGGAATGATGGAATACCACCAGAGGTTCTAAAGAGTGGCAAGACAGCTTTACTCCAACCATTGCACGAGATTCTGTCCCTCTGCTGGGAACAGGGCTACATCCCCCAAGACCTAAAGGATGCAAATATAGTGACACTATATAAAAACAAAGGTGATAGGAGTGATTGCAATAATTATCGCGGCATTTCACTCCTTAGTATTGTAGGAAAGACCTTTGCCCGCGTTATACTAAAACGTTTACAAAGCCTAGCATCCCGCGTCTATCCAGAATCTCAGTGTGGTTTCCGGTCCGGTCGGTCTACCATAGACATGGTGTTCTCCATACGACAGCTCCAGGAAAAATGCAGAGAGCAGCAGATGCCACTATACATTGCATTTGTGGACCTTACAAAAGCCTTCGACTTAGTCAGTCGCAACGGGCTATTCCAAATACTGGCAAAAATTGGATGTCCCCCTCACCTACTTGCCATCATCAGACAGTTCCATGAAAATATGCTTGGCACAGTACAGTTCGATGGAGCTAAGTCAGAGGCCTTCCCTGTCAGCAGCGGAGTTAAACAAGGTTGTGTACTCGCACCAACACTCTTCGCAATATTCTTCTCTGTACTTCTTCGATACGCATTCAAGGATAGCAGTGAGGGAATCTGGTTACATACCAGAGCTGATGGAGGACTTTTCAACACTGCCCGCCTCCGAGCCAAGACCAAAACGACGGATGTCCTAATTCGAGAGCTACTATTTGCGGATGATGCGGCACTAACAGCACATACAGAATCTGGTTTGCAACAACTCGTGTCAAGCTTCTCCAATGCCTGCAAAGAATTTGGTCTGCAAATCAGCTTGAAAAAGACAAACATCATGGCCCAAGACACTCGACCTCCTCCTACCATAAATATCGATAATGAAAACTTGGAGGTTGTGGACAGCTTCACCTACTTGGGATCCAAGGTCTCCAATACACTGTCCATTGAAGAAGAAATAAACAGCAGAATTGGCAAGGCAGCCGCAACAATGGCTAAACTAAATAAGCGGGTCTGGCAAAACACCAAGCTAACGGAGAAAACCAAACTGTGCGTCTATCGAGCCTGTGTCATCAGTACACTACTATATGGGAGCGAGACATGGACCACTTATACATCACAAGAGCGTAAGTTTAACAGCTTCCATTTGAGATGCTTGCGCCGCATCCTTGGTATTAAATGGCAAGAAAAAGTGCCTAATAGTGAGGTCCTAACGCGTGCCAATACCCAAAGCATGTTCTCAATTCTTAGTGAAAGACGCCTGAGGTGGCTAGGACATGTCAAAAGAATGAGCCCCGGCCGCATCCCGAAGGACCTCCTATATGGTGAACTTGCTTCAGGAAAGAGGATTTAAAGATGTATGTCAAAGGGACATGAAAGCAGCCAAAATACATACAAGTGACTGGGAGTGTAAGGCAGAAGACCGATCTACGTGGCGCACAGTTGTCAAAGAGGGCGTCATAGTAGCCGAGGAGCGAAGAATGGAGGAGGCTGCAGACAGAAGAGCTAGGAGAAAGGCCAAAACATTTGGAAGCACAGAACTCGTGTGTAAAAACTTTGGCAAAGACTGTCACTCAAGGATAGGAACTGCACAGCCACTCGAGAAAATGCAACCCAACCCAACAGTGATGCACCATCGTCTCGCGAGACGGAAGGATGCCGAATATCAATTATTAGTGTTGACTTATTATTGTTGTCAAGCGTTGATCTTTTAATGTAGTAAATTGCGGACTTTGATAATTTTACCTTCACGAGGAGCCAAGGTGGGTGGGGGGGTAATTTAGCATTATGTGTTGTGTTTAACTTGTGGGCAGTGGCGTAGCGAGGGGGGGCAGGGGGGGCGAATGCCCCCGGGCGCCACGTTAGGGGGCGCCAAAATGAGTACTAAAACTCATTTTATTTCATTTTTATGTAAACTAATGTATCCCAAATACGTTTGCAAGATTGAATATTGGAGCTCCGGTTAGGGTTAAATATCTTTATTACAAATCAGTTGGTAAACATGATTTTGGCGCCCCCCATAGAGCGTTAAGGGGCGCCATTCTACTCATAAATAAATGACACATCCTAATGTAGGATTGGTGATGTGTTTTTTTTTAATTTAAAAAACTGTGAGTTGATGGGGAGTGAGCAGTAAGAGACCAATACGATTCTTTTAATAGAGCTAGCAGAGACGACACTAAAAGAAACCGAATTTACCAAGATAAGAAAAAGGAGTGGCTTAAAGCAGTGGTTCTCACCCTGTGGTCCACTGACCACTAGTGGTCCGCGAAGATTTGCCAGGTGGTCCGTGAGCAAAGCATGAAATTTACGCACTGTAGGATTCATCGAGAAAGACTAGCAAGTAAAAGAATTAACGCAGACTTAAATATATTTCTGATCTGGCCATAATGGTTTTTAATTTCATCAAGCTCCTCAATTAAATTCTCGTCTCTTTGATTTCTTATGCTCGAATATGAATCTTGAACATTAACAGTTCCTAATGTATACTGAAGTTCGCTGGTTATCTGTTTTAATTACGTGATGACGTAAGAGAGTTTCATGAAGAAATAACTTAAAGCTTGTTGATCATTTGGACCATGGATAATGGGTTGCTGTTCTGGCTTACTTGGCTGAAATGTTTGAAAAACTCAATAAACTTAATTCAACTCGGCAAGGAAAGCAGATACATTATATAACTCTCAGTGACAGAATATCTGCTTTTACGAAAAAGCTTGATCTTTGAAAAAGAATATTATTTCAAGGTAACTTTGAGGTGTTTGATGAATTGTACGAAAACACCGAAAAACCAGAAAATGCAGAAATAATTAAATAAACCGCTGTTGATTAATTTGATTTCTTGCCATATTCAATAAATGCGGTGCCAATTTTATTTCTTCTATTTTGATATTTATCGTGGGTTTCCAGTCCTAATCTCGAACACAATGAATATGAAATTACCAACATCGTAATTAAACCAATTAATTGAACTGACCAGTGATAACAATTTGAATATGTTGCATCAGAAAGTTGGGTTAATGAAATTTGGAGTACTCCGAACTGTCTCAGAAAGTTTTTAAAATTCTTTTACCCTTTGCAATTTGTAAAAGGGGTTTTTCTGCAGTGCTTACAATAAAAAAAAAACTCGTTCGTAGTAAATAAACTAATATAGCAGTCTTTTAAATATAAACTACTGTTAATGACTTAAAGTTGTTTTTTTATAGTTAGCAAGTTGAATTAAATAAGAAGACTGTGAGAATAATATAAATGACATTTGTTCGTTACAAAAGAAAGAGTATTGTTTAAGGAGCACGCAAATCGTAGCATATTAGTATAGTTTTACGAACTAACATGTTTTGTTTACTACTTATAGCTATCTATATACACAGCATAATTATATCTAACTTTTCAGCACGGCAGTAGCACAATTTTTAGTAGTGGCCCGTAGCTAAGACACATATTTTTCAAGTGGTCCTGGAATCTCAAAAGGTTGAGAACCACTGGCTAACAGAATGGTTAATACGCGTCCCTTTGCTGCATGCTGTGACTCTTTAAAAAGATAAATCGTACTTCCCCAATCCTCATGTGGAGGGAGTAAAGTGGGAGAGGGGAGGGAAGGTCTCTCCTCTCACGGGCTTGTATCGGTTTGTCAAAGCAAGTTGGATTCCTTTCATATGAAACATCAGGCACCGCCTTTCTTTCCTGTCCATCTGTGATAAAACTTGTTGCTCAGTAGGATCAACTGTTAGAAAAAAAAACACCAACAAAATGCCCGAGAAAATCTAGGTTCAGTATCTTATTTATCACCGGAAATCCAAAATGAATTTATCCANATAGAGACTCGTAAGCTTTGCCGTGGTGGCGCCAAAGTGATACTATGTTGATAGCGAGTCACAGTAGGAAATTCCACACCTCCCTCGGGAGGCACACTTTAGTGGGAGGCGTTTTCGACCTAGTGTCCTGGACGCCCAGGCGGCCACTTGTAGCAGCGACCGCTCGGGGGGGGGGCTTCTCAGTCTTTACGTCCCTTAGGGGGCCAGAGGGCTGAGGGGGTTTTCCGGGAAGCCCCATGAAGAGCGCAGGCTCGGGACTGCTGATTTTCTTCCACATGTAGGATTTTCCACCTATAAAAAATTGCCAATTTCTTCACCAAATAATAATTTTTCATCATCTAGTCTAAAAATGTTGGCTATCATCCTGATGGTGAACAACTTTAGTAAGTATTGTAAGAGTGCTACAAGTACAGATCCATACATCTTTTTTTATGGTATTCTTTTTTCTTCAAAAGTTAACGGTTACTCTTTGACGGTCCATCAACATTGGTGTGGCTTGAATTTTCACGTGTGACTCGGCAGTCCTGTTCTTGAATGACATTCTTCATCACAGCTGTTGCCTATCGCGTGTTATCTGTACTTTCCAATTTTCTTGCCTTTTTCCTAGCTTTTTTTCCCAGTCTCCTACTGCTTATTTTACTCTTTTGTTGGCAGCTGAATGCGAATTGTGGCTCGATCAAGAACACACATAGGGCGCTGGCCCGTAGCAGAACCTAGATATTAGGAACTTTGTCCTGTTATATAATGCCAATGATGCTTAAAGTTAACTGTCATCATTTTCGAAATACTTTATTAATAAGATAGAATCACATTATTAGAGTTTCGCGTCTTCAGCTGCCAGGCTTCTTAAAACCACTTAAATCTTTTTCACTTGTTTGTACGTTTCCGCTTATCATATTTGCATACTCTATTTAATGTTTTTTCATTTTGAATATGGAGAATGAGAGGATACGATTAGGAGGTATTACCATTAAACATGATAGCGGTCATAAAATACAAGATACACAAACGAATTGTGTGGTCAAAGTAATACATTTTAGCGGACATGAAGGCTATTTACATATAGGCTCATTTAATACGCCTTAAAACTCCGTAAACCTGTTTATTGTAGCTTTCAGGAAAAAAAAATTTTAGTAAATTATTTATCAACCAAACATCCTTTCAGTAATTGTTATAAGTATGAGGGGCATTTGCACAAGGATGGCGTACAGGTTTTCTCGGGTTTGAATCTCCATAATTTCAGGGATTTTTCTCCCAAGGCCAAAGGTGTCTCTGAGTCCTCCCAGGTCCGAATAGGTACCTGACAAAAAGTAAGGAAACAAAGGTGGCTGGAAATTGCACGGAACCCTCATTGCTGTGGCCCTCAACGGACCGTTATGGTCTGTCGATGCAAAAATCTTCTGTATAGGAGCGTCTTTATAGATAAGAAATGAAATTAATATCTATAAAAAAAATACAATGTTAAAATATTAAACAAAATTCAATCGAAACACTGTTAATACTATTAAAATTAACGGAGTAAATGCAAGACAATGGGTTGTTTATTTCACTGCCTGAAGACTAACTGACTGCCCTTAGTAATTCTCACACAAAGGACCAACAGTTATTTGTATATAAACATGCCATATGCTTGACTTCTCACATGATGTGTGAAAACTTACAGCCTGAACTCTCTTCACAGTATATACATGAACAATGACAACCACATTCAACTACATGTATCAATTATTAGTGTTGACTTATTATTGTTGTCAAGCGTTGATCTTTTAATGTAGTAAATTGCGGACTTTGATAATTTTACCTTCACGAGGAGCCAAGGTGGGGTAAGGGGGTAATTTAGCATCATGTGTTGTGTTTAACTTGTGGGAGACTTGTACTTAATTTTAGATATATAACCAGCTTACAAGTCCCTGACTGACTATGAGGCCTGTGAAGTTGCGTTCACACCTGTTATTTAGCTTCCACTAACGAACAAAGGATTGTGTGGCTAGCACAATGCCACGTGGCCTTGCCAGCACAGAGAATAGAGCCCGTGACGCTCTTCTGTCTCGGTTCAGTCCAGCTCTTAGATATATGGGCGCCAAGATTCTCCAGCCTTCATTGACTAAATTTACCCCTTAGATAATAAGCTACCATGTAGCCATAACCAATTTTAAAAATTTTAATTTGTTCGATGATGTTAATTACGATGAATAAAAATTATATAAATTTTAGAAACTTAAACTACGTTCCAAAATGTTAGAATAGTTTATAAATAAAATACGAGACCTATTTTAGCATATCTGCTAAAACATTGAAAAAATAAAACTATAAAATCGATTTAAATCATATCTAGGCGGGTTAGTTGTGGCTGCGTCTTTAAAATTTAAGTGCATATTGTAGGAAGTTAATATTAGAGCTGTTCATAGATTTGGGTATTTGAACGTTTTTCAATTTGTTTCTGTTGTGTTATTTTTACCCCATGTAAATGTTTTTTGTATGATTGGAAATGGTCAATTTGTATTTTTGCAATTAGTTCTGCTTGCACCACCACTGCTAACCATTTAGGTGACTACGAAAAGAGAATCATCAACGGCAACCCCGTCCTTTCGAATGCTTTGCCTCACCTCGCCTCACTGCAAATCTACAACGGCTCTTGGGATCATATATGTGGTGCTACTCTCATCTCACCTACTAGGGTATCTACGGTATTTTAGATTTTGGGGTCATATATAGGGTGCTACTCTCATCTCACCTACTAGTGAATCTACGGTATTTTAGATTTTGGGGTCATAAATAGGGTGCTACTCTCATCTTACCTACTAGGGTATCTACCGGTATTTTAGATTTTGGGGTCATAAATAGGGTGCTACTCTCATCTTACCTACTAGGGTATCTACCGGTATTTTAGATCTTGGGGTCATATATGTGGTGCTACTCTCATCTCACCTACTAGGGTATCTACCGGTATTTTAGATTTAGAAGGGGGGAAAAGCTCTCCCTTAATCTGTTTTCAAACAATACTAATAACAATATGAAGTTAAATTGTTAGGTTTATTAGATACTACCTTTCTACCCCACTGCATACAAAGTGTTTATTTTCAGTTGATAACCGCTGCACATTGCTTTGAAGTCAAGGACGATAAAAAGCCGTTTTGACCGGGGCCGTTTTGACCAGGGCCGTTTTGTCCGGGGCCGTTTTGACTGGGGCCGTTTTGTCAGGGGCCGTTTTGACGGGAAACCTTAATAAATATGTTTCGTTTTTTTAAAATGTGCAAACATTTGTTTGTCTGTTAACTCAACGAGGTATAGATCTATAAAGAAATATTTTTTTAAATATTTTTTTTTCTTCGAAGGG
>MUZC01001950.1:4693-26787 GCA_002072015.1 Radix auricularia | reverse complement strand
TAGAGTTTCTCTACCACCTAGACATAGAGTTTCTCTACCACCTAGACCTAGAGTTTCATTAGACGTGTCTTAAGTAGAGGATCATTCCAGTTAACACGATGAAACTGATGGGATTTGCACATTTTTGACACAACAAAAGGGAAAGGGTTGATTGAATTTGTGTATCAGCTGTAAATTTACGAAGAAAAAAGAAGCTTTAGAAAATATGTGAATGGAAGAGTAGAGCCTATTAGATCTTTTGATCTTGTGAGGTATTAAATATATATTTTAAAAAGTTTGTATCACATTTGTATATTGAAATTAAAATAATTTCATCAAGATTTATTGTAAAAAAATTATTAAGCAATCAGAAACACAGAAATTTCAAATTCCACACAATACTATGTACGTATTTAAGGTTTTTTGGTTTCTGTTAAAAAATTTTGTGCTTTCAGGTCATAGATTTGGATCCTTGTTTGCTTTTCTATTTCTTGTGCTGAAGTTAGCTTCAATGGACGCGACCATATGGGTGTCAAGGACCTGGCAGTCACTGCTATTGTCTCGTGCACAAACACACCCACGAGAGTCCAGATTGAAAACAGATTAATAGACAGTCACGGTACAATTGCACCACATGGGATGAATATGGTCTTTTCTTTGTCCACCTAGGCGCTTGCCCCGCCCCCTCTCTGCTTTTTTATATATAATCGCTCTGTCATCTCTCAGTTTCACTTTTTCTTTGGATACTTCGGATTCCACCGCAGCTAAGTTCCTTCATTTTTATTTTCGTTTTTTCTGTGTCTTGTATGTTCGTTGATAAAGGCTCTTTGCCGAAACGTTCGCTGTTTTGATACGTCCGGTCAGGCTAACCCATACCTTGTTTACGTCTTTCCCATTATTTTGTATAAGCCTGATTGCAGTCCTACCCCTCATTTAGTTAGCAATTATCGCGTCTAGAAATTTGCAGGGCCGGCTTTAGGCATAGGCAAACTAGGCAGCCGCCTAGGGCCTCCGATTAGTGGGGGCCTCGCACAGGAATCATAGAAAAAAATTATAAACACTGTAAATGTATAAACAGCAAACTACGACTAAGGTCAAAGCAACCAGCCAGAACCACCCCATCAGTGCAATACCTTTACCCATTGATAATTTTTAAATAGTGTATGTTTAAAACATTTTCACAAGATTGACAAACGTGTAACCTAAACTTACAATAAATATGCAACTGTTGAATATCAAATGTTTTAAGTAGTAAACATTTAACATTTAAATGTTTAATACTGTTGTAAGAAGCAAAATATAAAAACGACTCTAAGAATGGATTTGGATGTAGAAATTTCGTGTCGGTAAAATTATTTGACGAAATTAAGCTACAAATTCACTGATTTCTTAAAGAATACAATTTTGTTCGTTTTAAGAACTTAGCAACGACAACGGCCAAATACGCACACACATTTTAGTAGCCTTGCATGCCCCACCCCCCACCGCGTTTTAACATGTTCGGTGTTTTTAATTATTTTTTTTTATCTTCACCTTAATATTGAAAATGAATGAAATGGTCCATATTTATCGACTTAGAGTACTTAGACCTTGAGCCTATCTCATTATAAAGTTCATTGAAAGGAGCAATTAGTCGATACTCTTCGTATATCATTGAAAATTCCGATTACTATTGTATCAGGGGAAAGAAGATTTGCCAAGATGAAATTAATTTTTTTTTAAATATTAAAAAAAAAAAAATATTGAGAACGTCTATGATATCAAGAGCGCCTAAACAGTCTATCGAACGAGATATCGCAGAGTCTCTTGACTATTCACAATTTATTGCAGACTTTGCTGCCATCAAAACAAGAAAAGTTTATTTTCTTTGAAGGTTTATGACAGGGTCAGGAAATTTTTTGTCTGAGATAGCCATGGACACCATATATTTTGAAAACTAATTATGTAAGAGCCATATATTATGTTTGAAACTAAAAATTCAAGTAAATCTGCACATTTTGTGCAATTTCAATACTAAAAGTACAATAATTATATCTCTGAATTCTTTATAATAACATTTTTATGCTGTTGCAAATTTGCAAACCAATAATGAATAATTCTTACTATTAATGCGACTTATGGAGCTGCACTGCTTTGTTGCAGGCTTTTAGTTTGTATGGTTGATACCTGGTGAGGTTTAGCTTCTTGAAGGCGTTGAGACTTCAATCCATTAAACGTGATCTCTGGTTGGTCTTAATATTCTTTAGATGTGAGAAAGACTGATCGCATGCGTAGGTACACGGTCAGTACAACAATACTCACTCACTGTGGCGTTTGGTATACGACAGCGTGCTCTAAGTTTTGACAATCAGCTGGTCTGCATGTTGAAGTTTTTTCATTTCTGCCCACTTGTGTTGGATTGCCAGCTGTGATTGCTATCGTGCAAGTCTTTCCAAATCTCCATTCAATGACTTGAACTTATTCACCCACATGTGTGAGGCTGAGGCCTTTAGGTCAGCAGCTTGGAGCTCAAAATCTCTGACGGAGACACTGGGATGCAACTCATGCAGGTCAGTGCTGTCCACTGTACACTCGTGTGAATGGGTGCTGAACTTAAAAATACGGATGTGCTCGCGAAATTCCTCAAACCGCTCTTTAAATGACTGCAGGAGATTAGACGTTAAGACTGCTAGCTGCTGAATATTAAGATGTTGAACAGGGTCACCTGTTGTGCACGTTCCTTTGAACTCTCCCAGTATTTCAAAGTGTAGTAGACGACCTGTTTTCATGTCGCTGATGGAGAGTTCTAGCTTGTTTTCATATGCAAACACGGCTTGTTGCAGGGATAAGATAGTATTTCCAGCGCCTTATATTTTCACATTTATCTGTTTTAGATTATTTTTTTTATCTGTAATAAGTATGTAGATCAAAGACGACTGAAAAAAATATAATATAAAATCTAACAAAGCAGATACAGCCACCAAAAGAGCCACATCTGGCTCGTGAGCCATGGTTTCCCACCCCTGGTTTATGACATCTTTACGAATATGTTTGTATACATTTCAGTTATTTGTTGATTTGAATATAAATAAAGGTAGTTTTTAATAAATTGTGCTATTTTATTATTTCCGTATTTATTTTTGTACTTTTCTATTACATTTAGGGCCAACAAATTCACTTCGCCTAGGGCCTCCGATTCCCTAGAGCCGGCCCTGAGAAAATAGACAGAACAGAAAAATAACAATGTAATTTTGACACATTTTTGAAGTTGGAAATTAGCAGATGATATATTAAAATAAACTTTTTAAAAACACCTGTGTAACAAAGTTTTAACTTTTATGAGAAACTATGGTAATTTGTGAGCTAAAACAATTTTACTTTCAACTTTCCCTTGAAGTGATGAATAAAAGTTAAAATTAGTCTACATTTTGTAAAAAAAATTAATGATTATAATTATGGCTGCATACTTCAGTACACGTGTCAGTTTATCTAGATTACATATTTATTAACTGTGTTTTCCTACCAAATAAAAGTTAAACAACTGTAGCGCTCAATATGCGTGCTCTTGACTTATTTTTTTATCATCATCATAATAAGTGTGCTTTATTTCAAACATTGCTTATTTCCACCACCACTCTGCTACAAGAGAATTTATATACAATTTTGTTTTTTAACATTAAAACATGATACAATTTGTCAATTTTCATGGTTACAAACCCAAGTTATAATTTCGTTTCGTGTTCATTTCCTTTCCTCACCTTTTTTAAACTGCGCATCTCACAGCTTTGTTGGCCGTAGAGTTGTTTCATCTCGTTCAACAAGTTAGACAACTCGTTTCTCTGACGTAGCAGATTCGACCCGTTTAAATTTGTCTGTCGTTTCCTGCAGTTAGAGTAAAAGTCATTAGTACAGTTTTATATTTTGGAATTTCCTTTGGTATAGTGTATATAGCTTCTTTTATATTTAAAGTGTGATTAAAATAGAAAAAAATGTATTTTCCAATAAGAAGTATGTACTGTCTAGAATATATAACCAAAAAAGATATCAATCTTTTTATTGTCAGATATATATGGTGGTTAGTGCCATTTTATTGAAACTAAACAAAAATTGAAAGAGAAATAAAAGACATATCTTCATTTAATATTGACAACGCGCGACCCATTAGCGTGTTTAAAAAACAAAAACAAAACAAATTGGCTCCTTTTTGCAAGTACCCTAAAATGTTTGGAAATGTTAGTATTTATAAATTAGAATGTTGACACGGCAAACTCGAATCTGTGCTTCCTTTTGTTCCCCGGTCACAACTGTGCTCTTTGACTTTTTCATTCTGTGCGAGTAAACCCTCATATTAATTGAAACCTAGTGTACAGAAGGGGAAAACCCCCGTAAAAAACCAAGTTTTTTTTCACTATAAATCCTTTATATCCGAGACATAACTAGATCTATAAGGATGTTCATTATAATATGCAGCGCAAAACAATCCGAAAATACAAAATTCTAGTTATGTTTGGTAAAACGTGTTTAATATAATGCGCACCGATCGTGAATATATTTTTTAAAAAGTACTGTCAATGTAATGCGCACCTTATTGCGCGACATGAAAGGTTGTTGAACATATTACGCACCACAACACTCTATCTCAAAAAATTAACATGATATAAAGAGATAAATAAAATAATTAAAAATTTCAACAATTCAATTAGAAATCTACTGTCCATTCGATCGATTAGAAATTTTGAACATCATTTTGATCATTGTCATGAGTCTGCCTGCAAAATTTCAGCTTGCAAGCTTACAAGATTCTGTAAAATCTGATGATTGGCCATGGAAAATTTGTTAGAACGCTACAACATCTTCGTAATATGTGATTACGTGTAGGATGCTTGACGATGCTTGAATGCATGCATGTGAGCACGTGCTAAAGAGTTGGTACATGACAAATGACCAATCGAAATAGGAGTTGCACGCTGACCCACACTAAAGCCAGAGGAATAGCCAAAAGCAGTTTATAGAAATGTAGGACAGACGCAACCCATAGCGTGGCTAGTGGTCCTTACATACTGGACCAAAACCTGTAAGCGTTCTCTCTCTCTCTCTCTCTCCCTCTCTCTCAGGAGAGTGAAAGTAACAGAGCACCAGTCTGAGTTTTTGACTGTTGAATAGAGTTGCGCCTAGCTGAGAAGTCTGTTTTCAGCTAGTAAAGTAAGTTATTAGTAAAGTAAAGTAAAGAATTAGCAAAGTAGTAAGCCAGTATTAGTAAGTCTTAGTAGTGATAGTCGTGACTTGCTGTCAGACAAACATAGAGCAGACCAGACAGGAGACGTGCTGGTGCTGATGGTGATGGAAGGGGACAAGTTGACCCCATCTCTACACGGGAGAACCATTGGGACAGACGGTCATTGTGGAGAAGACCAGACTGTCAATCATTCCACATAGCTGAGGGATAGACCCCGGACTGACCTCGGGGAAGAGACTCGTAAATCGTAATTGGTAGAAGCTACGCCTGACTTGAGGAGCAGTGACGAAGACGTAACAGCCATCATCTATTAGCCACGCCCATTCCAAGAGGGAAGTTGGGTTATAAACAATCCTTATTTGTATTGTTTATATATATTCATGTTAACTGTATGTTTCTTTTTAATATATTCATTTTGTATGTATATTTCATGTATTAAATATCCTCTCTGTTTTTGTACAGAGGTGTTGTCTTCATCATTCAAATGTGTTTAGTATATTGTAGTACTTGTAGTGTAGTTGTAGTACTTGTAGTGTAGTTGTGGTTTCACACAAATACGTGTTAAAAGTTAGTTATTGTACTATTGAGGGCTAGAGCCAAATTTATTAATATATTTAATATACCCTAGACTACAAGTCATATGAGCTGGTGTCTATACGTTATAGACCCAGTACTCAACATTTGGGGCCTCGTCGTACTTAACATTTGGGGCCTCGTCGTACTCAACATTGGGGGCCTCATCATACTCAACATTTGGGGCCTCGTCGTACTTAACATTTGGGGCCTCGTTGTACTCAACATTTGGGGCCTCGTAGTACCCAACATTGGGGGCCCCGTCCGAAGCAGGTTTCAACAACTGATTGCCATACAAACTTTAGGAAGTGTTGAGTAAACCTTTGTGAAGTGTTCTGGCTGATATAGATGTTTTTGGATCAAGCCTAGAGTAATTTAAAATCTTATATACTTCTCTGCTCTAACCAAAACCGATGAATATATTTAAATATGGCTTTTAAACACTAACTAAAATTTTAATTTACCGTTGCACAGCGCGAGTATAATATCTCAATATATATAATTTGCAATTATGTTTTGTTCTGTCACGTCCGTCTGTCCGTGACGCTACTAATTTTAGAAACCATCGAACCAAAAAAGGATTCTTTTCAAAAGACCACATACAATTGTTAAATTTGTAAATAAATACTAAAATAATAAAACAAAAAATAATAACATAAATAAAATTTTTATTTTACTCTAGCAGAACTGTCATGCGTTGCATCAATATCAGTAACAATGAATAAATTTAAAGAAAAAAATGAATGACGTGTTTTAAAAAATATTAAGTCAAAAAACCTACGCGGCAATGTGCAAAAAAGTCCAAGTTCATAGCAAACGGATAAATAAATTTAGGATATAAAACAGCTTAATTTAAATTTACACTCTAAAATATATTTTTGTAACGGAGAAGTTTGTGCGTAAAGAAAAACCAAAAACAAGTATTAATTATTAATTTTTTTATTAATAAATCGAAAATTGAAAATAGATTCTCCACTTTCAATCTCTAATATATCTATTAAAATTATTTTAAACCATAACAAAATTTACCGATTAATCGAGTAATTAATCGTTAATTTCCGCAGGCTAATATAGACTCTTGAAATTTTAATACAAAAATGGGGGAGGAATAGCGAAGTCAATAGAGCGCTCTCCCCACAAGCCGAGAGGCGTGGGATCCAGCCCACATAAAAGCCTAAATAAAAATCTTGATTGTTGGCTATAGCTAAAATAGGGGGAGAAGGTCACCGCCAAGGTCTACCATACTCCAAGAAAGTTGAATGGTAACATTAGAACCGCCAACAACCACGAGGTTATGAGACTAATAAAAATTATTTTTTGTAGACATGGGCAAGATCCATTAATTTTCTCTGTAACTTGCGGCAACACTAATTTTCATACCGCTAATATAAATAAAAAAAGCATTTAGAGGCCATTGAGATAATTCACAGAAAGATGTCAATTTCAAAAATCTGTTCATGGCAATTCAGTTTCAACATGGATATATTCCACGAGATGGCTAAAAATTAAATGAGGAAAATATCTTAAAATATACTTAAAAAAATAAAAATTAAAAAAATTTGAAGTTCAGTTTTTGTTTAAGTTCATAATTCTTCCCCTTCCTCCAGGTGAAACCATTGTGAGTCAATGTTTTAACTTCTTCACTTGAATCAATATTTGGTTGTCATTATTCAGACGAGAAATCATCACATCACATCAGGTAAATTTTCTAATTTTAAAAGTGTTTTCGTAAAAAAAAAGTTCATTAGGAAACATTTCTTATTTGTTACAGACGCTCCTTTTAGAAAGAAGATTATTGCTACACTAATCTAACGTATGGACATGTATATAAAAGTGCTCCTGCCTTTTTAAAATTTATTCAAAATTGTTTTTCCTTTCAATTTTTATTGGAGTCGAAACCAATATATTTTCTTGGTAAAGAGCACTAAGCTGTCTAAAGTAACGCTGTGCTAGTACAGGTCGGTTCTAATTAGTTCTAATAGATTACTCGAATATTGTATCAACATCTCACTGAATATTTCCAAGTTAACGCTCGTATATTTCTATTAATAGATTTCCCCCATGAAATGGACAGGCACGTAGGTGTCTGTCCCAGCGATTTGAATGAAGACAAATATGCTGGAAATTCTCAATTTTTTTTTTTACTTTATAGAGCATGAATTAACTTTTTTTTTTTTTCAAATAATTAATATGTATTATGACATAAACATTTTCATGATTAAAATCCTTTACCTTTATCAAAGAAAAATTGAAAAAACTCAAAGATAACATTTTCATTTTCTTCTAAGATCCTCTTTAGGAATCTACCCACTGTACGCACACAGTGAATGCACCGTATGCATGTTTAAAAAAATTGACATGTTAACATAATAATTGGTCCCCCCACCCACCCACCCCACACCCCTCCATTAAAACTGCAATTTAAAGTTAAATTCATATAATGTTTATTATAAAAATCTAAGACTACAACCGTCAAAAAATAAATAAACATTTATTAGTTTAGTTTATAACCTTGTTGTAACTCTTTTTGACTAATGCTAATACCACAACATACGTACTGAACTAAGGCCGGTAACTTTATGTGGACTGTAAGGAAGATTCTACATTGACGCTTTCTTCCCGATAACACTTTCTCCCTCTACCTCAGTGGTCCCCAACCTGGGGTCCGTAGACCACAGCAGATATGTGACTGTTGGTCCGCGAGCGAAGGAACATTTAATAATTATTAATTATTTTTTATGGGCTGTATTTCTCTAGAGATTGTTCGTCTTTTCATACTCAAGATGTAGAAGCTTGTTACACGTTATGTCGGCGCTCTTTTGTTGTGCACGATTTTGATGGGTCGCCAATTTGGGGAAGCTGATCTACTTTACTACATCTATTTCAGCTTTTTTCCTACCTCGTTTTTGTGTTCTTAAATTTCATTGATATCTCTTCAACGACGTATGGAATATTTTGAAAGAAAAAAACTGGAACATGAAGGACAGAAGAAATTTCTCAGGGCCACCACAACAGTAAATGAGAACGCACTGAGAGCTTCATATTTGGTGGCTAACCGAATAGCTAAGGCTAAAAGCCATTCACTGTTGGTGAAGAATTAATCTTGCCGTCTGCTAAAGACATTTGCCGTGAACTTCTAGGAGACGCTGCTGTTAAAAGATAGCACATGTGCCATTGTCGGCTACCACTGTAACTAGGCGCATGGAGGTAATAGCCAGAGATATTGAAATACAATTGTTAGAGGGGGTATAAACATCACCGTGGTACACACTCCAGGTTAACGAATTTAAACACATCGATAACAAGGCAATATTATTTGTTTATGAGAGATATCTTTATCCTGAATATGTATATGAGGATTTGTTATGTGCTCCATCTTTGTCCACCAATACCACGGGACCTGAACTGTTCAAGTCATTGGATGGTGGTTAAATGTCAGGACACATAAAATGGTCCTTTTGTGTCAACATCTGCACAGATAGAGCTGCTGCCATGACCGGACGACTGTCTGGCTTAAGCTCGGATTAAGGAGGTTGCAACTTAGAGTGAATCTACTCATTGTATCATTCACAGAGACATGTTGGCAAGCCCAAAAATGTCACCAGAATTTAACAGTGTATTGATTGATGTCGTTAATGTTATTAACCACATCAAGGCACACGCCCTTAACTCACGCCTGTTTGAGCAGCTTTGTGAGGAGATGAACGCAGAGCACAGGTGCCTCCTTTTGTACACAGAAATAAGATGGTTGTCCAGAGGAAAATGGCTAAACAGTTTATTTAAATTTCGAGGGCCATTGCAAAGATTGCTCTCAGAAAAGAAGTCACTGCTGCTAGCACACTTCAGGGACAAGGTATGGGTCGAAAAGCTTGTTGATGTGTATGTCATATTTAGCCAGCTCAATGAATGCAATCTGTCTCTTGAGGGGAAAATTACAACTGTTTTCAAGTTGGTTGATAAATTTGCTGTTTTTAAAGCCAAACTGGGGTTGTGGGAAAGACGAGTGAACAAAGTCATTTTGGAAATGCTTCAAACATTAGCGGGGATTCTAGGCGAGACTGAGCCTGGTCACTCTTTGTACCAGTTGGTGCACGATCACCTGTCTTAGCTTTTAAAATAGATTGAACGCTACTTCCCAACCACAAAAGACCTAAGAACTGGTAGGGAATCAATCCGTGACCTATTTGTCTGTCAAACCTGGCGAATCTATCATGACTGTTCAAGAAAAAATTAATCCACTCGAGATTGCAATTGACGGTGGCCTTAAAACTACATTTGAAAATTAACAACGCTTACAGTCTTCTGGATTAAAGTCATCTCGGAACATCCTGAGATTGCCACTAAAACCATTAAATCCTTATTGTCATTTCCGACATCCTATCTGGTGAAGCAGGGTTTTCTGCATTGACATCAACGAATACAAAACTTCGGAATAAAATGAACATAAGCAGAACACCTCGGGTGTCATTGTCTCCCATTACCACCAGATGGAACCGTCTCATTCAAGAGAAACAAACTTCAGATTTCTCTTTGATTTACTTTCTAGTAAATTAAAATATTAAATAATGTTTAACTCACTTTTTGTGTTACTTGTAGTTTATTTTTAAGTACAATCAAATTAAAACCATGAAATCAAAACAATCTAAAATACTTGTATAAACAATCAACGCAGCCACAAACCCTACCTCCACATCCCCACCCACCCATAAACCCCCTCCCTCGGGCTAGTGGTTCGCGGTAAAATTATCAAACTTTTAGTGGTCCGTGGCGTGAAAAAGGTTGGGTACCTCTGCTCTAACTGTTAGCCATTGCCATTTCGGAAAACGTGCTATCTGAATGCAAACTGTTGCTATTTTTAGATTTATATAACTCGAATATAAATGTAAAACTAAACATTTTGGTATTAAATTGTAAGCAAAGAATTGAGTTGAAGAAAACAAATGTTTTTAGATGAGTACAAACAAAAAACAGAGATTTTTTAAAGTACCCGCCAACTGTGAACATTTTAAGCTTTAATGTAAACATTAATAATGTCTGTGGCACCTGAAAATTTCAAACTTTACTGTGCTTGACGTTTTAGATGTCATTAGTTTTAGATGTCTTGTGATCTAGATGTCATGAGTTTTAGATTTCATGAGTTTTAGATTTCATGAGATTTAGATGTCATGATATTTAGATGTCATGAGATTTAGATGTCATGGGTTTTAGATGTCATGATATTTAGATGTCATGATATTTAGATTTAATGAGATTTAGATGTCATGATATTTAGATGTCATGAGATTTAGATGTCATTAGATTTAGATGTCATGTGTTTTAGATTTTATGGGTTTTAGATGCCCTGAGATTTAGATGTCATGAGATTTAGATGTCATTAGTTTTAGATGCCATGAGATTTAGATGTCATTAGTTTTAGATGCCATGAGATTTAGATGCCATGAGTTTTAGATCCATGAGATTTAGATGTCATTAGTTTTAGATGCCATGAGATTTAGATGTCATTAGTTTTAGATGCCATGAGATTTAGATGTCATGAGTTTTAGATCCATGAGATTTAGATGTCATGAGTTTTAGATCCATGAGATTTAGATGTCATTAGTTTTAGATGCCATGAGATTTAGATGTCATTAGTTTTAGATCCATGAGATTTAGATGTCATGAGTTTTAGATCCATGAGATTTAGATGTCATGAGTTTTAGATGCCATGAGATTTATATGTCATTAGTTTTAGATGCCATGAGATTTAGATGTCATGTGTTTTAGATGCCATGAGATTTAGATTCATGAGTTTTAGATGCCATGAGATTTAGATGTCATTAGTTTTAGATCCATGAGATTTAGATGTCATTAGTTTTAGATTGCATGAGATTTAGATGTCATGAGTTTTAGATCCATGAGATTTAGATGTCATTAGTTTTAGATCGATGAGATTTAGATGCCACGAGTTTTAGATCCATGAGATTTAGATGTCATGAGTTTTAGATCCATGAGATTTAGATGTCATGAGTTTTGAAATATTTTTGCGTTAGAGATTGAAGAGAAGATGTTAGAAGATAATGTTATAGTTACAGCTAATTTGTTTGTCATGGGTTGTGAGGTAACTTCAAGTTAACACCTGGTATCAGTAAAAGATTTTTTAAAAAATTTAATAGTGATTTGTAATGAATTATTTGCACTTTTTTAATAACCAATTTTTCTTCATTTGCCTAGTTTAAAAAAAAGGATATTGCTTTACCTTAATACTGAGAAACGGTATGCAGGGGTTGCCTGAAAGGAAACTTTTTCATTCGTATTAATGTACATAATGTATTTTTAATGTAGTTTAGTAGTATTTGTACTGGTTATTTGTTGAGCTATAACCTCTAGAAATACTTTCATTAGGCATGTCCCCAAAAATAACCTACATCTTGTTAACAGAATACCAACATTCAGACAAGAGAGTTACTAAACTCTAGTAGCTAACTAAAAAAATAGAGAATTTGACGTCACTCGTCTTCTCTTCAATCAAAGGGAGACTATCTATCTATCTAACCTTACCAATGTTCCGTGTTTATTAAAGCCCGAAACTGCCAAACTCTCTCCTTGGAGCTTTACTTACAGAAGATGAGCAGTTGTCAACTTTGCACAACCAACCGTTTGGACAAAAGCGAACATAATGTCGTATTTTATAATTTGAAAGGTCAATATTTGAAAAAAGAAGACATTCTGAATATTCTACTAGTGAAGTTGAAAGGTTGCAATTGCCAAACTTACCCGGCATTTCTTTACGGCTATCTTACAAACTTTTCCTTGATTTTAATACCACTCAAACTACCTTTTGTGCCAAGGAGCCGTAAAGTTGTTGTTTTAATTTTAATACTACTTAAACTACCTTTTGTGCCAAGGACCCGTAAAGTTGTTGTTTTAATTTTAATGCTACTTAAACTACCTTTTGTGCCAAGGACCCGTAAAGTTGTTATTTTAACGAGAAGTCCATTACCAAACATTTCATTGACTCGTAACTAATTCTCCAATTTATATGTAGACCGTAGTCTGATGATGAATTGCTATTGGCTTATCTTAGTGCAAAAACTTACTATTATTCATCGTTCGAGGCAGGTTTCCTGATAAGTATTTTGTTTTTACCGTAAGGGTGCGCTATCCATATTTAACTTCCTGTTAACACTTTACATGTTCATTTTTTTATGGCTTGCATATAAAAGTAATCAGGTTTAAACCATGCCAAATGTACGTTATAAAGTCCGTGGCGCATCATGTGGTTTTTTTTTTAGAACTCACTCACTGCACCATCTTTTGTTAATTGTGAAACTTTCGGTGTAGATAGATGACTCAATGTGGAATGCCAAACAATAATTATCAAGATAAGAATAAGGAAAAGCTCGTCAAGTTTACCAAGTATGTTTGTGGCTGTTTGTTATGAAATCCTTTGTTATTATATACCTATCATAATAAATACCATAATTATATTGTGTTTGTCTGAGAATGTTATACGTTAACATGTAACTTTTTTGATATGTTAGGCAGTGGCGTAGCTAGGGGATGCGGTGAGGGGTGGGCCGCCCCGCATGACATAATCAATGAGATGACACCAAAGTGTGAAAGTATGTTCCCGTTCTTTGGCACTGGAAGACTCGGAGGAGTTCTATGGTTTAAGTCATGAGGGGGCGACACCGTGAGCTACCGCTCCGGGTGATACATACCCTAGTGACGCCTCTGATTTTAGGTAAAAGTCTAGAAGTTTATTTCCTAATGCCATCCGGGAATTCGGTGTTAACTTTTGACATTAAGCTAATAGTTAAATAAAATTAAACCCATCAATTACGTTTTTAAATAGAATATTGCACGGTAACATAATGTTGTTACAGAGATGACGAACCCTTATTTTTCAAGTAATGTCCAATCTTGAATGATGTAGCACACACAATAAGACGCCACACGCGAGCCCGAACGAACAATTGAACATAAAAAAAGAAGAAAAAAAGAAAGAAATCAAGCATAAAAGAGCTCTCAAAAACATAAACCTACATAAAAGGAAAGATAAATACGCATACAAGCAGGCATAAGGGAAACACATGTATAGATTATAGACAGAAACACATACACGCGTTAAGAAACACACACAACAAACACACAGAAACATAAAGACAGAAAAACGCGAATGCACAAGGAGTCAGGCAGTTAACACAAATAATAGAATTATAGACAGAATACGCATATAGGGAGACAGACACGGGCAAAAATATATCGGCAGACATTATCACAAGCAGCCAAACATGTTGACATACACATACCGACACAATACCGACACACATACCGTCATACACATACCGACACAATACCGACACACATACCGTCATACACATACCGACACAATACCGACACACATACAGCCATACACATACCGACACAATACCGACACACATACCGTCATACACATACCGACACAATACCGACACACATACCGTCACACACATACCGACACACATACCGACATTCACATATGGATATATCACATACACATGCCGAAAGGCACACAGATGAGAAACAAAGCACAGTCAGACAGAGACAAATATAAACAATAATCACATAAACCAGACATAATCAGACACACATTCATTGGTAGAAATACACACATAATCGGCCAGACACATACAGATACAAACATGCGTATGCACAGTGCACAGACACAATTTGTTAAAATCTCCTCACGAAATTTCCATAATTTAACCTAAGTTCATGAACTTTCCTTAAAATGTATTGAGTACGTATGGTCAAAGTTGCACGTTGCAAGTAACTACATTCAATTCATTCACATAACTAAAAACTAATTTAAGTTGCATCACATTTTCTTGTATTAATTACTTTTATGATGCAATATCAAAATCCAGGGCTACAGATATTGGCGGTAAGGCCCTTATCCGGCTCGGCCGTACTTTGATGACCGCTGACCTGTACAAAACATTGAGGACGTGTTTTCTTTATTCACACGTCTTCTCTAAGGAAAAGTGTAAACTAGTTCATGTGTGCGACATTACCTGACACGCACACACCTTAGAAGTTTTGATTTTTTTGGTGACATGCTGTTGAGTGCTTCTCCTTTTATCATGTCATAGTTATGTTGTGTTTGTGTGTTGTTTTTGTTGTGGTTGTTGTGGAAGAAAATCATTCAACTTTATCTGTTACTCTCAGTAAATTTTTGTGATGTTTTTGTTTTGTTGTTATCTCACATAATGGCTTAAAGACATTTATTGGGCAAATTAGTTTTTCAACATTTAATTTTTGAGATTCTAAAAACATGGAACTTGCAAAGTTATTGATTAGACATGAGAAATATAAATATTCAAACTAAATTCGAAGAGCTTTTTCTATTTTCATAGGACTGAGATCCATTTGTAAAAACAAAATAAACTTTAAAATGAAACTATACTGATCTTACAAAATTTTTAATATTGTTATAGCTAGGATGGCGCATGGGGCGTTGCACCTAATCTGATAATTAAGTGGCAAAATTTTAATTAAATTCATATACATTTTATTATGTTATATTTTTTTATCAGCCCTTGTTAAATTACTGAACCAGTATAAACTTATCCTAATAGGTTAAAGGTGTTAACGTGTAAAAAATAAATGAAACACAACCTGCAACACAGTTAATAACAGCATTATGTGGCAATGATTACAATTATAAAAACAAGATCCATCATGTTATGAATACTATTTTAACATAAATTTAATCTAGGAGTTTTAAAATTATTTCTCTCCCAACCCCTTTTACTGACGTTCTTGTTCTATTAATAAAACACAAACATTCTTATTTTTTGTTTTAATATAAAGTTAAATTTTAAGAGCACTAACACAGAAATGGAGAAAAGACCATATTAAATAAGGGGACTTAAACAGTGGCTTCTTGTGCGTCATCGTTATCTCCCTTATGTCATCTTCAAAAGCTTCTTTGTGTCATTTTCATTGTGCAGTCTTCACCGGCTCCACTGTGTAATTATGTTAGAAAATTGAAATTTTAGGTCTTTTAGGGATTAGTCCTGGCACAAACACTGTTTAGCATCATGCTTTCTGTCATGCTGACAGAGGCCTTCAGAAACGAGGATGTTGGTGTCAAACTGATGTACCGTACAGATGGCAAACTGTTCAACCTTCGGAGCCTTCAGGCAAAAACCAAGATCAGGACAGACACAATCATGGAACTGCTATTTGCTGACGATTGTGCCCCAAAGCTGCCTCAGAGGATTACATGAAACGCAGTGTTAGCCTGTTCTCCAGCGCCTGCACAAACTTTGGTCTGAAAATTTACACAAAGAAGACTGAAGTCCTTTATCAACCCGCGCCTTGAAAGCCATACGTTGAGCCCAACATCACTGTCAACAGCCAGAAACTAAACGCATTGAACCGCTTTCCATACCTAGGCAGCACACTGTCTCAAAATGTCACGATCAATGACGAAGTGAATGTCAGAATTGCCAGGGCCAGCTCCACTTTTGGCAGGTTTTCCCGAATATGTCTGGAACAGAAGAGGCATAACCATCCAGACCAAGGTGAAAGTATATAAAGCAGTGGTTCTACCTACACTGCTTTATGCATGCGAAACTTGGACCATGTATCAACGCCATGCTAAAAAGCTGAACCACTTTCACACAACACGCCTCAGGAAGATCCTTGGCATAAAATGGCAGGAAAAAACTCCAGACACAGTGATAGTAACCAAAGCAGCCCTCCCCAGCATCTTCACCCTCCTGATGCAGTCACAGCTTCGCTGGGCCGGGCACCTACCCCGAATGCCAAACGAGTGACTACCAAAGAGACTATTCTATGGCGAGCTCCAGCATGGCCAGCGGTCCCGTGGTGGTAAAAAAAACGCTTCAAAGACACATTGGAAGCCTCTCTGAAAGCGTTTGCCGACAACCCAAACACGTGGGAAGAAACTGCAATGGACCGGTCCAGTGGGCGCCAATCCATCCACGAAGGTGCCAGGACATGCGAGGCAAACAGGATAAACGTCGTAGAAAAGAAGAGGCAAGCCCGAAAGGCCCGCGCTGCCAACCCTCCAGGAGACAACGCACTCGTCCCATGTCATTTCTGTTCCCGTACCTTCCGTGCCAGGATCGGTCTCGTCAGCCATCTGCGCACACATAGGCAAAGCCAGTACCCGCAAGCCTCGGATGACTAGAGTGGTCCTCGTCAGCCATCTGCGCACACATAGGCAAAGCCAGTACCTGCAACCCTCGGATGACTAGAGTGGTCCTCGTCGACTCGACAGACGAACATCATGTGGTAACCTTATTGTTTAAGCCGAATTTTCAAGTATAAGTACGAGAGAGCAACTTTTTGGTGATTCAAAATATGTATCCATGTTATTTAGAAAAACATTTGGGAAGAAAGTTATATTATTCATAAGATGTGATTACTGTAGAAATTCATGTGAGATTTTGGCACGTATGTAGAATTTAGAAAACAGATCAGATACAGTATGGGTACACCAGGCAATCAGCTGGACGTTAAAATGTTGCTTTCATCCTAGAGTATTCAAATGACATTGTCAAGCAAATAATATATAAGTCCATGGGTAAAAAAAAATATTAATGAATTTATATCCATTGCTTTGTTAAAGTTTACTTAGACATTAAGGATCAAAGTTACCTTGCCTAAAATACTATAATTAATTCCAACATTGCATACAATTGTCTTAAATAGTGCATTTAAAGCTTCCCTAAAACTAAGTTTATAAAAAATTAAATACGATCAATAGCAATTGAGCCTAAATTGTATAATCTATTGTTTTTTCATTTTTAGCTATTGAGCATTGCAAGGCTGAAAACATTGAGGAAAAAAAGAACATTACTATTTTATTAAAGAGAGAAAGTTTTTGTTTTTTTTTATTCTTAAGATAAACATTTATAGTGTCATTATTACTTTCTAATATAATATATACTTTACAGCATTGACATATTTTAAGCGGGGGTGGGGGGGAGTTGTACGAGGCGGCAAATATTGGTTCTGCACCGAGGGGAACATACCCACTTCTGGAATGAGGATTCAAACACAATAAGTTCAGCCAAGCAGGCCTAGGAAAGTCGGTTATATTAGCTAACAATTCAATAAAAATCAATTACAAATAAGCGTGTTGATTTAAACGCACATGTTTACTTAATTTCAAACAAGACCATAGTTTATAAATATAGAAAATGAAAACAAACAAACACTCCAACTGACAATTACATTTGTATCTGACAGAGAGTTCCATAATAAAGTCATTTGAATTGTCTGGTAAATGTTGTTCATATTTTCTGCTATTTCCATTCATCAATAGAAAATCAAATTATAATTGGCTATGCACGTTGCTGCATCGCGTAGCTTTTAGTTCATTAATGTTTGCAAAGTCTAGCTGAAATTCCACCATCCTCTTTCCACAGAGCGTGTAGCTTAAGCCTAAACACCCACATACAACATAAACCTTAACACCCACATACACTATAAACCTAAACACCCACATACACCATAAACCTTAACACCCCGTAAACCAATTATGTCTAATGCAGACTTTATTGACATTGCTGCCAGAGGAGAAGAGAAATTGAATTATCTAAAGAAAATTTTTTAAGTAAGGTGTTAGATTAGTCATTAGACTTCAAGCTGTTTCAATAAGAATCATAAAAAGTTGTTACTAAACCCCATACCATTCAACAATTCACAACTTTCAAACCCTGTCCACAGAATATCAAGCATCAGATTCTACCAAAGTGTCAACAGATATTCTGTAGTAGATACGGATGTTGTTCCTTAACCAATCATATATTGAAGATTGTCTTAGTGGTTCTCCAGCTGTTATGTTGATAGAGAACCCTCGCTTAGACATCATATCCACCACGTCTTTTAACGCCTTGTTGTTGACATGTGATAGGCCGCCTTGACCTGGACATTATAATAAATTGTGCCATTAATGTGTTATGATCAAACTAAAAGCACACACATTATCCATAAAACTTCCTGGAGTCAGCAGAATTTGATTTCAAAAAAAAAAACCCAACTTACTCATGAAATCAAAATTGCAATTGTGAAATTGGTTTTTTGTGAATGCTTCAGAATACAAGGCAATAATTTGAACCTGATATTCTTGGAATTGATTTGTCGGGTAAACCCGTTCGTGTAAACTTACATCATTAAATCATTGATGATAGCTTTAAAATAAAACCATGATGGTTCTTTAAGGTTTATCTCTTTCTCATCAATGATTCCTTTACCCAGTGGTGTAGCTAGAGCTTTTGCCACCCGGGGTGGTGTCCAATATGCAGCCCTTTTAGGGGCCGCCCATAAATGACGTCACGCAAAGAGAAGAGTGGAGAGAGGAGTAACACATTTGACGTCATTCAAAACGCGCATTTGAAAATCAAAGTTCCACTTATATACATGAATGCCGACACTTTATTTAATGACTTATTACGTGGCTTCACGCGTGTTACGATTTAGAGTGCAGCCTTACACTAAAAACATTTAAATGAAAACAAAATATTTAACACATGCTCATTTTGCTCTTATTGGGGGGGGATCTTTGTGACGTCACATTGAGGAAGTGGCAAGGGGTGTAAGTTTTCGTTACGACCTGTGTCGAGGGGCAGGGGGTGAAAAATTAGCCAAAATCACGTGACGTCATTAATGGATGGCCCCTTTAGTCAATCGTATGATTTTAAAAAAATAATTTAGTAAACATGAATAAATAATTTTAAATTGAAACGAAGTACATTTTAAAAGGTGGGAAACATTTTTACTATTACATGCCCTATTTATGTAAGCAGTAATAAAAGAGGCCGCATAAGATGATAAACCTATAAATACACATTTATAAAAATACAAGATAATTTTTTTGAAGGCCACAAGAAGGTTATTGCAGTTTAAGGTCCCCCCAACCCCAAATGAGACAAAACATATTCAAAATGTACACCCAAAAAAACATTAACAATTTATATGCTTTTATTTTTTATTTATAAATTTATACTTTTAAAAAAAAAAAAAAAGAAATTCTATACATTAGTATGTAAATATATTTATATATTTACTTACCTTACTTTAATAGCAGAAATAAATCGTGTATTAAGTTATCAAAATTTAAATTATTTGTAAAATCTTGTTCTATGGAAAATATTGCAAGATTTTGTAGTCTTTTAAATCACTCATTGCAGAACGAAGATAATTTTTTTTCAACTTCAGTTCGAGATTTTCCTTCCACAACTAGATACAATGATAGCAATTGTAGAAAAAAAAATATTCTTAGCAAAATTTTAATGTTGGGTAAAGAATTTCCCAATCTATGCTGTTGAATATATTTTAATAGATCAAGGGGCATTTTCCCCTACCCGATTATTTTTTATAACATAATGCCTCTTCGTCTAGTGTAGGTACGGCCAGCCAGGGCTGGTCTTAGGCAATAGCAACCTATGCGGTCGCAGTTGGCCTCGCACTTTCATAGGCCCCACCTATCTTATTTTTCACTTATTATCCTTATTAATACACTATCCCTCCCCAAACTGCGGACCCCGCGCAATTCTTTTAGCATACTAAGATGCATAGGGCCTCGCAAATGCTAAGACCGGCCCTGTGTACAGCCATAAAAACCCGTATCCTTTCTCTTTCAACATCGAAATGTTCTTTATCATTGTAAATAAAGAAATTTATTTGATGTTCAAATTCTTCATTTATTAGGTTACTTGGTATTATACACGAACATTTTCTTGCAAGGACATGTTACTCATGAACGCGTTCTTTTATTTTCTTTTATTACATCCATGGATAAAAACATTGCTTTATGTACTTCTTGCTCTAAAGATAGAAACAAGTCTTCCGAATTTTCCCCACTCATATTTTTCTAATTCTAACTCGGTGTTCAGTTGATATCTCCAATTCTCTATAACAGCGATCTGTATTTATTAGCACATATCTTTGTTCCATGAAATGGGTTTGCATTAATTAAAAAAAAAGATGGGTTGCCATAAATTGAGATACCAAAGACGAGAAAAAGGTTGCATTGACCAGAGTAAAATTCCAGCATCTATTCTCGTTTTACTAGTTACTTTAGATGTAATTTTTTCCAAGATGACTGAAATTTTTAAATATGTCTTTTTGAAAATTATTTGTGTTATTGTGGAGTTTATTAACGGAAAAATGTGAATATTTTCATGTTCTTGGCTTAAATCTTAATAATTTTCCATAAAATAGAAGAATTCCATTTATTTACTTGAACTTGAACTGTCCCTTAACCCGACGCTGGGTCATTGGGGCACCATTTTGAGCTGCGCACTAACTCCTGCCAGGTGTCACGGTCCTGAGCTGCCTTCTGGGAATCGCCAAATGAAAGGCCGGTCCACTCTTTGATGTTGTCCTCCCAACTCTTCCTTGGTCTGCCTCTTTTCCTTCTTCCCTGGACTGTGCCTTGCAATATCGTCTTAGAGAGACCTTCAGATCTTGACACGTGCCCGTACCACCTTAGTTTCCTCTTTTTAATTGAGGAGAGAAGGTCCTCGTAAGGGCCAATGACAGTCCTTATTTTGTCGCGGACCGCTTCGTTCGTGATGTGCGCTGTGTAGGAGATGTTTAACACCTTTCGAAAACATCTCATCTCAAGCACACTAATTCTTTTTTGGAGGTCTGCGGTGAGCGTCCAAGCCTCACAACCATAGAGGAAGACTGACATCGCCAGAGAGCGCATTAGTTGAATCTTTGGTCTCAGGGAGAGCTTCTTGCTTTGCCAGATGTTTTTCAGTTTGCTTAGTGCTGCAGTTGTTTGAGCCGTTCTGGCAAGAATTTCTGGCTTTGAGCCTTCATCGGATATTACAGCCCCTAGGTATTTGAAGGTAGGGACCTCCTCGAGTCTTTGACCGTTTATCCGTATTTCATTTATGAAATTCTTGTTTGCCATGACCTTGGTCTTTTCTGCATTAATTTCAATGCCATAGGCCTTCAACGTCTTCTCTAGCTTTGCAACGAATTCTTTTAGTTCGTCCTCGCTGCCAGCTAGGCCGTCAATGTCATCGGCGAAGCGTAAGTTAGTTATGATCCTTCCTCCGATGCTGACCGTTCCGACATGGTCTTCGAGCACATCAGTCATAATTCTTTCTAGGAAGAGGTTGAAGAGGATGGGGGAGAGTAAACATCCTTGTCTGACACCAACAGTGGTCTTGAACCAATCTCCCAGCTTGCCGTTGTAGAGTACTGCGCTGGATGCTCTGTTGTATAGGTTCTTGATCACAGTAATGAGGTTGGCGTTAATATTGTACTTGTGCATGGTTGCCCACAGTGCTGCATGCCACACTCTGTCAAACGC
>MUZC01001949.1:18524-33106 GCA_002072015.1 Radix auricularia | reverse complement strand
AAAAAAAAATTTGCAGAGCTTTTCCCATAAAAAAGTAATCTTAAAACATCTATTTTACTCTAAGACATAACGAATGATGAAATATTCATTTTGAAAAATAATTATTGGGTATATTTCTTGGAAAATGCGGTTGCATGACATACGCTTCAGTTAAAAACTGTTCTTTAAGGTGTAAATAGATCAAGTGTAAAGAAATATCACGGGTGTTACGACTTATAAATAGGATCTAGCATAAGAAAATGCCTGTTATGTCGAAAAAACACACTGACAACAACTCATTTTGTGCCAAGCTGTTTTGAGTTTATTAGTTGAATAGTATACAACGGGAATAAAGATTGATATAAAGTGAATTGTTACTATTAGAAAAAATGTGCGGAAATATATAATGATTGACATAACATTTATAAGGAGATCAATTTCTCACCATTTTCTTAAAAAGCAGCATTGTTCTTATGTTTTTATTCACGTTAAAGGAACATGTGCCTTGATAACAAATAAAGCATATTTTCCTCTCTCCACAAGCCACAATATTCACAAATATTATCAGTCTAAAAATATCCTAATCGTCTTGAACTAATTTCATGCTTAAACTATAAATTAAATGAGTGTTTTCTAAGAACCAAAGGAATCATGTGTAAAGATATTGTTTTCATGTTTTGATTCACGTGAAAAGAAAGTGAGCCTTGCCCGTTAGAATTTTTTAACTGTTAACGACATTTGTTGTTCTGGTAGAGAATATACCATGCGTTATTAAAGGGGTTTGAGCATGGTGAAAGAAAGCCATCAATCGATCTGAATGGAAGGATGTGGTTGAGCAAGCCAGGGCCCTACATGGGCTTTAGAGCCAAGGATTTTAATGATAATGCTATATTAAAGCAGAAATACCTACATTGATGGCTAATATTTAAATTAATAATATTTTTTATTTTTTCTCGACACACATATCGTTGTTTTTATTAAGAAGGTGTTTGATTTATCACTACCCTAATTTCCAGATGCGTTTACATTCATTTTTAAGGAGAATTTGAGACCCAAAACCAAACAAAGTTATTCTTATTGTGCCTACCCCGTAGCGTAGCACGGGTATTTTGCTCGTATTATATAATGCGCCTAAGCACATTTCCGTCCGTCAGTGTGTGTGTGTGTGTGTGAAGCCCCTATACCACGCAACTCTTGCTAAGTTTTTTTTTAAATTGAAAATATAGACGTAAAATCATAATGATTTTGGGTTTGAGATTAATAGAGGGTGTGGTTTTGTGCGCCGTAAAAAAAAACAATTAAGTTGCGTCATGAAGCTTTTATTATATTAATTTATTTGATGTTACTTTTTATCGTGATTATAATCCGATTGTGTGAATATGCATGTGCGCGAGTGTGTTTGTGTGTATGTGTGTAAGTGCGTCTGTGTGTGCGTGTGACTGTGTGTTTGTATTAGTTGTGAAATAACGATTTATTTTATTTATTGCTAAAAGTGAAAATAATTATTGAAAAGACGATACCACGTAATCTTTTATGTATAGTTAAAATTATGCACTGGATTATGAAAAATTCCGTTAATTTTATGAACACAAGTTTCTGCCGATGCGATCTGCATGTGTGCTTGAATATAAGATAACGGGAAGTCATTGAATGTGACTTACAAAACTGTTAATGAGAAGAACAAGTCCCAATGATTTTTTCAGAGATGGTTTTTACTTTATGTTTGATTTTAGAAGAAATGGGCCCTTGCGCATTAGTTGGATAATTACTCGCATGAATTGCCACAATGGAAAATAAACTGTGAAAAGAACTTATAGTAGTTGTTGAAATTGCATTATTTATAGTTATAATTTGTAACTGGGTAAGATTGGTGCATATTTATTTGTAAAGGAAATGGAACCTTTCTAAACATTTTTATTGTATTTTCAAATAATAAAATTATACGAAAATGGTTAGAACGAATTTCCCTTAGTCACTGTTAAATAGGTATAGAAATAAATGTGAAGAAATTATTTAATTGTAGGCGAAATATCAATTTTACATTCTAATATAAGCATTTATACATCTATGTATATAATCGGATGAAGGCAAATTTTATACTGGCTTATAAAAAGTCAAAATTACAGATAATAAAAATTTCTTAAAGAAAAATTAACACGGAACCGCTTTTGAAGCATTCAACGAGTGATTTATCATAAAAAAAACAATTGCAAATATTTGTTAGGAGGAAGAGGTATTTCTCTTAGGTGCTTACTTAATACAAGTGAGTGTTTTGGATCGATTTAATTATAAACTGTCATTTAGGAAATTCGTATTGAAAGTAAACGCTCAGGAATTTTAAATTTAAAAAATTGTACGTGTATAAGCATTTAGATCTATACACTGTTGTAAGTTAAATAGCAGAATTGTAATTTTTATAAAGAGGGGCAACTTTGTGAGCTATTTGAAGGGTGCTTTTCATTTCTTGGGTCATGAGTTTATAATATTTCCGAGCCCTGAGTGGCACTATTTCTTAGCCACTGATAATGTCCTTTTTGCAAAGATTAAGAAAACCAGCAGTGTAAACCCAAACCTTGCGATTCAACGTGTTTTTTTTAAATAAATAGACAATATTAAAAAAACTCCCAAACCATACGCATCCCAATCACATTAGTATTAAACAGCTCAATAAAAATAAATCTAATTTGTCCAAAATAAAGGTCATGCATAAACTAAAGGAATGAATGTTGTGGATTAATTGTTACATGAATGAAAAAAATTACATAAAAAAGACTTATTGCTAGAATAATGCAATATTATGGTACGTTTTATGGTTAAAACTGTAGAGATTTCTATTGAGGCAAGTTTGTGTGTGGGGGGGGGAGGGGCTATGTGCGTATGTATGTTTGATTTGGTTATTTCTATGTCTGCTAATGTTGCGCCTCTCACATAACAACCAGTATTTTTAAAATTACATACAAACAAAAATAAGTATTTTTTTCTACGGTGTAGATAGAAAGGGGTTGAAACGTTCGGGGTCGAAACGTACCTTGGCGGAATTTTCCGGGATCGAATCAACCCGGGGTCGAACCTTCCGTGGTCGAACCGACCGGAATCGAAACGACCGGGGACAAAACGTCCTGTGGTAAAACTGCCATGGTCGAACCGCCCGGAGTCGAATCGTCAGGGGTCGAAGTGTCCAACCACCAAATAGAAAATACTATTAACATAACTAAAGTAAAGTATCTGGCGCAAAAAAAATCCTATTCATTTGACTAAGCGCATGCTTAGCCTAGAAATAGAAATAATGTTTTGGAGAGCTTCTCCAATGAAAAAAGTAAGCTTAACACATGTATTTTAATCTAAGACCTAACGAATGTTGATAATCATTTAAAAAATTGGGTACATTTCTCGAACAATGCGGTTGCATGACGTACGCTTCGGGTAAAAACTGTTCTTTAAGGTGTACATATATAAAGTGTAAAGAAATATCACGGGTATTACGACTTATACATAGGATCTAGCATAAGGAAGTGCGTGGTATGTCGAAAAACACACTGACAACAATTCATTTTGTGCCAAGCTGTTTTGAGTTTATTAGATGAATAGTTTACAACGGAAAAAAAGATTGATATAAAGTGAATTGTTACGATTTGAAAAAATGTGCGGGAATATATAATGATTGACATAAAATTTATAAGGAGATCAATTTCTCACCATTTTCTTAAAAAGCAGCATTGTTCTTATGTTTTTTTATTCACGTTAAAGGAGCATGTGCCTTTAAAACAAGTAAACCATATTTTCTAATTTCCCTAAGCCACAATATTCACAAATATTATCTGGCTAAAACCATCCTATTCGTCTTGAACTAATTTCTTTCTTAGACTATAAATAAAATGGGTGTTTAACGAGCTATTTCTAAGAACCAATGAAATCCTGTGGAAATATATTGTTTTCATGTTTTGATTCAGGTGAAAAGAAAATGAACTTTGCCCGTTATCTTTTTGTAACTATTAACGTCATTTGTTATTCTGGTAGAGAATATACCATGCGTTATTAAAGGGTTTCGAGCAGGGTGAAATAAAGCCATCAATCGATCTGAATGGAAGGATGTGGTTGAGCAAGCCAGGGCCCTACATGGGCTGTAGAGCCACGGATGAAAATGATGTTGCTATATTAAAGCAGAAATACCAAATTTAATGGGTACTATTTAAACTAATAAAATGTTTATTTTTCTCGACACACTTATCTTTGTTTTATTTTAAGAAGGGTTCGTTTTATCACAAACCTAATTTCCAGATTCGTTTATATTAATTTTTAAGGAGAATTTGAGACCCAAAACTAAATAAAGTTACTCTTATTGTGCCTACCCCGTAGCATAGCACGGGTATTTTCCTCGTATATATATAAATAGATAGATAGATAGATAGATAGATAGATAGATAGATAGATAGATAGATAGATAGATAGATACATAGATACATAGATACATAGATACATATATACATAGATACATAGATACATAGATACATAGATTTAGAAATAGATATAGATATGTACATATAGATATAGACATTTACATTTCAGTTAACAAGACAATTTATTTCCCGAAGATACAAATTCATAAGTTATTTTATGTTAAGATCAATGCAAACGGTATGTGACTGAAACTCCCATGGCCACGTGGGTTATTTTTAAGTTTACCATTTATCTTAACCGTTTTCTGAAGAGACAAAACAAACAAAGTACACTTCTAGGAAATGCACTCAAAACACATGATTTGTTGAATAGTGTTAAAAGTTTAATTCTATTGATGGTATATATTTATTTGTGTTTATATATTTTGTACTTATTTAACTGCTGAGCAACCTCCATATTATTAAATTATTTGAATTGCTTTCTAAGCATTGTTACAGTGGTACATCAAGATACGAAGTGTATTTGTTCCTGGATGGCTTTTGTATCTTTCATGGCTCTTATCTTTCACTATGTTTTACATATAAAATACACAGACTGTTCCAAGCCACGCAAAAGGAACACAATCAATATCATAAAAACTATTAAAAATCTAGTACAAATTTCCCCTTCTTCAAAATTCACTTTATGAATTAAATAAGTAATAATAAAACAATTAAATAAGAAAAAATATATCAATAATAATATGTAAATAAGTGGAAACTCTTACCTTTCGAGTTTGGCTACGAGTCAAAGAGTCATAGGTTGTGATAAGGTAGGATTACAGATGACAGAAAACTTTGCGTTATTACGTTCGAAACACTAAACTTCATGATCATAATACTTTCTGGACAAACATTGTATGAATTAATGTCAAATATATTAGCACACTTCCACAGTAAACATACGTAGCACAGCTTTTAAACGTAGGAAATTTGTTAATATACATTTTTATTTTTACTTTAAGTTTTGAGCTTTTCAAATAACTGTCTTTTTTTTTCTTTTACTATTTATCTGCCTCATTTTTTGGTTTGTTCTGGCAGCTATTGATTTGTTTGAAATCATGACCATAAAAATGCACCTTCACAAAATTCGCTATGAAAAAATGTTCATGATTTTAGGACATCAACATCAAAGTTACTACACTGTTATGAATCCATGCGTGTTCTTCTTAAACACACACCTACAACATAGCAGTAAGCTGGACTTTACCATATGAGAGCAGAACCGTTGGTTTTACTTTGAATGACGTCACGTTATTTTCAGTTTTGTCAGCTGCGATATTTTTCACATCTTTATTTATTTTTAGTAAATTTAATTTTTAAAAAAAAAAATTAATTAGTGGCATTAATTAGTTGGACTTTTCATACATATCTTGAAATATTCATATCTCAAGGTACAACTGTAATTCGATTTATTATATTACATAATAATAACGTATTTCAATTGAAAGTTAATTAACAGATAACATACGTTAAATAATAATAAGAGAAAATTTTCCGAAATTGTGGCAAAAGAATGACTTTTTTGGTGCTGTTCTCAGATATGGAAAACCCACACATCCTCAGGTACTCCGCAGAAATCAGTTGTAAAATTCTGGAAATCGATTTGATTGCGCAGGGACTATGCCATGAATTGAACTTTTCTGGGGACACCGCCCTAGCTGCGCCATTGATTGTGACCTGATTGTTTATTCTAAATTTGTCCTGTGTTGAGTTTTATAAGATGGCTGCAAGAGAAAAAATCGTTTCGCTGACACGCTCCCTATATTTAAATTAAACATTTTAAAAAAAAATTAAATAAAAATTAGTTTACAGACCATGGCTACTTTAAGTAGGAATATTTTCTACTGTAAATGTTACATGCGTTTGTTTAGAGATGGTAATACAATTTTTATAATTATTTTGCATGCAAACATTAAATTGCAAACTTTATTGAAGTCATGATTACAAGAGTAACTATTAACAGAAAGCTTAAACTACGTGTTTCGATTACATTGATGTCATGTTCTCCTAATAGTTGATAATCTTTCCCTTTTAGTTAATTTATCTGTTACTTTGTAATTTTATATAAGCAAAGAGTGTATTTGTTGTTTTTTTAAATTAAATTTCCCGAGTTGTCGTTTTTTTTTAAAAAAAAAACTCTCTAAGAAAGACACTATAAACAAATACAAATTTAAAAATATCTCAGGTTTTTTTTCTATGTTTTTTTTTTGTTGTTGTTATTGTTATCTATGACTGAGCTTAGTTCAAATTTGTGTATAAAATATATTTTAATTCATTTTGAAATTAAATTAAAATAAAATTCGTTTTTGACTTTCTTTTCTATGATGAAATCTTCTTTGTTGTTTTCAGTTTCATTTACTCATTTACACTCGCATTATGTTTTGCTATGTTTATTGTTGAAGAAACAAAGTAAGTGAAATAGTGTTGAGGACTGGGTCTATAGAGGTATAGACACCAGCACCTATATGACTAGTTGTCTAGGGTTAGATTGTACTAATAGTTAGCAACTCTTTCCTTGTTGCATGCTGTCCTACTGAGTAGGAGTAATAGTAAATAAGTAGTGCTCTACTGGGTCTATAAGTTACACTAGCAAAGATTAACTATGAGACTATACGAATTATAACTCAAAACACCTCTGTGAATATAACAGATAATAATGACATTTAAAAACATAAAGAATGAACAACAAATAAAACAGATACTCAATTTGTAGTTTGACAAACTAATTAACTAAGATAAATACATGAACATTCAACAAAGATTACTATGGACAATCAATGCACATAACCCGACTTCCCTGGTCAGTGGGGCGGGTCAAGTAGATGATTGACGGGTCTGCCCGTCGTCGCTGCTTCAACCGCTCCGCAGTCAAGCGTATCGTCTCCCAATTGGATCGGGCGATGTCTTCCCCTGACGTCCGTCCGTGGTCACGCAATGCCACTAGTACTGAGGGGCAGTTAGGGTTGGTCAACGCGATGATCCACTTTCATTGGGTCTCACACGTGAGGCAAGGCCACCTTGTCCCTTCGTCTCAACACCAGAAACGTCTTCTGCCTGGTAAGCTCCTCTACTACGTTACTTAGCAGTTCTTATCTACTAGTACTAACTTTACCAGCTGAAAACAATAATATCGACAAGCCTTAACTGACTATAAATACATCAATACATATATAAGACTGACAAGCATTTAATCCTAACCGATACACAATACATTTGAACTATTCTAACTATAAACTACTCAAACCCGAAAACAGACTTCTCAGCTAGGCTCACAACTCCTCACAGTCCTATCACTTTAGGCTTTAGGTCTAAGAGTGATCTGTGTTCTTCTGAGAGCGAGCGCCTTAAGCTTTGGGTAGAGTATATAAGGACCTCTGGTCATGCCATTACGGCGTCTGTCCTACATTTCTACCAATTCTATTGGATGACTCTTAATAGTTCTGGGTGGTACCTGTGCCAACTTTCTTCTGGTTGGTCAGACCCTAAGTCTCAGTAACTTTTTGGTGACCCCTGCAACATCGACTATCAGACTTTGTCTGAGCAAAATAATGTAGCATCCCTAAAAAAATGTCAAGCCTAAGTATCACATATCGTCCTAATAAACTGTAGACGATTTTTCACCAGCGTCTCCAATTTTACTCTTTGTCCCTCCAAAGTTAACTTAGTGTCCCTAACATAATTAAAAATACGTTGGTTGCGTCTAAAACATATCCCCAACGTATCTGAAATGTTTAAGCTTCACAACCTATTATTGAGGGACTCAACAAAGAGGCTAAATTGTTTTTTGTCCCTGCTCAATGTAATGCTCCTTTTTGCTTGTATTTAAATATGATGATTTTAAGAGATTCTTTTTTGTGGTTTAGCAATTTTATGCTATTGTTTCCTACTTTAAATGAGTAAACACAGTGAATTTTAGTAGTTTTTATGTATAACGGACACGTAGCTTCCGCATAGGGTGGTATTAGCCGGACACTAAAAGTCTGCTGCCTGTTTTGTGGGGTTTTGACGGTCGTATCAAGTTCCGTTACTTGATCATAAAAGATAATCACTGGACCTTCCATGTCCGCCCGAGTTATTCTTCATTTGATAGCATGGTTCTCCTGTGTCTAGTCTGCGATATATTTCTGCAGTGGTTATAAATGTCTTGACCATAGTTTTTCAATTGGCTCTATGTTTCCGTCATTGCAGCCTAGAATCTGTGACAGTCTCACACCTGCTGACGCAGAAATCTACAAAAGTATGATTTGAAAAAGTACTACTCATTTATTAAATTAAAAGTTAAAGATATTTAAGAAAAACAAATCCAAGTTTTATAAGACGAAAAAGGTCAGTACAAAACACTGCTTATAGATACAGAGAATGGTAATTGTACGTGAAAATTAAAATGTTAATCAACCATCCATTTCAAAACATTGGTAATGTTTTATTTACACAAAAATAGAAGAAAAATGCATTTTAACTCATAAAAAAATTAAACAATGTAATATGATACTGATTGTTAAAACATTTAAATACTTTAAAGTATTTGAAGTATACCTTTAAAAAGTGTGTTTCAAGTGCCTAAATTTTATGATATAATTTTGTGACTTTGTTCCACTAAATGAAATTTTGGTTCATTTTATTTTTTAAATTAGTGAAAAAATGTGTTGTAATTAAAAAAATAAAATAATGATGCTTTAAGTGAATACACGACGTTAAGGTACGAAAATAATTTCCCACAATTTACAACGTTACAGAGTTAAGATCATTTAAGTGCTACTTGTGTCTTGTCTATTTTTGGTGTAATTTTCTTGTCTTATTTGGGAAATTTCATATTAATGCTGGCGCTGTTAAGAATTAATTTAACTTAATCTTTAACTTTTAAAAAATAAAGAGTACTTACTCGTTAATTTCTATAACAGCCACATAAAATATTGATGTCAAGAGTACTAATGAGTAGTAATGAATAAAATGACTTGTTGAAAATGTTTATATTACTGTAGTGTCTCCTTTATAAGTCAACTTTTTAAAAAACTACGCAAACGACAAGTTTTTTTTTTATTTGGTTAAAGTGATAATCAGGTCTATATGACAATAATACACATAGTATACAAATTTTACGATGACTTATATACTTTCCTTATTTTGACTTTTAAGCATTTATTATTGATATTCTGACATTGTCACATTCAGTCATGATATTTATGCAAGTGAAATTTACTTATAATATTTTAACATATTTAGGTATACTTGTTACATTGGAAATATTCAGTATTGAATTGTGAAAGTGACCACTTTAGTAATAAAATTGTCCATCTTACAAAAGAAGTGTTTATCTAATGGCAATTAAGACTTGGTATAATAAGAGTCACAGCGAAACTTTCAGCATTGATAATGTCCCAGAGATATATTCAGCAGTTAAATATTTAGACACACAACACTCTATTAATTAGTGAGGAATGTGAATATCGAAAAGAACATTATAAACAATTTCTTATTAACTACAACACATTGAACTAATACAATTGATGAATTGTTGTCATTGAAAGTTGGTGCATGTTAAATGGTAAAAAATAATATGAAATTATACAGATTCTCATAAAATAACAATTCGGCTCCTTAGTTTTCCAAAGAATGAGTTAGTTCTTTCTGAGACTTCAACTTGTTCTTATTTGGGTTTTTTTTTCCTTTAATAAAAAAATTAAGAATATTGGAAGTTATTTTAAAGTATTTTAATAGTTGTATGCAATGCTTTGCTTTTGAGTTTCATTTAATCTTCATAAAACTTGAATTGTGTCTATTAGTCGTCATAGTAGGTGTGCAGAAATGAGGTAAGCACTAAAAAATGTATTTGTCTAGAAGTGCTTCGGAATACATGTACTTGTCTATCAATAGTCGAAAAGATGTACTGTCTATCAGTAATCGTATAAGCTGTTCTCTTGATTCAGTAGTCGAAATAGTTGTACCCGTCTATTGTCAGTTGTATTATATCAACTTGTCAATCAGTCTGAGTTGCAATACATTATTAATGGTGTGACAAAAGACCTGATTATTATTAACAACTGGAAGAAAATGCTAGCATTTGGTAAAATAATTATGTCGCCCAGATCATTTATTTTGTAAGTTCTGATGTCTAAGATGGCTTGCGGAATTACCAGCAGATAAAAGAGAATGGCGATGGCTAGTAGTCTTGACTTTTCCGGATGAACATTTGGCAAGTTAATCCCCGTGGGGTTCTGTAAGCGCTCGTCTTGGCCATGCTGTGCTTTGGTGTTCGGTTGCGACGCGGTCTGGGGTTGAGCATTGGTGAAGGGTTGCTGGGTTTCATGAGGCTGCTTAGATTGCGGGTTGTTCGTCTGTTGAGGGTACTGCTGAGGTGGGAACTGTTCTTGAATTGTTTGCTGGGGATACTCATGTTCTGAATGATATGTTGTATCTGATAAATAATTCTCACTTTGCATTTGAGAACTGGATGTACCAGTTAATCCAAAAACCACCGGTCGGGAGATAGCTGTTTTTTTGCTGGTGCCGCATTGAAGTAACCAAACAACAATTAATAATGATGCAGATAATAACAGCAGCACACGCTGGAATTATAACTGATATGAAGGTCGTAACCTTGGCTTGGTTAAGTGTCTGTGACGACTTGCACGTTACAAAATCAAAATAAGACCATCGCAGTGGTAGTACCACTATAAGACATATCAGCCAGGGAAACCCACAGAGTGCGAAAGACAACAAGATCTTTGACCTGTTGCTTTTCGTGATGCTGTGTATCTTGTTACGAAATATTATTTCGATTCCTAGGACGCAAATCCCTAGGCCGTAGACGAAATGAATGAGGTGTCTAAAGTACATGTCTGCTAGCGTAAACAGCCAGCATGTCTCTTGGTACGAAACGTAATCTCCAAATAAAGCCTTGACAAAGACAACGAGCGGAAACAGAGCCAACAGTAGGTCTGCAATAGCCAATGATAGTATGATCTGATTCTTTGGTCTAGTGTAGAAATGATGCTTGCGGACGTTTTTGTATATGAGTAGGGCGTTGGAGAGCAAAATAAGCAAAAGAAAGCTGATGCTGAGGGCTTTTACTGTCAACGGGGCAGCTTTTTTATCTGAGTATGTTTCGTTTGAACTAGAACTAAATAAAACAATAAAGTAAACATTTGTTACAATGATGTCGTTGGTCATGGTAATGTTAAGGTTAGCAAATCCTTTTTTTTAATTGAAACCTGAAATAGTAGAAAAGAAAAGAAATTATATGTATTCGTATATTCGTATAAAAGACATAAAAATAACATATAATTAAGACGTCAAACAATTTAATAGAAGTAGCAAGCAAACTGTCTGACCTCTGACCCCACCGACCAACCAAATTTCGTTTTTTAAATGTGTGTGTTTGTTGCAATTCAATTACAACATTCTTTTACATCACCACAACAAGCACAAGATGAATGGGAATAAGCTTGACGGATAACCTTTATCAGGTTATGCCAATTTATGGTTTATAAGCTAGGGTGGTGCTGGGTTGGAGGTGGATAGTGGCTAACCACATTGCAGTGCATATTTTTCCAGATCAACGATCACTCTCAGTTATCTCCGTATCTGAGGTACATTCACATTATTCTGATTTCATGATGAGGTAGTTCGCGTCTGTTCACCATCAACACCCCCCCCCCAACTTCCTTTGCACTATCTGTGAGCAAATCTGCGTTGTATGATACGCAACGGGCATCTAGTACAATATAGAGAGTCATTTCGTATAAACACATCATACACACGTCAACACATGTACAAACATGCAATACATTTTGCCATTAATCTTATTTGACACCACACATCAAATCTGGTTTACAACATGGTTTAAATAAATTCTTAAACACACTCAACATTGTGAATCTACTCTTCATTACACATAATACCATAAATTCATTACAAGTTATCTCATCAATCAACTAATGGTAAAACATCATGCAATCAATCCGCTAATGCTTACACGTAATAACATCAATTAACTGATGCATAGATATCATGTCTTTAATCAACTCATACTTACATGTCATGTCATCATTTAACTCATGCTTACACATCTGGACATCAATCAACTCATACTTAGACATCATGAAGTCAATGAACTAATGCTTACACGTCATATCATAAGTTAACTCATGCTCCCAAATCATGTCATCAATTAATTCTCGCTTACATATCATGCCCTCAATCAACTCATGCTTACATATCAAGTAATCAATTAACTCAAGCTTACATATCATGTCATTAATCGACTAAAAATTACACATTGTGTCATCAATTAATTCATGCTTACATATCGTGTCATGATTAAACTCATGCTTACATATCATATCATCAATCAATTCATGCTTACATATCATGTCATGAATAAACTCATGCTTACATATGGTGTCATGAATTAACTCATACTTACATATCATGTATAAACTCATGCTTACATATCATGTCATTAATCGACTAAAAATTACACATTATGTCATAAATTAACTCATGCTTACATATCATGTCATGATTAAACTCATGCTTACATATCATGTCATCAATCAATTCATGCTTACATATCATGTCATGAATAAACTCATGCTTACATATCATGTCATCAATGAACTCATTTCTTACATATCATGTCATCAATTAACTCATTTCTTACATATCATGTCATCAATGAACTCATTTCTTACATATCATGTCATCAATTAAATCATGTTTACATATCATGTCATCAATGAACTCAGTTTACATATCATGTCATCAATTAACTCATTTCTTACACATCATGTCATCAATTAACTCATTTCTTACATATCATGTCATCAATTAAATCATTTCTTACATATCATGGCATCAATTAACTCATTTCTTACACATCATGTCATCAATTAACTCATTTCTTACATATCATGTCATCAATTAAATCATGCTTACATATCATCTCATTAAACTAATAACAAACAAAAAATAAAATCATGCTTAATGAGGCACTTATAATTATTTCCTTGAGTATGGACATTTCATTTGATTTAAGTAAATTAAAGATACACTTTAAAAAAAAATGCTGATAATGCTTTCTATCCCCCCAACAAAGTTTTTCTCAACCATAAAACATATTCATATTTTAATAACCGTAACTTTGAAATGGCGTCTAAATTTGACGGCATAAATAAATATGTGACAAAAAAGTTCTTAACAATATGTCTGTGTTATGAATGCGTCCTGATGAATTGTGTTACAATAATGACCCATTAAGTTCTTATCATCGTCTCTTCTTAGGTTTCCTGTATTATCAGTCCAATAGTTTTTGTCATATTCTATCGTTTAGATCTATGGTGAAATCGTTCATTTTGTTTTAGCTGAAAACAAATTGTTGATGATATGTGTCTCTACTTTTAATGTCATTAGTGTCCTGATAAATGTACTAGCTGAAAGTATTTTTTAATGAAATTGAAATACTTTAAAACAAATTATTAGTTCATCTTGACTCTTAACATAATAAACTCGAATTTATTTAACGTACTACAAATGAACGTATGTGTTCATTCTTAATTAAAGACATTGACATATTTATGAAGGCTTCAAGACAATTTTATTTTTAAAATTATTTTTAAAATTAATTTATTCAAATAAAAAAAAAAACTATGAGAAACCGGTCATTTTATGTACTTCAAAAGCCTTGGTACTCACATTGACTTAACAACAACACGAATTTATGGTATTGGATATAAAAAGTATTAGCTACAGACAGGTTTTCTGAATGTCTGTTACATGTGACACGCGGGCTAAATGAGGTCAGTGCGTCAACGTCTTTCTACTCCTGTTCTGATACACCTACATAGGTGCTGTTACAATACACACGCACACACACACACACATTCTGATCAACTTAAAAAATTGCTGATCCACTTACGTAAGTAACGATAAATTTTACATGGATACAGAAACACTTACATTTGTTCTGATATTCTAACATAGATGCTGACACACTTATATATGTGGTGGTACACTTACATAGAAATTGACACATTTAAATTGATACCTTTAAACGTAATAGGTGTCGATACACTTACAAGGGCTATGATTTACTTATTTAGATGCTAATAAAATTACCTCTATGCTGATACAATCACATAGTTGCTGATACACTTACATATTTGC
>MUZC01001948.1:9509-22009 GCA_002072015.1 Radix auricularia | reverse complement strand
CAACATGAAGCATTCCTGAAGTGTATTAGGACAAATCACAGTTTTTAAGTTTCAAATGTAATCTTAAATATTCCTAATAATCGAGGATGGGAGCCGTCCATAAAGTACATCACGCTCCAGAAGGGGGGGGGGAGAAGGGTGTGTATGAAGGTGTTACAGTTCGTGACAGGTGGGAGGGGGGTGTCCGGCCATATGTGACGTCACGGTGTTTTATGTTTAATTTTAATTATTTTGTTTTTAAAAAATATATTTTTGAACGAAAGTGTGACGTGCTTTGGGAGAGGGGGGGTGTCCTCGATTTGTGACAGGGGGCGGATGGTGTAAAAATGGTCAAAAAATAGCGTGACGTACTTTATGGACGGCCCCATGACAATGTTGAGTATCCAGTATTTTTTTTAAAGATTGGATATAAGTACGAGTCCTGTATTGTTGAAGCAGTTCTCTGGTATTGCAATAGAAATGGTTTAGGAGTTTGAAAATTCTTGTGGCGTGTTTACTACTTACAGCATATAGATCTAGACCTTCTTGTTGGACACGTTTGTATTTTCAAGTTCACGTTTTTAATTACTGTTTAAATTACAAGTCGCAGCGTGATTTATGTAATTCTTTGCAAGAGATGTAATAAAATTTACGTGAGTTAGACAGGTCGTCGTCTTGGAGATCGGTTTAGAGAACACCTATACAATATAAATAAACAGGCTCAGTGTCCTGTGTCTAAACATTTTAACAGTGTTGACCATGACGGCATTTCGGATATTGCAGTTACTGGTATTCTATATGCAACCAATACCCATGTTAGAGTCCATATGGAAAATAGACTCATAAAACGATTTGGTACTTTGGCTCCATATGGAATTAATAAAATCCACAATTTTACCTGACTGCAAAATCGTTTCCCCGTTGTGGTTTTCACTGTTTTAACTTCCTCCTTTTTCCTATATTCTGTGTCCTTGTTTGTTTTTCTTTTTCTTTTCTTTTCATTTTTTTAAATCACATAATATGTCTTAAGATTTATGTAAGTCATTATTTATGTTATTGTACTGATGAAGGCATTAGTCAAAACGTCTACGGTTATTAGTATTAGTTCATAAATAAAGCTTAAATTTATTGTCTTCTTACACAAATAGTTTGTATAATTTGTTTGCTTAAATCACTGGCTTGAGTTGAATTGACTAAAGTGAGACTTGCCAATGGAAAAATAACCAAGAACAACAAAAAAAAATTGTAATAATCACATGGACAGGAGTTAGAGGGAAATCTAAAATTACGGACAAAAATTCGAGTTTTTCAAATACGGAAGTCGTTTCCATTGGCGGGAACTAAATAGATCAGAAATATTAATCTACTTCTGCCATAGTCTCAACTTCGTCAGTAGCTTTTTTCAACGATTGTCTTCCAAACATGGACGATAAAATCAGAATAATGAACAAATAAAGTCTAGTTTATAAATCTGTGTTAGAAAGCTATTCTCTGCTCTACATCTATGCCGCAACGATGCTTTCTGTATCTCAGGCAAGAATGCCTAGGTGAGATTTTTAAATGAGCAATATACAGTGGTTTTTCTTTAAAACTATGTAGTTCAATTTACAGTTTATTGATTAATGTCAAGTAGTTCATTTTTTTCTTTGATTGTTTTAGATTGTGTAACAGAGTTTCTCCGTCTGATTTCTTTACAAGCATAAAACTTCATACCTGTAGTGGTGTCATAGGTCAGGTAAGAAAGGTCCATGGCTGTCATAGGTCAGGTAAGAAAGGTCCATGGCTGTCTTAGGTCAGGTAAGAAAGGTCCGTGGCATGTCATAGGTCAGGTAAGAAAGGTCCATGGCTGTCATAGGTCAGGTAAGAAAGGTCCTTGGCTGTCATAGGTCAGGTAAGAAAGGTCCATGGCATGTAATAGGTCAGGTAAGAAAGGTCCATGGCTGTCATAGGTCAGGTAAGAAAGGTCCATGGCATGTCATAGGTCAGGTAAGAAAGGTCCATGGCTGTCATAGGTCAGGTAAGAAAGGTCCGTGGCATTGCATAGGTCAGGTAAGAAAGGTCCATGGCTGTCATAGGTCAGGTAAGAAAGGTCCATGGCTGTCATAGGTCAGGTAAGAAAGGTCCGTGGCATGGCATAGGTCAGGTAAGAAAGGTCCTTGGCATGGCATAGGTCTCGTAAGAAAGGTCCTTGGCTGGTCATAGGTCAAGTAGAAAACTTTGCTACCGTCCGATGTCGGGCAGGATGTACTGCGGCCATCATAGGTCACGTAAGAGGGTCCATAATCGTACCAGGTCAGGTTAGAATGGAACCGCGACTATCAAAGTGGGTAAGACTTGGCCACGGCTGTATTAGGTCATATACCGCGACTATCAAAGTGGGTAAGACTTGACCACGGCTGTATTAGGTCATATACCGCGACTATCAAAGTGGGTAAGACTTGGCCACGGCTTTATTAGGTCATATTTTGTACGGAATGAATGGACTCTAAATGATTAAGGAACCAATGTAATGATCCCCTATGTTTTAGCATAGTCACAAATCACGGCAGTGACTATACAAGAGATGAGCGGTAAATGAGAAAATTAGACGGGTGGGGGTTAGGGGGCCGGGGCCTTGCTCTGTGGGTGAGTGTCAGAAGCAATGAATATTGATTAGACGTGGGGGTGGGTCATGATTTGAGCTGGAGGACGAAGAGAGCGGTTGTTAACCCTTGCTCGTCAAACACGGCGTGTATTCAAACTCTTGCATTAAATAAATAAATACATATGTATCTCATGTTTTAAAACAAACAGCCGTGAGGCACAATGATCGAGTTGCAGCCGTGCTCTTCAAAGTATTGAGAACGCAATACCTGGGACGATGCACACACAGTCAACAACTACATGTACACAGGTCGTTATACCTTTCAGGCTCCACGCAGACAAACGCAAGTTATAACACGATGAGCCTCATAACAGTTGTACACATTAGCGATAGACGGCACAGCAATAGATTAACTACACATTCGCGATACACGGCACATCAATAGATTAACTACACATTCGCGATAGACGGCACAGCAATAGATTAACTACACATTCGCGATACACGGCACAGCAATAGATTAGCTCAATCGATTGATCCTGGAAATACATGTTGTTATATGGTCCATCTGACAGATGAGAGGCTTTAATATCTGACAGATGAGAGGCTTTAATATCTGACAGATGAGAGGCTTTAATATCTGACATGAAGCGGTATTTTTGTTTTGAGGTGGTTCTTTTTAAAACCCATCTTAAAATATTCAATGTACCATGTGCAGGGGAGCGATAGTAATTAACGATGACATTGAAAAAATGTAAATAAAAGGAGTTTACAAAAATTGTTATAAACTTTTATTAACTATTAGTTGCATTTTTTCCCCTTGTGTTTTAATTGTTTTGTTTTTTTTACCAATTTTTTTAATTCCGAGCGGTAAATACGAGGTTTGAAGTCCGGAAGTATTCTATGTATGGCTGCGGAATTAAACGATTAATTTCTCGATTAATCGGTAATATGTTTTATCGATTAAAATTATTTTCATCGATAAAATAGCGTTTAAAATGAAAGAAAATGTTTAAACAATTCACTCGATTTGTTAATTAATTATTAATTATTTGTAATTAATAATAGTTTGCTTTTCTACGTTCAAACGTCTCCCCTTAGAAAAAAAAATATTTTGAAGTGTAATTTTAAAATAAGCACTTTTTATAAGGAAAATGATTTTAAAAAATTAAACATTGTTGTTACTTCCCTGGAATTTTTCAGTTTAATGACGTCATACAACGTTATTTTTTGGCTTAAATCAAAATTATCGATAAATTATTCGGTAATTTTTCACAAAAGTTAACGATTAAATTTAAATTAATCAATAACAGCCCTATATTTTCTTTTAGTGTACTTACCCGTGTCAAAGTTAATAGTTCTCAATTATTTACAAATGTTCCCCTTGGCTACATGGATATTTTAAACGACACATGTCCTGAAGTTGTTGTGCTTACAGGTCCTCAAATTATATAAATAGTATTTATTTAAGATATAATCTAAAATTGACATTACGGAGAGAAACAAAAATTGTGTAAGTTCTAACATACATTTTGATTGAGCCACAGCTCAGTAAGTTGTGGAGGGGTACATTTTAGAGAATTAAGATCTGTCACCTTTGAAACGAGAAGTAGATTGAAAATTTTTTTAAATAAAATACAGAATACTTCCGAACCACGAATGTCGTATTTACTTTCTCGAACTTTTTAAGGGCTTCAAATAGATTAAAGCTTTGTTTTAACTTGTAGTGTAGAATTTTGTTGATGTATCCTACCGTAGAGCAGGTAGTGTAGAATTTTGTTGATGTATCCTACCGTAGAGCAGGTAGTGTAGAATATTGTTGATGTATCCTACCCTAGAGCAGGTAGTGTAGAATTTTGTTGATGTATCCTACCATAATATAGCAGATATACTAAAGCTTTGTTTTAACTTGTAGTGTAGAATTTTGTTGATGTATCCTACCGTATAGCAGATATACTAAAGCTTTGTTTTAACGTGTAGTGTAGAATTTTGTTGATGTATCCTACCATAAAGCAGATATATTAAAGCTTTGTTTTAACGTGTAGTGTAGAATTTTGTTGATGTATCCTACCATAATTTAGCAGATATATTAAAGCTTTGTTTTAACGTGTAGTGTAGAATTTTGTTGATGTATCCTACCATGTAGCAGATATACTAAAGCTTTGTTTTAACGTGTAGTGTAGAATTTTGTTGATGTATCCTACCATATAGCAGATATACTAAAGCTTTGTTTTAACGTGTAGTGTAGAATTTTGTTGATGTATCCTCCCATATAGCAGATATATTAAAGCTTTGTTTTAACGTGTAGTGTAGAATTTTGTTGATGTATCCTACCATAATTTAGCAGATATATTAAAGCTTTGTTTTAACGTGTAGTGTAGAATTTTGTTGATGTATCCTACCATATAGCAGATATATTAAAGCTTTGTTTTAACGCGTAGTGTAGAATTTTGTTGATGTATCCTACCGCAGGGCAGGAATCAGGAAATGACGCAGTGTCAGTAGGAAGTTAACCCAGAAAAACACGGCTGTTCTCAAGGGAGCGCAGTGATGGAAGGGGTGTCAACGCCTCTAATAGGAGAAGATGACAGGGGACTGGGGAGGGGACCGCTGCCAGAGGCCATCTGTTTGAGGTACTTTTTCACTGTCAAGTACTCAACAACTTTTTCACTGTCAACTACTCAACAACTTTTTCACTGTCAAGTACTCAACAACTTTTTTACTGTCAAGTACTCAACAACTTTTTCACTGTCAAGTACTCAACAACTTTTTCACTGTCAAGTACTCAACAACTTTTTCACTGTCAAGTACTCAACCCATTCGATGATGTGCACCATATTTACAACCCACTCGATGATGTGACCATATTTACAATCCATTCAATGATGTGCACCATATTTACAACCCATTCGATGATGTGCACCATATTTACAACCCATTCGATGATGTGCACCATATTTACAACCCGATTTCGATGGTGTGCACCATATTTACAACCCATTCGATGATGTGCACCGTATTTACAACCAATTCGATGATGTGACCATATTTACAAACCATTCGATAATGTGCACCATATTTACAACCCATTCGATGGTGTGCACCAATATTTACAACCTATTCGATGGTGTGCACCATATTTAAAACCCATTCGATGTTGTGTACCATATTTACAACCCATTCGATGATGTGCACCATATTTACATCCCATTCGATGGTGTGCACCATATTTACAACCCTTTCGATGATGTGCACCATATTTACAACCCATTCGATAGTGTGCACCATATTTACAACCCTTTCGATGGTGTGCACCATATTTACAACCCTTTTGATGATGTGCACCATATTTACAACCCATTCGATGATGTGCACCATATTTACAACCCTTCGATGATGTGCACCATATTTACAACCCATTCGATAGTGTGCACCATACTTACTTCATACATTTTTTTTACTTTAGTTTAGGGACTAAATTAATTTGTTTTAAAAAATGGACATTAGACTTAATATTAATCATAAGTGTACATGTTTATTATAGACTAGTGACTAGTGCATCACCCGTCAAAAATATGGAACATTATGCGGACGTAAGAAAATAGTTATTTTTGGTGCATTTTTTTCCCCCAAGGATTTTTATTTTTAGCTGCCATCTAAAATTAGTAGCATTACGAACGGACGGACATACGTAGCCGATAATGTAAATTGATCATTATGTAACGACATTAATTCTGGGATAGAAAGTCGTCGAAGGTTCATTAGGATCGTTGTCATCATTTCCTTTAGAATTTAAAATGTTAGTATTAGTTTTACAGAAAGACATTTGGTTTTACTATTAATTCACGATTTCTTACATAATAATTTTCATGCGTGGAGTCACTGAAAACACACAAACACACACACACACACGCACACACGCACGCACGCACGCACGCACGCACGCACGCACGCACGCACACACACACAAAATAACAGGCTGAATAACAATAAGTTGTAGCATTTCGATTGCGCTTATATTAATCTCTTGCCCAGAAGATTTCTGATTATTGATCATGGAGACGGGTGTTGTTTTTATTTTCACTACATAATTGTGCTCTAAAATAACAAGCATTCAGAACTTTGTTTTCATTTTTTTGTGCAAAACTCAGATATTTTTGTATTTTCGTCTGATTTCCACAATCATTTACAATTGCTCTCCAACCTCTACGAAAATGTACTTCACAGAGTCCCAACTACAATTTGTACTTGTAAGAGTCCCCTACAACAATTTGTACTTCACAGAGTCCCTACTACAATTTGTACTTCACAGAGTCCCCTACTACAATTTGTACTTAACGGAATCCACTACGCAAATTTTGCGAAGTTAGCACTTTGCATTTTTAATTGTTTATCTCATCTTATCTTAGATATACAGACGCTCCTTCTATGCAGAAGATAATTGCGTCCACAGACCATGAGAGATGATCTGTTGGCAAGTGATGCAGCGGTCACAGGCCACGGCTATAGGGGTTCCACGCATTACCCCTGCCTAACTATTGTCTAGTTAGGTACCCATTCGGAGCTGGGTGACTCGGGGACTCCTCAGGCCGCGAGAACAAATCCTCCCCTTCGTGTGGATTCGAACCCGTGACCATCGGTATGACAGTCGAGAGCGCTACCTCTCGACCACCACGTCCCACGTTTAAAAAAATGTTGAAACATGTTTTCATCTTTTAAAAAACTTTAGGTGGCAAATTTTTGAATGCAGAGCCACTTGGAGATACATATTTATAAAAAGTTAATTTCTTCTTTTTTTTTTTGTTCTTATATTTTGGGCAGCATCTCAATATAAGAACTAACCTAATATATTATTTACATGCATGTAGAAGATATCCCAGTTACCCAGTACCCTTAATGTATTTCTCAGACTTATTTCGTTCTGGCAGAGCATTGAAAAGCAAGTAATTTTCTTATGTGGTTTATTTATAAACACTACTGACATCACATGTCAATTTAAATGGATCGCCTTAGTAAGGAGTAAGGACCGCAACTTGTCTAATAGAAATTAAAATATGTTGTTTTTATTTAACTTCGTGGGGAAAAGGGCCGGGTGATAGACATAGATAAAAGATGGCGGCGAAACGGTATTTAATGCAATGGAAGCGTCTGGGTTTCCTAAAATTTAATAAGCTAATTTAATTAACAGAGGCTAATGGTACTCACAAGTCACGTTGTTGTATCACTGCACGGTATTAAATATATTTGAACCCATTCGTTCCCTTCGTAGCCGAACGCTGCTTTGACCTTACACACATGCCGAGACCTTACACATGCCAAGACCTTACACACAGGCCAAGACCTTACACACAGGCCAAGACCTTACACACAGGCCGACACCTTACACATGCCAAGACCTTACACACATGCCAAGACCTTACACATGCCAAGACCTTACACACATGCCGAGACCTTACACATGCCAAGACCTTACACATGCCAAGACCTTACACACAGGCCGAGACCTTACACACAGGCCGAGACCTTACACACAGGCCGAGACCTTACACACATGCCGAGACCTTACACACAGGCCGAGACCTTACACACAGGCCGAGACCTTACACATGCCAAGACCTTACACATGCCGAGACCTTACACACAGGCCGAGACCTTACACACATGCCAAGACCTTACAACAGGCCGAGACCTTACACACATGACGAGACCTTACATACAGGCCGAGGCCTTTCATCCCCCCAGTTCCGGTATTTTATATCCCGCCACATCAAAAGAATTCCCGAGTCTCAAGCCTTCCCCCTTCTCCCAAACAACGGAACCAAATTTAAGCACTGACCCAATTCTACGCTCCCCCCCCCCCGTTCCTGTCACGACCATGGGGTCAGTCCCTGGCTGCCAGTGGCTGAAATGCCTTAGTTACAGATATCTGATGAGCTATCGCGTCGGCCAAACGCCGGCATGTGCCACTGGATCTAGCTGGTGATAAGAAATAAGGTTACAATGTGCCCCGCGGGGGAGGCAGCGGAAAAAAGATGGAAAAAAATATGAAGGAAAACGCTCGATTCCGAGACAAATTAGTGGAGAGATGTTGTGTGGAAGGAAGGGAGAGATGAGGAAGCAACCGAAAGCGATGGCGAGAGTAATATGGAATATAAGGAAGAGTAAGTAGTTAAAGACAGGCAATCGATAGTTAGAGCTAGACAGAGTCAGAGAAAGACAGGGAGAGGGGAAAAAGAGATAGACTTAGAACAGATCGGTAGATTAGACAGAGTGAGATTGAGAGAGAAATGAAGAAAAATGTGTGAGACAGATAGTGTGTGTGAGAGAGAGAGATATAGATAGATAGATAGATAGATAGATAGATAGATAGATAGATAGATAGATAGATAGATAGATAGATAGATAGATAGATAAGATAGATAGATAGATAGATAGATAGATAGATAGATAGATAGATAGATAGATAGATAGATAGATAGATAGATAGATAGAGCCCAAAGTTCTTGAAACAAGTGCCCCAAGATTGTTGAAGCAAGTGCCCCAATGTTGTTGAAGCAAATATCAAAAGATGAAGCAAGTGCCCCAATGTTTTTGAAGCAAGTGCACCAATGTTGTTGAAGCAAGTCCCCAAAGGTGAAGTAAGTGCCCCAATTTTGTTGAGGCAAGAGCCCCAATGTTGTTGAAGCAAGTGCCCCAATAATGTTGAAGCAAGTGCCCCAATGTTTTTGAAGCAAGTCCCCAAAGGTGAAGTAAGTGCCCCAATTTTGTTGAAGCAAGTGCCCCAATGATGTAGAAGCAAGAGCCCCAATAATGTTGAAGAAAGTGCCCCAATGTTATTGAAGCATGTGTCCCAATATTGTTGAAGCAAGTGCCCCAACGTTGTTGAAGCAAGTCCCCAAAGGTGAAGTAAGTGCCCCAATTTTGTTGAAGCAAGTGCCCCAATGATATTGAAGAGAGTGCCCCAATAATGTTGAAGCAAGTGCCCCAATGTTGTTGAAGAAAGTGCCCCAATGTTGTTGAAGCAAGTGCCCCAATGTTGTCGAAGCACGAGACCCAATAATGTTGAAGAAAGTGCCCCAATGTTGTTGAAGCAAGTGCCCTAATGTTGTCGAAGCACGAGCCCCAATAATGTTGAAGAAAGTGCCCCAATGTTGTTGAAGCAAGTGCCCCAATGTTGTTGAAGCAAGTGCCCCAATGTTGTTGAAGAAAGTGCCCCAATAATGTTGTAGAAAGTGCCCCAATGTTGTTGAAGAAAGTGCCTCAATGTTGTTGAAGAAAGTGCCCCAATGTTGTCGAAGCAAGTGTCCAAATGTTGTTGAAGAAAGTGCCCCAATGTTGTTGAAGAAAGTGCCCCAATGTTGTTGAAGCAAGTGCCCCAATGTTGTTGAAGCAAGTGCCCCAATGTTGTCGAAGCACGAGCCCCAATAATGTTGAAGAAAGTGCCCCAATGTTGTTGAAGCAAGAGTCCTCAGCCGTTGAAGCAAGAGCCAGAAGGGCGTTGAAGTAAATCATTATTTTCGAGATAAGTTTTTGTTTCTGAGCGACTTCCCCAATTTTTTAATCGGAAAGAAATAATCAAAATTAAAGTAGCTAAAATATAACATAAATTAGGTATCAAAGTCTAATCTAAGATGTAGAATGATATTCTAAAAATAACTTCAATTAGTCTGAAAAAAAGCAGAACCTTTATTTCTTCATTTTAAATGGTCACACCTATGGTCACACCTATGGTCACACCTATGGTCACACCTATGGTCACACCTATGGTCACACCTACATGAACATGTCATTAATGATTGGTCCCATTCTCGTTACCTCCATCTTGTCATACTTATATACCTCCTGTTTTAAGATATATGTAAGTAATTATTTACGTTATTGTACTGATGAAGGCAGTCGCCGAAACGTCTACTATTATTAGTAATAGTTTATATACCTCCTATATCAAATACTGGACTTTTTAAATAGTTCTCCATTTTAAATATTGATCTCTTTCGTATTACCCTCATAATGCTCAATTAGCAATCAGCTATATCAAATATTTGACTCCGTAAATCAGATATTTATTAGTTTTTAATTTACCTTCATAATGATACACTTATATACCGTTATCAAATATTGGACTGATGGTCATATCATGTCATGTCAAATATTGGAATTATGGTCATATGATGACATAGCATGTCATATGCTGTCATATCAAATATTGGACTGATGGTCATATCATGTCATATCAAATATTGGATTGCTGGTCAGATCATGTCATATCAAATATTGGACTGATGGTCATATGATGTCATATCAATTATTGGACTGATGGTCATATGATGTCATACCAATATGTATATTCCCAAATGCTCTTCATTGTACATCATTCATATAACTGTACAAATATTTATTAATTGGTCCACTGCCATACCCACATTACAATTTTAACACAAACTCCTAAAAAATATTTGAAAACTATAAATAAATAAAACACGTTAAAAAAATCTGTGTTGCTCCAAGCTCGTGGCGCAGCCATTGCTCACACGGCACATGGCCTGGCACTGCCATGACGAACAATCGCCGTGTACCAAGAGCAATACTCAAAGATAGACATCAGTGTTTTACCCTGGAGCAGGAATGTGTAAACAAGTTTAGAGCCAGTCAGACAGCGAACCCTAGACATGGATAGCCGTGAATGGTTTCAACAGTAAATTTCCCCATTGTTTGTAGTAATAAATACGTCAAATTTATTTGGTTCGGTTCGTGGGGTTTAACGCATTGCTTTCAACTTTTGCTGTCTGCTTGATGCAGTAAGATAAATTTATTCGGTTTGAATAAAGGACCAATCGGAAATCTCCCCGGACAATCGCCCCAGCCGGATATCGGGCTTTTCGGCAAATAGTGCCAACGCAAATAGATTTTAAAAAAATTAAAATACCTTTAAAAGTACAATTTTAGAATTCGATAAATAGCAAGATTAGTTTGGCCTAGAGATTATTTTAAAAAATATACCAAATGTAATATAATTATAGACATGAATATTTTTTAAATGATAAAGATATAAAGTTAATACATCAATTTTCTACCACAGTTTCTTGTTTACTTCTGACGACTAGCGCCACGCTGCCATATTTACTCATTGTTTCGGATTTACATAAAAAAAAAAAAAAAATAACGTTAGTACTCAGTTCGTAACCGAATCCAGCAAATAACACAACTACCCACTCGGATTTGGTATCCGGTAGAATTTGTATACCAGGGTTGTCTCTATGTTTGTCTTTGAAACATAACATTATAGAATATATTAACGGGAGTGGTAGGCTTGTCTTTGAAAAATTACATTATAGAATATATTAACGTGAAGCCTTAGTTGAAAAGAAAAGCATGTGTGTCGGAAATGTTAGAACAACAAAATAGACAACATAAACTGCGGGGAAATGAAAAAAAATATCTTTTTACATTTCACAATGGCCTTGTAACATTTTATGCCAGCTGCAAAGTTATTGGAAATATTGCCTCTTTGAGCCATTCTGCAGTGTGGTAGATGAATCTAGAGTTCAAATACACTGAAAATTTAAAAGATGAGATTATTGGGCTTCTTGAATCCCTAGAAAATGAAATCCAGTGTAACTTTCACGAGCTAGAAATGAGGACAAACTACATAGACACGAAATCCATTCTCTGCTTTTCTTGATGTGGCCAGCATTACCGAAGAATTACCGAACGAATTCTCGGATTTGCACATTGGTTCGTTGGCACGTAACTCGGGTTATTAAAACTTTCACAAAAAAATTCTGTTACGTGTCACTCACGACCAAATGTGACAACGCTTGCCTTTCGATATCTAGCTGTGTTTTGGTGTTGCATCACAATTTAAAAAAAAAAAAAAAATTAAATTTAAATTTTCTTTTTGTCACTGTAGAATTTCATTAAAATGTGTCATTATTAA
>MUZC01001947.1:1254401-1286510 GCA_002072015.1 Radix auricularia | reverse complement strand
TAAATTAATTTGAATCGTTAACTTTTGAAAAATTACCGATTAATTAATCGATAATTTTGTTAAAGCTAAAAATAAAGATGTATGACGTCATTAGACTGAAAATTTCAAGGGAAGTAATAAAAACAGGCAATTCGTATTCTTATTAAGTTATTTTAAAAACCTAGTTAGCAATGAAAACACATTAAAAATGTATTAAAGTTTAGGCACTTGAATGAAAATTTCAAATTAATTTTAAAATAAAAAAGTAACACAGCGATGTAGAAATTGTTTGATGATTAGCAAAAAGATAAAGACAATCTGTTTATTCCCAGTTGTTCAAAAGTTATTATTTTTTTGTTAAGACCTCATAATCACTTTTATCACTTCGTTGTTTTCCTTCACATTTTGTGCCATTTTATGGCATTTTTTAAAAATGCCCATAACCTAAGTATTTTATTTCATTTAATAGGAAAGATATAACATTGTTAGGAGAAGTAGTTCAATATAATTTCAATGAATTTAAATTTTGTTATTGTTAAATAATTAAAAACAATTTTTTTTATATCATTGTCCCTTTAAAAATGTTATTTTAAAGTTCACACCCGTGACACGTAGTTGACGGAAAAGTTTGTACGTACAAAAATATTTTTAAAAAAAATTATTATAAAATGTTTATTAAGAAGTTGAACATTACATTTTTTAAAAATATATTTTTAATCACTATTTTATCGATTAAAATAATTTTAATCGATAAAATAATTTACCGATTAATCGAGAAATTAATCGGTAATTTCCGCAGCCCTTATATATATATATATANCTCAAGTACGTCACACTTTCGTACAAAAAATTATTTTTTATTAACAATATAATTACAATTAAACTTTAACATTAAACACCATGACGTCACACATGGCCAGACACCCCCTCCCCCTGTCACAAAACGTCACACTTTCTTTCACCCCTCCCCCCACTGGAGCGTGACGTACTTTATGGACGCCCCCTTATGTCTATCTGAGGGTTGTGTTAAGGTATCTTTGTTTTGTGTTTCTAAATTAGAATTTATATCTTTATGTATAATTATCAAATTCAAAAAAGAGCTGCCAGATTCATTACTGGATATTCAAAACTGTTAAGAATAACAACATTTAACTAATGTTATTCTTACCAGTTTTGAATATCCAGTAATGAATCTGGCAGCTCTTTTTTGAATTTGATCTACTTTATCAATGTTTTCTTTAGTGGATGGGTCCCAAACAGAAGATGCATATTCTAGTACAGGTCTCACTAGGGTGAGGTAGCATTTTAGTTTTATATCTCTATTCCATTTGTAAAAGTTTCTTTGTGTAAAGCCTAAGGTTTTGTTTGATTTTTAAAAAAATATCTTCATTGACATGATAGCTTCTTATTTATTATGACTCCTAAATATTTTGCATCTTTAGTTTGAGTCAGTTCTTTCCATTGAATAAAAATCAAAAACAAAATATAAGATACATTATTTATTATTTATTTTGAGATTTTAGGCAAACGATTTCCAAATTAATCATAGTGTGATGACGATATAATTTAATTTTTGGATTTCGATTCTGTGTTTTATAGTTTCAATTCTAATAATCGTATACAAAAAAGAGAAAAAACAATATGAAAAAAGATAATTTGTTTCATGATTTATGCATAAGTATTTTCAAAATCACAATGCTAGATAAATTATGGAATACAATACTCAAAACACAAAGGTTGTAGCTTTAAAAAAAAAATTGTTCTAAAGAATATTTTGAGTATGTTTTTTTTTCAACATTACAATTTTTATTATCTATTCACTTAACTTTCAACATTCGAAACACTCATTTTATCGTCTGTGTAAATGACAATCACAACACGTATTTTATCCCGTGTACCTTTCCAAATGAACAATATGCTTTAAGTTTAAGGAAAATGTGCTGCCATCTTACATAATAGGAGTTCAACAGTAAAAAAAAATATTGTAAAAATTATATCTTTGTGAACAAACTGTTCTTGGCCATGACACAACCCTGAATCATGATGAATGCCATGAAGTAGATGAATGCAATCCGTTCACTCAACCAAACAAATATTATACACGAATGATAATAGTGGAACATAAAACATTAGCTTAGACAAGATTCGGCAAGGTAATCATGCAATGCTTTGATAATATCCTTAAGTTCATAAAATTCATGATTTAATTTTGAGATATTGATTCAGTTATAGAACTAATCTTCAGCCTTGAATCAGATAAAATTTTAAAAAATTTTAGGCGCATTCCAGATTATGTAGATCTACACATTTTTAATAAATATACCGAACTCACACTCTGTAAACTGTAAAGGGAAAACCCGGGAGGCTGAAGAAAGGCAAGAACCAAAAATTGATGTCTCGTGCAAAATACTTCACATGCAGAAAACGTTTAAGTTAAAGACATAATAATTAGAAACATTAAATGTTTGTTGTACAGACTTTGCATGACATGAATTAAAGTCAGTTAATGCAGTTTCTGCTATCGTCTCTGATCGGGGTTTCTTCTGAGCTTTGTTAATTTGTTCTCATTTCTAATTCATCCACACAATGGACAATAGTCATTTCTTTGAAAATAAAGAAGTATATTATTTTAAAATAAATTACATTATATAATATAAATACATAATCTCGGTGAAATTGTATATGTACAAATGTGGAATAATGTTTGTGATTCTAATTACTATGTGTAGTTAACAATGACATATTTGCCGGGTCTGTATGGAAAAAATGCCATAGATTCAAATGTCAAGACGTGAATATAAAATTAGAAAATGTCATAAATACACAGTCTGTTTGCTTAAAATTTAACAAAATGATAGAAGTTAACGTGGCTAACAGTATCACATTACAGTCGAACCCGGCTATGTCGACGGCCTAGGGTTTCCCGAAAAGCGTCGAGATAATAAGGTTGGCGAGATAACCGAGGGCGAGATAAGTGGGTTCGACTGTATTCACTCACATTGAAGTTGAAGAATAATTGTAAAAATCATGTCAACTTGAATGGATTTTTTCAAGTAACAGAAAAATAAATATCAAAACAAAACCATTGAATCGTCAGGTTTCTTAAAGATTTTATCACGAAAACGTATTAGTCCTCTTTCTATTTCAAATTATTTTCGTTGTTTGATCATTTACATTTGAATATGAGTTTCATCCAGTAACAGAGCCACCACCTCGTACGATATGAGCTGGCGTAGACTGTTTGATCATCTCTGACACAGAAGGCAGGGGACTGCCAAACATGAAGGCGTCTATGTCAGCTTTCGTTGGACGCAGTAGTTGGGGATCCCATCTGTTGAAGTCCTTGTTTAAGCTCATGTCTTTGCTGCCTCTGTTGGAACATTTCCACATCCATACAGCAATAAAGAGCACAACTAGCACGGCAAGGATACAGATAGCGATCAGAATAGGCGTGTAGTAACTTCTGGCCGACCCCGTCGCCTCAGCTTGCGATACCGAGGATTGAGAAACGACTTGGTCGTCGCGGGAAGCCACCATGGAGCCATCTGTAGTTGAAGTTGACGAAGTGATCGGGTATGTCGGAACCGAGTCAAGTTTTGCAGCCGATGAGGTCAGGACAGGTTTAGAGTGGTCAAACTTCGCTAAAATTGTTGGATCATCTGTGGCGCCAGATCGAAAAGAGCTGGTTGCTGTAGTTGTGGAATCATCAAACTGTTGGACGATGTTTGTCGCCACGGCCGCCTGGGAGTTTTCTGAATTGGTTTCGTCCAGCTTTTTAATAAAATTAAAAATGTCTTGATTTGTTGAATCCTGGGACGACTCATTGTGAGTCGTATCAAATTTCGTATCATTTGCTGTCTCCGAGTTGGGCTTGTCCAACTTTTCCAGGAAGTTCACTATATCCTGGGTTGTTTGCTGGGATGGGGTTTCGCTGGTCGGTTGTTCACGGGTAGGAAGAATAGCATTACCAGTCTTCGCGTTTATGCTGTCCAGTTTGTTAAGGAAGTCTTGAACGTCTTTGTCAGAGGCGCTCAGTGTATCATTAGGCGAAGGGTTGTCGACTGGTTGTAATTTCTGTTCAACCCCGTGAGAGTTTATAGCATCGAGTTTATCCAAGAAAGCCAAAATTTCTTGTTCATTCGTTGAGGTGAGTTCACTGACGAAGCGATCAACATGTTGTTGTAGGTTAGTTTCTGTTGTAGAGTCAGTGGGGGCGCCCCTGCTGGCGGGTGGGTGGGTGCAGGCAAGGAATATCTGTAATTAATGAAGTTACGTTAAGTTTATTTGACACTGTTGATACCTCTGTCTAGAGAGAAATCGCGGTACAAGTTGGTAATAAGTAGAAAGAGGGTGCGGGTCGGGGTGCTACTTTTTCAACACTTCAATTCTTAATTTTAACATTAGATTAAGACATTTAATTATTATTTGTATAATCAAATATCATTCTCTGAAGAGAGTAGGAATGTGATAAAAATTGAATCCTTTTACATTTACAGTTTACATTAAGTTTATCATAGGCATCTTATTTAAAAAAGAAATAAAATGTACCCTATGACCAATTTTCCATCTAAGGTTCGTTGGTCAAGCGCGATATAAAAAAAAACCAACTTGTGTGCAAAGTTGCACAGCATCCATTTTTGGGCAAAATTTTACGAAATTTGCTGCGCGGTAATTCCTAACTACCGCGCGGCAATTCTTTACAACTGCGCGGCGTTGACCAGATACCTGCGTGGCGGCGCAGCTTAAAGGGAACATTGCCTGTGACCCTATTATTTTATTTAAATATTGACACGTTTAAAATATAAGTTAATTATTAAAAGCAATAAACGCGCTTAACTTTAATTGATGTTGTCATTAGCAATTAGTTCAGCAACTGCTGTTAAGTTAGAAATGTAGATTATTTAAAAAAAAAAAGATCATCAATTACTTACCAAAGAAACATAGTAAATGGCCGTCATGATAAATAATGGGATACACTAAAACAAAGAACACGCAGTTGTTTTCAACAGAAAGAGTTCACGATGTTTACTCCAGGACTATACTAAAGAATCATTGTGTAAGGAATTCACTCGTCTGCTTTTATCCTGTTTACGCTCTGTACGATTGGTCGATTTGACAAATTTCCCTCTTGTGACGTGGTCACGAAAGTGGGACAGAAATCCCATCACGGAAATCCAGCATGTAAACACTTACCGAGTGTGAAACACTCCGTAAGTTATTTATAGAATCTTGAAAAAAAAAAAAACACTACTTGATCTGGGTCACGGATATCCCAGTCCCGGTAGGAAAGTCAATGTGGGCAATGAATAAGGGAATGCCGTTGACTCCTACTCTCAACAGCTTAATATGACCGTTGATAGCAAGATAGATTTTCTTCTTCTTCTATAGTCTATATTATCTTAACGGGCCACTATCCATGCTTTGATATTTCTGGCTCATTTGCATATTGTTTGCCAATCTGTGATGATTACTATATAAACTACTTTTGAAATTTACCGAAATATCGAAACCGCTTAATTTTTTGTGAAGTAAGACGAAAGTAAATACATTTCAGTTTCAGTCTGGGGTTTATCACAGGTAGGAATAAAATACTATTAATTATGTTGTGGACATTAAAATATTCTGACTAGTCTCCAAACATTGACACAGCTGTTGCTGTTTCGGCTTTACTTATTTTGAACTATACGATCTATCGCTCACTTGTATCTATTTAGTGTATAAAGTATAAATCCTACGAGCCAGGGCCATATACGGCACTCGTCGATGCTTCAGCACCATTTATTATAATTAACTGTTAAAAGGGCGGAAGTTGTAAGGCTTGTTTTACTTACATGCGTCATCAACACTTGAAGGAAATCCATCAGACGTCTACTGGTGTCAATGTATGTGCACTTAATTTGTGTTGTCAAACTCTCTCAGATAGATACTCTCTCAATGTAAACCAAAATGTTAACTATTGGACTCAAGTTCAAACACCCTTCCTTGCGCACCAATAAATAGTAAGGAAACAACCAACAACTTTTTTTTTGAGTAGGTAAGTTTTGCTTTTTTATTTCTGTACACATCAATGACATAATGATCGGAATGGATAACATCCTTCTCCCCCTCCCCCACCCCACATAGAATGGCTGATATAGAAACAATCACAAGTGTATCACGTGCACCTCTCATTGCAGCCCAGACTTGCAGCTGGAGGCAGAGAGCTAGAGAGACAAACTCTGCAAACATAACAAGAACAGGGGTAGGAAAAGATTTTGTCTTACACTAACATCTGTTTTATTCACTAAGCGTTCTGACTAGAAGGGGTTGTTATTCTTAAATCATTTATTTTGGAGCTCATTGTCCAGGATCACACATGCTATGTTTTTTATGCTGCATATACAAGACCTAGATTTAGAATAAAGCAAATACTGAAACAAAATGATGAATTTCCCAACCAGAGGGAAAAAAGGGAGAATGAAACCTAAATACTTAAAGGTATGGAGCTGTCTTGGTTTGGCTAAACTAAACACCCCACTCCCCTAGTTAAAAACAATTTCCAAGCGACTTTCATGTTTAAGAGTGCCATGTTTTGAGCCAGTTCATCTGATAAGATCACTTCATCACATTATACATCAAGAACAAATAAAATAAATACAACCAAAGTGTTCAAATCCTGACAAAAACAAATGTTTTAGCATGACATTTACACTAGTATTAACTAGTCTATTGCTGACAGTTATCATTAGTCTTGATTGCTTACAGTTACATTAGTATCATTAGTTACATTTTCTGATAGTTGAAATATTGTGAAAGTTCTTGAATTATGAAACATGCCAGTTACCAATACATAGTGTTCTTGTGATGGCTCTTAATAGTGACAGTTAAATTAGTGTCATATATCTTGAATGCTAAAAGAGTCAACACTTGTGCTCCATAGGTTCTGTAAACCACAATACTTCAAACAATTTTTAACAAAGGATAATAATTTATTGCACCACCATATCAAATACAAAGCTTAATTTTGAACCTAGTTTGTTAAGGCCAAGAATGCAAGTACAGGATCAATGATTATTTACATACTCATGTAAATATAGTCCGGGAGCTGACAGAAAAAGCACTTGGGATGAACAGCACTTTAAAGTGTCACAGCACAGCTATCATTATTTAAAAAATAAATTTTAAATTGTTTTACTAACATGGGCTATTGACTCAATGCATAGACATAACAAGAGTAGTCTTCCTGTGAGTATTTCTTGATGAAAAAAAAAGGACAATGGGTCTAGGTTATTCATGGATTCCACAAGCAAATTTTTTAAAAGGACTTTTAACAATGGTAGAATATAAATTTATAACAGATCTTTACACAGATTTTCTGTACTTTCAAGCCATTTGATTCAGGAAATATCTGCTATTCTAAATTCTACAAGGCGATCAATCATTAGTTGAAACTATCTCTCAGAAACTCTTTATTTAGCAGGCATATCATTCATAGAGGAGACAGTCAATTTTCCCTTGTAACTTATGAGTTGTGCACAGTTGTACATTTGTTTGGCGGTCGTGTTAGTGAAGTTATTAATTTGTCGGTGGGAAAGCATAAAAAAAATAAATGTTTTGTTGAGTCATTAGAATGGCTGTAGAAGTTTGGAGAGTTTTTGTGTAGATGGTTGTTGTGGCAAAGAGATGGCCATTAAAGTTTGTTTCTGTTAGCAGTGTTGTTATTTCTTGTAATAGGAATTTTATGAATCTTGGAGCAAGAGGTCCAGATACAATTATTAGAACGCTTATGACAGAGACTGGTGTAAAGCCCAACAAGAAGGGAAAGTGTCTTCGCGCCAGTGCTTGTGGGGAACTCTCATTCATAACTTGCAACCTTGATTAAGTCAACAAAAAACTATTGCCTCAAACAAATGCATGCCATGCATCAACTTTAACCATTCATAGGGCCTGAAATATCTCTGTATAACAGAGTCATTTAATAGCATTAGCAGGCTTAATATATTAGTTAAATACTTTGGGCAAATAAATAGTCAGATTTTTTTTTAAAAAAGACAAGAAATTTAAAATTTGTACATTCAAATTCATTGCTAAAAATATTTCAACACAAGCATTGTAATGTTTAAAAGCTGAGCTCCATAGCTGGATCAATTTTGTGCAAGGGTAAACTAGAATCTGTACTGACATTGGTTTACAATAGTTGATAAAGAGCAATTAGATGAGCAAGAGTAAGACCACAGTGATAAGGTAGAACAAAAATGTCAAGCATTAACAGAATTAACTACGGACACAATATCAGGTCATAGCCATGCAATTAAAACGCCACCCTATGTATCAATTAATTAATGCAATGATTAAATTTCTGATTCTGATATGGAATAAAAAAAAGTATGGTAACAGCTATTTAAATATATAAATCTGCAGATCCTGATTAATCTACTTAGCTCAACTTGAGCCAATGCCAATTTATTAGCCATGTGAGCACAACTCTATTGTAATCACTAGCCAATTAATATATTCAACACTTTGATGTATAAATTTGAAGAAATTATCGAGTTGATGGGAACAAGGGTTATAGCTTAAACAATAACTTGTAAGTAAATAGATATGAGTTCCCCTGTAATTTCAACAATTTGCTGATTAATCCTTGCAATCCCAGAATGCCAAAATTTGAAGAATGCAGAATATGTGTAGATTTTACCATAAGTTCCAATGCAGGGGAATGAGCTTTCAACATCTCAATCAAAACAACAATCTTCTGGTGTGAGATATCTTTAAATGTAAATAATGTAATAATAGCAACAACAATGACATGGTAAAGACTAATCACTAAAACACATCAACTACTTCTCATCAATAATAATAATTCTTTTAAAAAAGTTATTAAAATACATTAACATATTTACATATTTAAACAAATAAATAAATATATATATATATATATATAGCTTTCTCCAGGCCATATCAACAAATTCTACCCTAGCCTTTCAAATGACAATGACTGGTAGAAGAAGTCTACAGCAGGGTAAAAATTTGCCTCATACAAAAGTTGTGTGTAAAACATCCATTTTTAATGAATCATTTCGAGATAATCAATTCAGGTTAAGTGGCTAATGGTCTAAAACTAAAATGTTCAGGACCTACCAACTGTACAGTTCATAAATCATAGACTTTCTTCAGAGATAGTGACACAAGAGAATTATAGCCTGAATTAATTGATTTTTAAAAAATAAACAATTTAACCATCATGAGAAACTTATGTATGGAAATAATGTATAGTTAAGGCTTTGCAATGACATGATTAGCTCATAACATCAGATTTGCCATAGTCAAATAAAATTCTGAATCCTGGTAGACCATTTCAGTGCATATGTTAATATTTCCTATCTTCATATAATTGCAATCAAACAATTGATATTTACTAATAATGCCATTTGAATTCCCGGGATAAGTAAGCCATAAGTTGGTACCAGATCAGTGACAGGCAAACACAACTTTGCATCTAGAAGAAGCTTATACTATGTTGAGGTGTCTCTTTCATTTGTTGAAACTTGGGAAGCTGATAGGAGGAAAGACAAATAAGGTGTCAGGGTTACATCATAACATTTTTTTCCTTACCATTACCCAGCATTTATTATTATGAGTTAGCTACTTAGAGAACCATGATTAAAATCTTAAAAACAATTTTAAAATTTACCTTTCACCCTATATATATTTAACATAAATTACCAGTTAAACATTGCCGCACTTACACTCTCGCTCCTTTCTTCTAGCTCGTTTTCTTCTTCTGTCAATACTGGCCACCTCAGATTTTAAGTTCATGTATATAGCTTTAATCTCTTTCATTTTAGTTATGAGAAAATTACATCTGGCCTCTCCTTCAAGGTATTCTCCTAGATCTGACATAATTTCGGAAGAAGAAAAAAGGAATTACATTATTTGTATAGATAGGTCTTACAAAATGCCACACTTAAAGGAAATCCATCAGACATTAATATATTTAAAGAAATACAATTTATGCGATATACCTCACCTGCACTAAAATTAAATTTAGATGGTCTAGGAGACTTGGTCAAATCTGGTAATTTGGTTGGTGGAGAATCTGGACTATGGTTGGGTGTATTTGATGCAGAACCCTGGGAATCTGAGTTAAAGTTCCCTATATCTGTTGGTTCAAAAATTATTGGTATATATAGGAAGAATAAAAAATATTTTAAATATAATAAACATAGTACTACAGTGGATCAAATTATTAACAGGGTTTTATTATATAAAATCAGAATATAAGAAATAGTGTTACAATAATACATTTTTATTTTATAATATCTCTGGAATTGTTGTTTCTAGAGTACAAAGGTGTGTGTGAGTATAAATTCCTGTAATACATTATTGCATGCTTCCATGGTTTATATTTTATTTGACCAAAAAAAAAACATTTTGGATATGCAGTGGAACCTCTCATAACAAGCATAATTCATTCCAGAATCTTACTCGTTAAGTAAAACACTCGCTATACAAAATAATTTTTCCCACACAAATCAATGTAAAATATGATATGCATTCCATGCTGAAATAATACTCATTAAAAATTTTTTTTCATGAACATTTATTCAAATAAAATTACTTATGAATTGTTAAGGAGTGGAACAACTTGGAAAACATTTAGATTTGAAACAAAAAAGATAAATTAAAAAAATGAATTTATGACAAATAATTAATCCTATTTAACTAGAAAACTGGCTAAAGACATTAATTTTTGCAGACGCTTCAAAATTTAATGAAAATGTGTAGTCACTAGTAACCATAATCTCATTAATTTTGTTCTTGAGAATATTGCAAATCGTTGATGTTGACCGATTGTGTGATAGATTAGCCATGCTCACACCTTTGCTCACATTTCATTTCAACAGTTATTTTTTCTCTCTTATAATTGTCTTCTGGTATTTTTTTCGTTGAAGACATTTTAGCACAGGTTATTACACTTGGAACATAAAAAAGTACAAATACTGTATGAATACAAAATTTGTAAAAAGTGTGATCACACACGCAATACACTAAAAGTTGAGTGCTAAACACAGACTAATGCATGGGAGTGCAAGTCCAGGCTCAAAAATGAATGTCGGAAATAAGGACTTCCCCTTTCTGTGCAACTCATGCAAAATATTGCTTATTAAGGGAGTATCTTCTTCACATTTTTTTTGCTTGTTATGAGAGGTTCACTGTATATTTAACTTAGACCCACTCCTAATGTAATGGAAAAGATAGTGCATAGATAACTACTGCTAAAAAGAGTCTTTAATCCTAATGAAAAGTAATTGAGATACTCTTGAAAATCTTTTTTAATTCATAAAAATTAAGTAAATGGTAGCTTAAGAATAGAAAGTCTAAGTGACACGACCTTCACTGAATACACAGGTTTAAATAACTCAGAGACAACATACAATGTTGTTAATGGTTAACTCGTCCTCAGTTAAGGACCAGTACTGTTAAATCAGGACTGGTTAACCGCAACTTCAAGAGGTCAGTTTTAGCTTATCACCCAGGTTTAATTTTTTTTTAAATGTAATGGCAGCATACCAGAGCCAATACGCGAGCGACCATGACATACAAGTGTTTTCTTAATGTTCTGGTCTATAAATAAATTCAAATATGCGCTTAGTTGCCAAAGCATGATATGAGAAGTAACACACAGTGCTGCGGTAAGTCAAATTGTGAGTAACGGTCAAATCGGGGAGTGTTACTATTTATATTACAAGAGGACAGATAGGTCTACCGCCTACTGTTTATCAGTCCTTACATTCGATTTCGGTCTTATGTCAAAATTTTTCCTGCTAAGTATGTGCACATCAAAGGCATTTGACTTACAATTACCACATTGATATACAATTTAATTCGATGTTTTTAAAAAAATTATTTGGTTGTGCATTGGAAGAGGAGCACAGCCCATGAGAGGACACCAGTGGGCAGTGACATCACGGACATCAAGAGGCGAAAATTTCATACATTCTCTTGTTGGTTCTCAAAAAAAATTAAGTAAAAAGGACCGCAAAGTGAAACTGTCTTTTAAAAAAAAAAAAAACTGTTAACCGTTCCTCAAAAAAAAAACTTACTTGACGTTTGATAATGTGCTGTTTTAATACTTACATACATAGATATTAAAAATATGCACAATATTCATTACCGTTTTCTTCTTTTTTGGGACAATTTTTTAATATACATGTTTTTAAAAATTTGCTGTTTTGACTGCATTGCAGCAGAGAGCTGAATACTAGCGTCGGTACCACACAGGAGCTTTGATGTCAAATCAGACAGCGAAAAGCGAAATTTGATTAATTCTCTTGTAGATTCACATAACATACCGTATATACTCGAGTATAAGCCGACTTTTTCAGCACATTTTTTGCGCTGAAAAAGCACCCCCTCGGCTTATACTCGAGTGAAAAAAAAATGACCCCAGAAAATGTATGTAATAAGGGAAATAACTCTTGATAGTCATTGTGAGAATTAATTAATAGAGTGAGGTTCTTGAATAAGACCGGAAGAAGAATAGAGATTAGCTAGTTCGAGGGGTGCATCGCATACAGTTTCTACTGTAAATTGACCTCTTTTAAGAACTATAACTAGGGCGTACAGTATATTTTGAGAATTAAATCGCTATGGCATGGCATTCCTTTTCAGAGTCTTTATGTGTTTTAATGTAATTTTATTGGTATCTATTATTTTTGAAATTTACCAGTAGCTGCTGCATTTCACATTTCCCACCCTCGGCTTATACTCGAGTCAATACTTTTTCCCAGTTTTTTGTGGTAAAATTAGGGGTCTCGGCTTATACTCGGGTCGGCTTATACTCGAGTATATACGGTAGTAAAAATACGGACTGATCGTTAACCGGTCCTAAAAAATGAGTGATCTTAACAACCTCAGAAGTCCTTCAGAACAGTCTGTCAAGTTAAAACTTATGTAATGAAATCCCAAACCAAAGTACTTACATTTAGGAGATTTTTGAGCTGTTCTACTTCTTGTGCCATGTATTCTCTTCTTCTTCTTCGGACCATTTATCACTTCCTCCATAGGTTTCCGCCTCTTATTCGAAGAAGGTACGTCCTGGTCTGTTCCACTACTTTCTGACTGCTGGGCAGTTGGTGTGGTGTCAAAATTGTCAGTCGAGGCAGTGCTGGTCACATCATTATCAGATGGAGATTCGCTGACAGATTTTGATGGAGCAAAACTGGATGAAGGGGCAGGGTTAGATATAGATGATGTTGTAGAAGATGACGAACACACCACTTTCACAGAATCCTTACGAGTGTCTGATTTCGAAGAGAGATCATCAGAGTTGTATAAGTTTTGTTGATTATGCATGGCACCACTGAGTTCATCATCATGTTCAGGTGTTGTTGGTGGAGTATTGTCAAAAGGAACACTCACATCGTGTTGTTCAAGCTGAGGCTCAAATCCTTGACTTTCTGAAAAGCTTGGCTCTTTCCTTCTGTCATTCTGAACTGAAGGATCCTCCAAGTCCTGACAACTTGAAGATGCAGCAGGAAGATCATCTGCAAGTGGAGGCGGTGGCAAGTCAACAATTTGAGATTGTAAAACTGGCTCCTCTTTTATCTTACCTTCCTCAGGATCTACATTAACACAGGTATTTAAGGAATCCCTGCTTATCACTTTCCTCCCCATTTTACCTACACGTACCACAGTATCTTTCTTATCACTCTCAGAAACTCTTTTTATTCTTCTCCGTTTTATAATGGGTCTCTGTTCGTGATCAGATTCTGTCTCCTGTAATGAATGTTTCACAGCCTCTACTACACTGTTAACTGTACTCTCATACTGTTCAATCACTTCCTTTGTAGCCTCACTGATAAGTTCTTTCTTCTTTCTCCCTTTCCTTTTAGGCATTGGTCTGTCACTAGATGTATCAGCTACAGTGATCGTTGGACTCTCTTCTTTAGCAATGCTAACAGATGCAACATCTGGTGAAGCTGAACTATCCTCATTAACTTTAACATCATCGACAACATCCGGGTTCAAGGTCTTTCTTTTAGTTTTTTTCTTAACTTTCTTCTTGTCTTTTTCATCGCCTTCTTCACAGCCAATAGGTGACTCTTTGGCATCTTTAACAGGGCTCTTGAGAGTAGGTTCCCACTTCTTGGTAATCTCTGGCTGCCATGGCATCTCCACCTCAGCATCAAAATCATAAGGAGACGGGTCTGTTTTACCAGAGGCACAACCTCCTGCAAGCCCCATAGGTACCAGGTTAGGAATATCTTGTTCTAATCCAGGCCCCCCAGCCACATCCAATCCCTTAAAAGGCTTTTTGGCATCTTTAGCCACAGTGTCCTTTTTTCTCCCCCTACCCAATTTTGGCTTTTCAATGTCTTTATCTTTCTTATCATGATCTTCAGTAGTTTCAATTTTTATAGACTGATTTACAATGTCGTCTGATACTTCTATTGGTGGTGTACATTTTTCCTTCATATTTTGAGAAACACTTGGTTTTTCATCTGGAGATTCTGAGTCTTCTTGGGTGGATTCCGGAATACTTTCTTCAATTGTTTTCAGGTCATGAGGTTCAGCATCAGCTGCAATTATGACATTTTCAGCTACAATACTTTCACTATCACTTTTTTTTACATCTTCCCCTTCTGATAAATGAACTTCATCATTATAATCCACTGATTTAATTTCATCTACAGCATGCCTAACTTCGGATACTATAACTGAAGCTCTCTCTGGTTTGAAATCTGTTGGCGTTTTCTTTGCTTCATTTGAGACCTTCAGTGGACTATCTTTGGCAGGTTCAATTGTATCTTTAATTTCTTTCTTATTTTCAGCTTTAACATTGGATTCCTCTTCAGAACGATCAGAATCTATTGTTTCTGTTGAACCAGCAGGCTTGAGATCTTCAATCTCTTCATTTTCAATTCTTTCAGACTCTGCCTCTGAAGACGATGTGACCTTAAGCACATTTTCACCCTCTTCCAAACTTGTGTCTAGGTCAGCAAACTTTTCTCTCTCTGGATCATCCTCATCCTCTTCATCATCATCCACATTTAAAATGTCATCCTCATCATCTTTCTCAGACTTTGTATTTTCATCATCTTCATCGGCTCTCTCGGATCCTGTTGCATCCTCAGCATCACTGCTCATGTGACTTTCTATAAAATAAAAAATAAAAAATTAAGGGACACTGAAGTTCAAAATTATTAGCATGAAACTTAATGATTAGAAAACAATAAGAACTTGCCATGCCTTTAAACATTAGACTTTATCTTTACTAGAGTTAATGAGGTTATGTTTCAGATTAACTTAATTGTGAATAAAGAAGGCTTGTGATTTAAAAACAGCATAAAATTAAAAAAATTTAACCATACCAGGCGATTTAGAACCAGTTGAGTCTGCAAGAATTGAACGCCGCCTCGTAAGTCTTTTGTCTGCAATTCACAACATAATAATATATTGCAAACAATTTTTTAAAAAAATAAATAAATTTGTATCTAGCTGACATGATATGAAATCTAGACTCCTAAAAATTAAGCTTGGCTAACAATAAAATTTGAATTCATGGAAAAACTTGATCAAACCTGAACTCTTTCCAACCACTGAAGTATCAGAACTAGAAGAACGTGTTGCTCTAGTCTTAGCCCCAATGATTTTAGGAGTACGAAATACTTGGCCAGACTTTTTAACACTTGTTGGAGTTTTTGACCCATCATTACTAATTTTCTTTAAACCTAAGGATATCTGAAAATGAAAAGTAGCATGAGGCATTAATTTCATGAAATATAACATTTGTTATTAGAGCATTACGATTTAAAAAAAAAAATCTCAATTAATATTGTTTTTCATACTTAAATTAGTTTCCGTTTGATTGATGCCATAGGCTTAATGTTGACATATTTGTTGTTTAGTGACATCCTTTCAAACTCACGCATACCCTTTTTTATGTATAAGTTGTTTTTTTTTCTTTTCACCTGCCCCAGTCCCACCCCACTTAAATTAATCAACAGTTTTACTCATATCATTAACATTTAAAGCCCCATTAGGTTTTTGGTAAACTTCCACCTCAGTCCCGATCAACTGGATATGAAATTTAAAAAAAAAAGACTAAAAATGTGTTAATATTTTATTGTCATACTGATTTCATCTTTTATAGGCTTATTGAAAAATAAAAGATTATCTTGAGTTTATTACTATTTTTAGCAGTAGATTAGTATTTATTTATTGAGCAAAAAGTTTTGCAAAAATCACATTCTAAAATAAAAACTGTAAAAGCTACCACAAAATTATGGTAACAAGTGAAAGCACCAGCGGAAAGTAAAAAACTTTTCCAGAAGTCTTCTCTCACGTTATGAAGAGTTTTTACTTTGTATGATTTCATCACTAATGAGATCGCCATTGAGGCACGCTTTACCCCACATGCGTACTAGAGCCAAGGTGCGCAATACCGCCTTTCAGGTCACTATAAGTTAAACAAATTTTTACTTTTCCATGTTAACAACTTACTGGAGATTTCGATGGAGGTGTTTTAATTTTATTTTCAGTATCTAAAGGCTTATCCAGAATAGCGACAACTCTGTCTGGACGGATCCACTCATCATACCTATAGCAGAAAAATGGAAGTAAACATTATTAAAAAATACTAAGATTTTCGTTATTAATATGAATTTTAAAATATAATAAATATCTTTTTTTTTTAAAATGCCAATATATATATTTGACACATCTTGTACTTTACAAAGGTCTCAAGGCATACAAAAATAATCTCTTTACCTTGTATTCCATCCGGCATAGTGCACTAGAAACGTTTTATGTATTCCATCTCTGCCAAAGTCTATAACCTATAAATTTCAGGGAATATAACATCATCAGCATAAAAAAATCTCCAATTTTTAATAGACATTTTTTTAATTGCATATCCCCTAAAAATGTTAAAATTAGCACTAAAATATAAGAATATTGTGAAGCTATTTGCAAAGGCATGTATTACAAACCTTTGCAATATAAATTTTCTGATTTTTTCCTCTGCCATATTTCACTTTTAACTTGGAGCCAATAGGAAAGTCCATTTTAGGGTCTGTAACTAGTTTTTCTGTATCAGCTTCATCCTCCTCATCACTAGGTACTGAATTCTGCATAAAATTACTGAAAAACAAATTTAAAAGAATTACCATTAAAACCAGCAAAATTGCCAGATGAGAAAAAAAAAGTCATGCTGCAGCATTAATACAGCTTTAGTCATTTATATGGGGAGATATCACCCCCCACCCTCTTAAAAGTAGTAATGTTATCACTAGTGGATGCACATCAAACAGGATTATATGGTGTTTTAATCTTCAATATAATTAAAATGTTCAAATATTCAGAATTAAAATTTAATAACGTACTTATTTTCAGAATTCTCTTCAGCATCATCCTCTTTCAATTTTTTCTCCTTTTTAGGTTTTTTATCATCAACAATTTTTATTTTTTTCTCAGGTGGTTTTAGCTCCTTTTTCTCTGGTAATTTTATAACTAGCTCCTTTTTCTCAGATGTTTTATTTTCTCGCCTTTCCAGTGTCTTCGGTATTTCTTTTTTCTCAACAAGTTTTCCATTTTCCTTCGTTGCCTGCTTTTTAGATGCTTCTTTCTTATCATCTACTTCCTCTTTTAATTCAGAATCACTTTTCAGATCAGTTGAAATCAACTTGCGTCTTGTCACCTATTGTAATATAAACTTTTTTTATTAACTTTTAGATTGAACTTAAATTGAAAAATATTTTAGATGATTTAATTCATTTTAAGACATGTCACCCCAATTTAGGCACACACATTTTTTAAGGATTAAAAGGCTTTTTCTGAAAGTAAAAATTCAAATTAAGTATGACAGTGATAAGCAGTGTTTAAAACCCCAATTTATTATGAGGGATGCAATGTAAGAATTTTTATATAAAAAGGACAAACTATTAAGACCAACCCGCTTTTTTGGAGTCTCTTTATCTGGAGTGGGTGATACATCAACTTTACTGTCTTCTTTCTTGTCTTCATTCTTTTTTACAACCTTTTCTGTTTTTTTGTCATCTTTTTCCACTTCCTTTTCTTCTTCTACTTTAATTTTCCTCAAAGACTTTCTATCTTCTTTTTTAACTTCATCTTTTCCTTTTAGGGGATCTTCTTTAGAACGAGGTGTTTGCATTTCAATTTCTTTCTTTCCTTTAGTGGTGGGAGTTTCTTCTTTTTTATCATCTTTCTTCTTCTTAGGAATATCCTCTTTTTTATCATCTTTCTTTACTTTTAATGATTCTTCTTTCTTCTCTTTACTTTCATCTTTTCCTGAAAGAGCTTTTGGGTCTCTACGGGCAGTTCTCCTAGTGACGACATCATTCTCATCCAACGGTACAGCACTAGTGGTGTCATTGGTGTCTTCAGACTTTTCTGGTGTAACTTCAATTTTCCTTTTGGGGCTCTCTGTATCCTCTTTGACCTGGTAATAGAAAGTAATAAAATTAAAAGCTACAAGGGTTTCCATATCATGCCTAGCAGATTTAAAGTTTAGCTTATTTTGAGGAAATCGAACTTTAAAATATTATTTATATTTTGTGCTTATTTTAACTGTGGGCTAATAAAAAAATATCCGTCAAAATCAACAACCAGCCAATTATTATTCTGACATATAAGTTATTACTGTTGCATACTTTTTCTGGGGGTTTTGGTGAACGTGGACTTCTTTCTCTACCACGAAAATTCAGTATACTTCGTCCAGAGTTCTGCCTAGCACGACCAGGTCTACTCAAAGTACCCATTGTGCTGCCCAGCTTTCTGTAGAATGTCTCATATGCATCAAGATACCTGGTAAAGTTAAAATAATGATCAGATCATTACCACAAATAAAGCTTTGCAAATAAAAAGTCTGCAGACAAAAAGATCATCAAAATTAAGTTACATCCAATTTAAAATTCTAATTAACAACAAAAACAGGTTGAAAACAACACACTTAAATTAATAAAATTTACTTTTTATAAGCTGTTCTTATTTGGTGTGCAGGATTTTGATGGAGTGAAGGCAGTCCCATTTTGCTATAGACTACAGGCCATTTCATCTCTTTTGTGACCTGCAAGGAAAATGTTTATAAAAATGTATACATCTATAAAATTTATTTTAAAAAAGTATTTTAGAACTGGATCTGAAAAATCACTAACATTTTCATTTCAAATTGCATTTGATAATTATTCATATTTTTCATTTATAAAAACAAAGACATGTAGATGGGTAAAGTAAATTGTTTTAAAATAACTCTCAATTTATATTGTTGAATTTTAATACTTACTTTATTATATCCACCTAAATTTTGAACTATTTTAAATAGCTTGTAAAGATTAAGATCCTTGTTGCCAATGCAAGGTCCTTTATTGATAGGAGTGCCCCTATCATCCATAAACTTATACAGCTGAGCTACAAATCTGTCTTTTTCTTCAAAAGGTTCATCTTCCGAAGCCTAAAGAAGAAAAAATATTTGTTTTAAAAGTGATGGGTGGTATCATTTTAATAGATGGCAGATATTACTTACAGTGCCTAATTACCCTTTACAGTCCAACCCTCTTTCTTCTGCCTTTTTTTACTCCTCACAACCAAGAGAGGGGAGATAACACTTTTTTTAAAAACAAGGTTCTTTTTTTAATTTATTCATAAAACATTAACAATTAGCAGGATAGTAAAAGTAAAAATAACTAAATGCAAATAGCTTTATAGTTACTTGTCTTTAGTCTATTTAATCCCAATAATAATAATAAAAATTATTCCAGAAAGTGAGGGGAAAAAAAATTATTGCAAAAATTGTTCAAAATGTCATAATGTTCATCTTATTTATATTATGAACTTTAAAGTTTCTTGTGAAACTCCGCAAAGCAAGCACTCTTGCACAAATGAATTTGGAAAAAATTGCAACCAAAAACAGTTTCTGTCACCTTTCTATTCTTGCCTTTTTTACCAGTCTTGCTGCATAAGTGGCAAGTTTTATTCCATCCAAAAAGTCGCATCAGCTTGTGCTTTGATGAAGTTTGCTGTGCTATGGACCTCAACTGAAACAATGTCAGTATTACGCCTCATCTGGTGATATGTTGAGAAGGTTATCAACGCTGTCAGGAGGTCACGGCAAAACTTCAAATCATTCGTGGATGGGTCATTTCTTTTCCACTTTGGGGTGGATAGTTTCATAGTGTCCTTCATTTGAGTGAAGGTGTTGATGATTCAAATTTGAACAAGAAACCATAGACCATACCTCCACCATTTCTTTGATTTTCAGCATACAGGGTAATAAGATCAATATTGATCAGCAAGGTCTACTACCCCATGTGTCTATTGTAGGTAAGAATAGACTGGGGTCTGCCGACATATCTTGGCCCCTCCTTGGACTGTTGACTTACAGTTTCAACCCCACCATCCACATTGGTGCTTAACGTTGAAACTTGTCTTTTATCGCACCAAGTTGTAGCTAACAATCTGCCTTTTTTGCTAGCTCTACACCGTTCTTCATCTTCTCTTTGGCGAAGCGGCCAACCCTTTCTGTTGGTACACAAGGTCCCAAAGGAATGGGTGTTGGCTGTGAGCAAATCATCTGCTAATTTGAAGCTGGAAAAGTAGTTGTCAAAGTAAAAATGATGCCTTTTATCTAGGTAAGGGCTTCCTACTTTAAATAACACATGGTGGCCAATTCCATGTCGCATAGGATCATGCACCTTCAAAGCATAAAATTGAAAGTTACACTTGTACCCACTCCGAGGGTCTGCAACACATCAGACTTTGATGCCCAAGGAGTTGGCTTGGCTTTGATGTATTGTTTAAAAAACAATCTGCCATTGAAGCTAACCATAGCCTCGTGAACGCTGAGCTTTCTACCAGGATAATATTTGCTTTTACTATTTTGGTCAATTATATCAATCAAAGGTCTAATTTTAAAAAGAGGGTAGTAACCAGGCTGACCCCTAGCAACGAAATTCTTGTTGTCATTCAGGTGGACATATTGGTTAATTTTTAAAGAAGTTTTTCCCCATATTGTCAGCTACCAGGAACCCTAAAACGTGGATCTAAGGAACAGTAAGACTCCAACTCAGGCATGTCATGAGTGCCAAACATGATGTCGATATAGAAAAATTTCTTTATACCACTGGAGCTAACTGGCTGCCAGTATGCATCCTTTTCACCATTTTTTACAGCACACTGTTGCTCAAAAAAATGTTGGTTTGTTCTGCCACATGTTGATAAAAAGTGTCAGGAATAAACAACTTGAAATAGTCATATGCAGCATCATCATCGGGCAAATTATGCAGAAAAATACTGGACCATTCATTGTCAATCGGATGATCAGTAACAGTTGAAGGTCCACTTGCATCTATGTCACTTATATCGTCTTCCTCACAATCAATAGTGTCATTTAAATCAATAACAGATTCATCATTGCTCCTAGAATCAGCCGAATAAAGAAGCCCCATTAGGCCTATGCTCTTTCAAAATTTTGAAAACCCATCTTTTTTCCAACAAAGAAATCACTTTTGAAAAAATTGTAGAAAATGAGCCCTTCAGCACACCTTGTTCAAACTAGTATCAAAATAAACGTAAAAAACTAGGCTACCTTCTGGTAAATTTCAAATTATTAATGCGGGGCGCTTCAATTCGAACAAACAACCCCAAAATCGGCGGTTTTGGTGTTATCAGACTGTAGACATAAACAAACGGCGCCTCAGACTGTAAAGGGTTTAAAAAAGAAAACTTACATATTCATTTTCTTCTTCACCCTCCTCATCATCTTCTAAATCAGATCCAAGCATCTCTTGTTTATCCCAGCCAACTGGAAGCTCTTTTGTATCAAAATATAGAAGAGCCTTTTCAATAGCTGAAATTTATTGAAGAAACATAATTATATTCTTCATGTCACTCCCCAGCTGAATGAACAAATGGTAACATTACTGAAATTTAATGGCTTTAATTTGTAAATAAATAAAGATCAACAAAGAAAAATTAAAAATTACTAACCTGTTCTCATCGTCTTGTCTTCATTTTTTATAACAACAGCCCTTGAAAAATCTTTAAGATCCTTCCGTGTGACAACCATACTGTCAAAAATGAATTAGTAATCCTCATTATTTATTTATCAAAACTTTTTTTTAACCGATAGGGCAACCTAGCCCAGTTAAATTTTCAGCTGCATTCATTTGATGATGAAAATAATTTATTCTCTTTGACACTTAGTTGAAAGGTTCAAAATAATGTAAAAACTGGAATAGTGAAAACAGGAAAAAAAATTCAGGTTAAAATTAGTTATTTAGACATGCTACTGACAGCTCAAAACTAAGGCACAATTTAAAAAAAGAGAAAGCCATCAAATAAAACAAGGATTTTTAAACCATTAAACAAAATCTCCTTTTCCAATATTAAAACTAACAAGTTGAGAGAGGACTTACAATTTTGAATCTTTAAAAGACCTCACGAGAATCTGATCTCTATTTTTCACTTCATTTAGGCTATTTGCATCAGGCAGCACAACCAATGCAGGGATAAGTGAGCCCTTGCGTTGGGGAAGATCTACCAACATTAACTTGCCCACAAGCTCTTGATGTCTACCACGGTATGTAGCTCGCCTTGGAGATTCTTCTTCAGATGTTTCAACCTCTTCATCACTTTCATTTCTGTGATCAACAGATAATCATAATTTAAAATAAATACACCTAGGCAGTTAACAAATAATGCTGGACTATTTTTTTTATTTTTTTTTATTCGTGTAACCCACAATGCAGTTTCTACATAAAAAATATGAAAATGATTTGAATTTAACTTAGTTATATTTTGTAACAGTCTTGAACTCCAACAAATCTTTCAAGCCTTTTAAAAATGAAACTCATTCAGCGAATCCTCATATCGATAAAGTTTATGTGAATAATAAAAGACCTACTCATGTTTGCGTTTAGCCTTTTTGTTCTGCAATACTGGAGTTCCAAAATGCTCAGGGTGGGAAAGAGGCAAATTGTCAAGTGTCTGCAATATATTGAGGGAAAAAAACATGTTAGGAAAATTAGTTAGGATTGATGAGGATGAGTACCAAGCTTTTTAATTTATTAAAAAAAAAAAAAAAAACACTAAAAAAACCCCAAAAATTACTTTAAGTGGATTTGACTCAAATCCTTTATAATTTGGTTCAGTTTTTTTTTTAAATTAAGTTACCAACTGCCATTGCAGCAAAGGGTGTTCAAGAGTATGATTAGCCATGCTGTTGAAGTTAATGTAAAATATTTTAGCTCTCAAATATTTTTAGAAATATTTTTGAATTATGGATGCTTAATAAGACAAAATGGAAAAGATTAAACTAGCACAAATAATTCTTAGGACTCTATCTCTTGACCGAAATGTGAAGCCTTCGCCACATGACAAATTTTAACTTGAGGAAAGAATTTTCTTATAATATTATTAAAATTATGTTTTTGGGGTTGTTTTTTTTTCCCAATCGCAATGCCTGTTTTCAGTTTAGATGTAAGGAAACAACTCATTAGACCTACAGCCAAACACATTTCATAGTGTATATATTTTGTTTAATTGGCTCACTAGATTTTATAAAGGTTTTGTTTAAATTTGAGTTCTCTGATAATGCCAGGTGTTATGGGTTTCAATTGTTAATGTTATAGATAGGTACTGCATATACTCGTTCTATAGCCCCCTTTGTTCATAAGCCGACCCACCACTCTTTTGAAAAGAATAGTATAAAAGTGTGCAACCCGCTCATAAGCCAACCGCACAAGAATAATAGGACAGCTTAAACAAATTGATACAACATTTTAAAAACTAAAAGCTAAATTGGTCATTATGATTGTTTCTTTTTGATTAGGTTGAAGAACAATGAGCTTTAAATAACAGAAGATGGGTGCCATTTTTTTATAGCATTTGCTAGAGGGATTTTTATTTATTAAAATGTAAAGAAAAAGTTGTATTTTTTATATTTCATTTAATTAAGTCATTAAATAATAACAGTAACGTTTTATAAAAATAAAACTTGTAAATTTTAAAGAAATTTCCTATGAACTGCTTGTAAGCTGGAACCCCAATTTGTCCCCAAACAATTTTGTCCAAAAAATATGGCTTTGGAACAAGTATGTAAAGTAAGCAGTTAAAGTGTAAAAAAAATAACATTTTCAAGATTTTTTTTGTATTAACATGTATTGTCACTCAGGAAGCTAAGTTTCAGCGTAATATCTAATCATGAATTAGGTTTAATTAAGACAAAAAGATTTCTGAAAGATAGTGGACAGAGTTTAGTTTAATAAAAGGCCTGGAAAAAAAAGAGCTTAAAAATGAACTTACTTCACTCTCTATAAAATGTTTATCTCCCTTTAAACACAGCTGTGATCTTCTTAGAGTTCGTTCATCGCCATCATCAAATACTGTAGGAAAAAGAATAGAAAAGTAGTAATCACAACTGAATGAATTATGAGAGATTTATTTTATATTTTTTCACATGGACAACTTGATACATGGTTCAGAGGTTTATAATATGTACATAACTTACCAACAGTGTATGTGCTATGATCAATAAGTTTATTTATCGTAGCTTCCACTGGTTGTCCAGTGTCAGGATGCTTGACTTCAACTACTGCTCCAAGCTTTAAAAATAAAAATATTATAGAATCATGCAGTAATGTAAGAACTTTTTGAGTGCCTTTTAAATGAGATTATTTATAACAGACTCCATTAAGTATATATATATTTTTTGAAAGATAAATGGATGGGAATATAGACGGCTTTTACGCACCCTATTAAAAAAATAAGATGGGCGCGGTCGTCTAAGTAGTAGTGCGCTAGACTGCCGAACCGCTGCAAGAACTCGAGTCACGGGTTCAAGCCGCGGTACTGGCAAGGCCCCAGGGCATTGTGCTAACCCACACAATCCCTTACTCGTTAGTGGTCAATGAAACTTGTGAACGCTACTTCACTTGAAACAGGCCTTCATGGGTTATTTATTTTTTTATTTATTAAAAAATAGGGTTATGCTTAGTAACTTTTACCATGGAGTTCTCACAGAATAATTTTTTAAATTATGGTTATTCTCTCACTTTCAGGTGCTCATAACATCTTAACTTTTATGGATTATATTTCAAAACTTAGAAAATGTGGTAGAAAATTCAAAAATCTTTCAGAAAATGTATGCTACGCTAAAGTTTTCATTTAAATTAAACATTTGATAGCAATTGTAGGTCAACAAAACATGATTGGGACCAGAAGGATTATCCAGAATTTATTGCTTTTGAACACCCACACAAATTTTGTTGGTTTGTGGCTATTCAATGTTCAGGAATGTTTTGGATGATTTGGGATGCCTAACTATAAAATGTATTAGTTCCAATTTATAATCTGTAGCGATTGTTGACTAAAATCCAGTCATTAGCATCTACTTTTGCACTTTGCCAAACCCTTAAGCCTGGCAAGAAGTCTAACAGTAGGCCAACTCCATCATCAATAGGACTAGTAGTAGACTCATTATAGCAGATATCATCCTATTAAAATTATAATCAGTATCACTTAAATCCTCTCCTACAAAGCTTTTCTAAAATAGTTCTATTAGTTCTCGTACTTTAACTTAAACGCCAAACAAAAGATTCATCAACTTTAGCTATTAAAATACTGCTAAAATAAACATCTTACAAAAACAAAACAACTTAGATTATAAAGTAATGCCTGTTAAGTTATCAATAAACAGGAGTTTAATTATTAATCAAAGAAAGTGGCTATAATTCTGGTTAAAAACTTGATTAGAAGTTGCTATCTGACAATGTTTTATTATTGGCTGATTTTTCCAGCAGCAATAGCACAGAACTAAAATATTGGGCAATTTTTTTTTTTGCAGACCAAAGTTTTTTATTTAAAACTTGCTGATGGTTAGTGTAAACCTAAAATAACAACATCCCCTCCAATTTATTGAAAAATGAAATAATTTGATTTCTTAATTAAATAAATGTACCTTGATAACACCTTTAATGTCATCATCATTGACGAATACATTTGATTGACAGTCTTTTACTGTTACCTGTTGGTAGAATGTATACATAAATATTTATAATATAAATATTAAAATATTATGCTTTAGACAAGATTTTATAAGTTTGAAAGACTGAAATTATTTTTTAAAATGATAACCCACTTATCTAATTTATCTGTTACAGAAGATTATTGCGTCCTACGTTTATCTATTGTTTGTGTTTAGTCCTGCATTCTTATTAGAGTTTTAAATGATGATAAAGTGTTGGCTTTCCTGGTTTCCTCAGGCAACCCATTCCAAGCCCGAATTCCGGATGGGAAGAAAGAAAACTTGTGTTTGTTCTTGCATACGAAATAAGAAATGTGTTTTTATTCTTATATCTATCTGAGGGCTGTATTAAGTTATCTCCAGGTTTTATTTCTAAATTAGAATTAATCGCGTTATGTATAATTACTAATTTACTCTTATTTCTTCTATTCTCTAGTGTTTCAAGGTTTAATGATTTAACTAACGGTGTTACTCTTGTCAGTTTTGAATATTCTCCAGTAATGAATCTTGCAGCTCTTTTTAAAAATGTATTCTAGTTTTATCAATGTTTTCTTTGGTGGATGGTTTCCATACAGAAGATGCATATTCTAGTGTAGGTCTCAACAGAGTGAGGTAACATTTTAGCTTTATATCTCTATTACATTTGTACAAGTTTCTTTTTATAAAACCTTAGTTTTTTAAAAAAAATTTAATAACTTCATTGACATGGGGATTCCATGATAGTTTCTCATTTATTATGACTCCTAAATATTTTGCATCTTTAGTTTGGGGTTAGTTCTTTTCCATGAGTGAAATATTTTGAATTTGTTTCTTTTTCTTTGTTACTCTTTGCAGATGACACTTTTCTGGGTGGAAAGACATACTCCAGTTAGTTTCCCATTTTATTAATTCATCTAAGTCTTTTAAACAAAATTTTACTAACTTGTTCTATAGATTATACAATCATCAACAAATAACCTAACTTTTGTTCCTGTTGAGATGTTGGGTAAATCATTTATATAAATTAAAAAGAGTAAGGGACCTAGCACTTTAAAAACATACGCCCCAAAGTGCACAGAACAAATAAGCCTTTATCTAATAGAACGAGTAGGCTAACCTTACTTATAAATCATAAGACTTAAAAGCTCATTCTCTAAATGTACATTCTCTAGATAAGGGGTTAACCAAAATTATATACCCACCTTGCATTTTACAACTCTAACAACTGTTTTTACTTTAGCTTCACAAAAAGCTCCTCTGTATTTGGCACTAACTTCTGTGCCTACAGGCAAAGAAGGAGGTCCAAAACCTTGTTGAGCCTGTAGATAAAAAATGTACCTTTGTAACTGCACTGTCATTGTGAGGCAAAGAATACTTATGCATAACATCTTTATGGCAATATTAATTTTGAAAATAAAACAGCATGATTAATCATTATAAAATTATTTCATTTTAACATTTTAAGCTGATATTTTTATATTGTAACATTTACTTTAATACTAACAGGATTCACTGAACTGAGTAAGTTGCTTAATTAAATATTACAAATAGTAGATACATAAAAGTCCTCACTAAGGCAATGTCAGTTAGTTCTTAACTTAGAACACATATACTTATACTATCATATACCATTTATATAATTTACTAACATTTTCATTGCTGATACTAATATCAGTATTATGTAAATTATGTAATAGTACACAGTACACATAATGTGTTGTGAATGTAAGTTCAGGGTGTAAGTCTCATTTCTTTATTTACTGAATAATATGCACTGGCTTGTCTATTATTAACTATATTCACTAAAATTCTATCATTTAACAATTTATTAAGTTTATACTTTTACTATTACTTTTTATTATTTTTATGGCTCCATTAAGTCAATTATAAGTTAGTAGTTAGAAATTATTCTTTATGAAATACTCATTTTATGATTTTATTTATGTAATTTAAGTGATGAATGAATATAATTCAGAGAGTAACAGACTTTTACAAACTCTAGCCTTAAAATTGTAAGTTTAATTAACTTTACAGTACAGATTATTCATAGTCTACACTAACTCATACTCATAGTAAAGAGTTTTAAAGCCCAGTATTCAGGATCAGTATAAAGTTATTAAATTAACTCAGTTATAGTTATTGGCTAATAATTATGCAAGACATAAACTTAGTGGTGCAAGTGCCAAGACCATTGCAGCATCTAAAAAATGTATCTTGTCTAGTAAATTTAGCACTTTTGGCTGAAGCAAAGAATCTCGACCGTGACATCACGACGCTACCGGTTGCTGGAAACAGAGTTCTATAAATTCTAAAACTAAAAGGATTTTTAAAAATGGAAAGTTTTCGGGTTTGGGTCAGGTATAGCTTTATAATTTTTGGAAAATTGAAGGTTTTAGGGTTTGGGTTAGGTATAACTATAGTATTTTAATTTTAGCTTTTTTAAAGGACGGGCAATAACAAAGATGGCCGCCTGGAAATGACTGTGAAGTCACGGTCGAGATTCTTCATATTAACCGCAAGTTTTTGGTTCACAGACTTAACTTAAATGGTAAGAATGGTACTTCTTTGACTTTGATTTAGTATTAATCTACTATTTATTAGTCTATTACTATTAGTACTAGTACTATTAGTATTAGTCAGTATTAGTATTAGTGAGTGACCAAATTGTCAATACTACCCAGTTAACCCAGTCTCCTACTCCTTTTGTTTTATTTTATAGATTAGTTACATTGTAACTTAAATTCTTAAAGATAGGCTAGTCATCTAGGCTATAATTGCATAGGCTATACTAATAAATAATACTATTAGTCAATTAGCCAACTACATGACCATGGCTCACTCAAATCTCGGTAATCTAATTCTTTACTAATACTATGGCCATGGCTCCAACTACACCAACTCAACTCAGGCAACTCTAACGACAGTTCAACATCTCTAGTCTATACTATAAACTCTATGGCCCATGTCTGTTGCAATTGGTAGTCTAGTGTCACAAATATAGCTAAAAAGTTAATATGTCAGATGTATTCCATTCAATCAGTTAGTGTTAGATCTTAGATAGGTATAAAACCAGTCGCTGAATTCAATGATTGGGCTTGATTTACAGACTGAATCATCTGTGTGTGAATCGAATGGTCGGATGAATGAGATTTTTCTTACATTGGGCTGATGATGTAAAACGATTTCGCAGAACAAATAAAATATGAAAAATAATAAAAAGTACATACCATGAACAACTTAGCTTGATGGTTTAATTTTCAACAACGGATCATGAATGTAGGTACGTTAAAATTTAAACAAATTCGTATCAAAATTAGTCAGAAGAACGAAAACCCATGAAGGGAACAACAACTCTACCTCTAATAACATATCCCAACGCTGATTGGTTCATTGCCAAATGACCTAAAAATATGTCGTCCATTTGCGCCTAGGATCATGCGCACACAAACTACACAGCTGTGATCTTTACGAGAGGGTTTCAGTTTAATATGCACAAACTAGAGGGAAAAGACATCTATTTTTGTGTTGAATTTTGGTTAAATGTATAATTTTATTTGCAAATGTAAACAAAAAACAGTTATGAAATAGGTAATTTTATTTTAATAATTATTAAATAACGCAGACCTAAACTTTCATCCGGGCATTTATAACAAATTTTAACCCCGACAGGTGGCGTTAAATACAAAATTGTGTACAGTGCAGTGTGCTACTGTGCTGTTTGAAAGTGTGAGTGTGTATGTATGGCAAACGTATGTGTAGTACACAAAACGCGCGAATTGTTAATAAAACATGCTAGAAATTTATGAACCTGTCACTACTATTACCACCCTACCTTGTTTTTATCTAACACTTTAAAAAATATCGGCCAAAATGTAACTCTTGTGGAAACGCTCGCGTCGCTCTTTTCGGCTTTCAAATACCGTACCGTGCCGTAAACTAAGTTTTTAATTTTAATCCCCGACCCCTACTTTATACAAAATACAACCTTTCAGGGGTACAAAAAGTGGGTGGGTGGGGGCTTAACCCTGGTCCCTAACTTATAACTGCCATAAATCCCAATTATCGGATTCCTATATTAGGTCTATACTATACTATTATTATTGTAACGTAATGATAATCTAAAGTCGGCAATTCAATTAGCTGTCGAAAACGGTGAGTTAATTCAAATCCGGCCAGTTGCGCTGTAGGTAAATTTTACCGTAAAACAACGTTGCTGTTATCTTAAGTGCATGTTTTGTCTGCAACTTCAGTAGTTTGGCATTTCACGCGAGCATTAATTAAGTCATTAAGCATTGCTTGGAGGTGTGGGTAAGTTCCTTGCTTTGAAAGGCTATTTCTAGTTGAAATGGTCCGTGTCCATGGTAATCCGTAGAATGAACGTTCCTGGATTGCGAAATTGTTACTAACAAGGCCGTCTTAAGTTAACGCAGAGGCCCGTTGGCGTTGGGCCCACGAGCATAGGGGCCCCATGGGAATATGTTTATTTTTAGGGCTGTTATCGATTAATTTAAATTTAATCGTTAACTTTTGAAAAATTACTGAATAATTAATCGATAATTTTGATTAAAGCTGAATTTAAATAATTTGCTTATTTTAAAGTTTAAACAAGACAACATAATTGTTTGACCAATAAAATGTCCATCAAAATAATCAAATAATGTTTTAAGGGGCCGTCCGTAAATGACGTCACGCACCTAAAAAAAAAGGGGGGGGGGTGTCTCACTTTAGTATTTTTTCAGTCCTCAACCTGCAAGAATTACTGTATTTTGCGAGCACAAGATGACACCCTACTTTCCTGCACAAATTTGGGGTTCGTACAGTATTGGCCATTTTCCTCTTCCAGCACATACCTAATAATGTTTAGAAAACAGGAGATGTGATATCAATGTGATAATTTTAGATCAAATACCTTTGAAAACTGTCATTGGTAGATCGAAATTAATTTAAGGAATTGTCTTGATTCCAAATATTCTAGGTCTATCCACAATCACAATGCAATGATCCTTGTAATATCAATAGTCACATTAGCGAGCTTAATCGCGAAGGTTGATCACATCAAATGTTTTTTGACATTACCGCTGCATTGTTCGCTAGCTGTCTTAGTCTTGCTATGCCCTGGCAACTAAACATATTTTTTTAATGTAATATATAAAACAAGCCGAATTCATACTTAATCTTATAGGGCTTTAAGCTGTGTAGGGGCTCATTTTGCTATCAAATCAGTACAGTACAAAGAAAATCATGTCAAAACGGGGAAAGAATGCAATGGTACCTGGTGAAATGGAAAAATTCTTGCCGGTCGTCTGATACGAAAATTTTTTAGAATCACTGGCTCACAATTTATTTAATGTCTTTTACATAGCTTCACGCGTGTTACAATATTTCAATGTAGACCGACACTAAATAAATACTTAAATGACAAAAAAGTGATTTGAAACATACTTAGTTTTAAATTGAAAATAGTTGGGTTTTTTGTTGTTTGTTTGTTTTTTGGTGGAGAGGGTGGGGGGTCAAAGTTTTGTGACATATTTTTGGAGGGGGGGGGGCTACGATTTTGTGACGACGCGTGACGTAGGGGGGAGGGGGTAAATTATCGGCCAAAATCGCGTGACGTCATTTATGGACTGCCCCTACTTAGTTAGTTATTTCCTCTCGGGCCGAAGACGGCACATAGGGCAGAGGTCATGGATTTCCATTTGCGACGATCCGTTGCTAATTGTATAAGCCTTGGTTATTTCTTAGACCCATGGTTGAGCTTTCTCTTGTTTGTTCTACGCAGGGATTCTTTTGGTCTTCCTTGTTACTTGTTATTTTCTTTTGCCTGTGTTGGTGTCCACGTGAGAGCCTTACGACGACTTACGTGGAAGTCTTCTCTCACTCTCGTCCATTCGAAGAACATGACCGATGTAACTACTACTACTACTTATACTTTTATTTAAAAAATATTAATAGTTTAAATAAGCACATAATTTTATTAAGATAATTTTAACATTACACCATTTTAATAATATTATTGTCCTTACCGAATAATAAATCGATAATTTTGATTAAAGCTAAAAATACGATGTATGACGTCATTCAACTGAAAATTTCAAGGAAAGTAACAAAACAGTCAATTGACATAA
>MUZC01001947.1:1171580-1253798 GCA_002072015.1 Radix auricularia | reverse complement strand
TATATAGATATATATATATAGATATATATATATAGATATACTATACTGAAATAAACATTGTACTTTATGTGTTCACATTGTCGGGATAACTTAAAGCTTACTTTTAATCACTGTTCAATATATTATTTCAGTTGATGATACACATTTCACACTTCAAGCAAGGTATCAGCATAAAGTAAAGGGAAGACAAAGGTTCTACCAAAAGATATTGATATTGTTAGCAACAACAAGCTCCTTGTACAGCTATCTTTTCTTAGGATGAAGGAAATCATACATGGTCGCAGCTTTGTAATTCCATATTCTTTTTTAACTAACAATAGCTATCTTTAGGCAGTTATTAATGTTATAACTCTATAGTGTAATTATGAAATATAATATACATGTATTTTAAAATGATTTTCCTTGAAAAATACATTTAGTAAAGTTATACTTATACTTTCACAGGTTTCTTAGGTATGAATTCCAGAAATTTTTCCAGGCATGAGTCTGCTGCAGCAATTATTTTTCATTTAGATAAGATATTTTCATTTTTTACTTGTGGAGTTCTGAATGCACCTAATTTAAAATTACAGTGTGTAAGTAGTGTAATGTAAGATTTAAAGGACACTATTTTAATGACCATGCATTGCACTGTTTTATCTTTAACTCATTGCCCCATATTGGACAATAGTAAATAGTTCTAGTAATAAACTGCTAGTTTTGAGTATTTTTAATTTAGTAAGTGTGTCAAATGTGTGTCAAATTTTTTAATTTTATAGAAGAGTGTGCTCATGATCCTCAATCAACTTTTGGATCTATTTATCAAGGTGTATTTCACTCATGCCATGATATGCTTGTCTATGTTTCCTGCACATGAATTATTAATAAATGTGATTGCATTAGTTAAAACTTTCTCAGACGCTTTAAATGTTTCTAAAAGACAACTTAATAATTTTCTTGATGAAGTGTGGTTTACAAAGTTAAGTGAAATCGCCTCCCTTTAATTTTTTTGTAAAATTGTGCTTCTGCGAATTTTAAATTGAATAAATTTACTACATATATTTATGTCACTACCCTGAAAAAATAGTTTGTTATGTCTATGGTTGTCTGTGAGGGAAAGAAGTTTGAAAGCCCCCGGGTTATGAGTGAGCCTGACAGAACGTAACAAAGCAACAAACATTTTGGCAAAGAGCCTTCCTCAACTAACAAATAGTACTAATAGTACATAAATAAAACAAATAAAATTAAAAACTTAGCTGCAGTGAAATCCAAAGAGTCAATTAGAGTCATAGATTATATAGGAAAGGAGGGAGTGGTTGTGGCAAATCATTTAGGTTGTCAGCGCAAATACAACATTCATCCCATGTGGTGCAAGGGGCCCATACACTTGGATTAGTTCATTCTCCAGACTGACCCTGTTTGGTGTGTTCGTGCATGAGACCATGTCAGTGACAGGTAGGTCATTGATGCCCATATGGCCGCATCCATTGAATTGTCAGGAGACAGGACACTTTTTAATGTAATCACACATACATGCTCTGCGATCCAGCAGGAGAGTAACCTCCCTATCTCACCTATGTATTTCAATTTAATTAATTAACAATGGAATTAAATTGAATGTAATAGCTGAATGGTTCAATGTTTGTTTGTTTGCTTTTAGAGTTTAAATCCTAACATTTAAACTTTAAAAAAAAAAATTAATCATTCTTTAATTAGAATTTAGGGTAAGCAAAGGTAGAAAATAAATACTTTACATATTCCCACATTGCAGTTGTAAAATTTTTCATTAAGGCTAAGGTTGATCCCTTTTTGAAAAATAGCCAGCTCAGTACAGTACGATTCATTAGTACGTATATTTTCACACCACATTTTTTTACATCTAAAAATTTTGATAAATACCATAAACAGGTACAATAATATTAATTCTACTGTAGTCTATCAGAGAAAATACTGTAAATTCCCTAAAATCTAATTACAAATTTCTTGAATACTGGGCACTTTTGTAATTCAATTAAAAGTACATCAATATATTATTCTATTAATTTTTTTAAATAATGAAATGTTTTGTAAGTTTAAAATTCCTGCAAATAGTGCATTTTTTAAATGTTGAATGGAGTTTATAGGCTAGGAATTTGAAGAAATCATGAGATTTTAAATACTTTAAGTAAATAATGAGAAATTTATGAGAAATTGAATGCCACAAATTATATTTAAACCATTTATTAATCTTATCTTGCTCTCCACAATCAGTCATAGATTATTTTTCGACAGAATGTTTCTTATATTTGCCAGAAAATTGTGTAGCAGCATAACATACAAACATAACAAAAGCAACATAAAAAGCAAAAATAATAGATAAAATATACATAATATATAGTACAACACTAATAAAATTGGTCATCACAAGAATTTTAAGGTTAACCACTATGAGCGAGACAATAAAGGGGAAGGAAGCCATTTTTACAATATATACATTAATATTTAGGTTACATAGGTAAAGACTAACATGTTTACACTGCTTTATATGTTTGATTAATTACCATTTATTTTAATGTAAAAAGTGGGAAAATTATTTTGTGAATCTTGAACATTCAAGTTTGTAAAACATAAAATCGATTAAATTATTCATCAACACAATAAAGCAAACAGTAACAGTGATTGTAGTTAATTTCTTGGTTAGGTCACAACTATTTATTTATAAATGCAGCTTTTATATTTCTTTGTGTTATTTATGCAGAAAATACATCACTGCTAACATTTATTTTTGAGACAAAATATTTAAATTGACACTTGGAATTCCATCTAAAAGCACAAGAATTGAAATTCACAAGAATTAGTAATAATCTATTTATTCCCTACCTTATTATAAATTATCATTGAAATTGAAACAAATTATATTAGTCATGTAGTTTGGTTTGCTAAAGTTTTGGCTTAGGTAATTTCCAATTCTTGATTATTTAAAATGTATAAATACAACAACTTTTAAGCCACAATACACTTTTCTTAAAGTTAAAGATTCTAAGAATCATCTACTTTATAAACTTAATTGTTCCTTAATAAAAAAAATTACCAATTGTATATCATAAGCTATTATTTTGATTACAATAATAATTATAGTCTGATGTCCCAAGAATATTTTTGATTTATAAACTGGAACACAAGGGGTTAATATTTTTTTAATTTGTAGAGTGAAAAAGGTGCAAAGAAAATAATCTTTGTGTTACATTTCATTATAATTGTTTTACAAAATGAATAAAATGTATTAAGGTTTAAGACAATTTGTAAAATTTAGGTTGACAAATTAATGCAATGATACAGCAAAGGAAAATAAATTACCAGAATTTATTTCCTTATTGGCAATTATTGTTGAAACATATTTTTAAAAAAAAACATTTCTAAAACAGAACTTACAGGTACAAATTATTCCAACATTCATGAGTCTGTACTCTTTTTAACTATCTAATTAAAAAATACCTCGAGATCAATGATTGAGCAAAATTTAAGATTAGGGATACCAATAGAAAGAAAATAATTATGTGAAACCCAAACCTTGCCTTTACAACATACCACCTTTGAATTAAATTTTATATTATGAAAACAAGTTTTTAAATAAGTTTTTTTTTTTTTTTTAAAAATGCAATTAATTGCCAATTGATTCAGAAAAGGATAAATTTAAAATTTGTTTAGACAATAAATTTGTTGTTTGTTGCATCCTAAATTTAAATTTAATTAGGAATAATATAAAACATTTAATTGAAAATATTTATCGAAATTGATAAGACAAATCTTCTTTCTTAGGTTTAAAGAATCCAGATCAGTCGATTACTCTTTTTTATTTTAAATTCATAGAAAATCTATAGGATTTTTTAAAACAAAAACATCAGTTTTTTCTCTGCAATTTTTAAGTTATAATTCTACTTCAGTTTCATTAATACTTCAAGCAAAGTGTATTCAAGAAATTATAGCTCATTTAAGGTATAGAAATTATTTACAAACCAGCTTAAAAGTTGGCTGTTTGATTCAGGGCATTTTACAATGTAAGTCAAGTAAAACTGGTCATAATGAAACAACATTAGAATAACATTTTTTACAGGTATGTATGTTTCAGACCTAACTAAAAACCAAAAGGCGATAACTGGATGCACCACAAAGCATCCAAACATATAATGCAAGTGACCACATAGGCAACAGAATCTGATAAATTTTAAAGCATTGTATCTAAGCATATGCCGTGGCCTCCAAGGTGCCAAATTTAGTGGTGGCAACCCTTGGATTTGGGTTTTTGTACATGCTTTTGTAAGGTGCATAAAACACGAAAGAAAAATTATATATATATATTGTTTAATTTACTGTCCTGCGTGTGAAAATATATTTTTGCTCATCCTTGTGGTCATAGCCTGTGAGTTTTCTAGCATCTTGCGCTTAAAACGGTTTACTGCCATGAAATCAGTTGTGTGAGAAATTTACTTAAGAGAATTATTTCTCTTATCCAAGAATGTGAGTGAGCTTATTTTATTTGTGAAAGAAATATGTCAGGTTATGACGATTCTATATTTTAAGGGTATAGTTTCTTTTATTTAAAAATATTTTCGTAGTTCTCAAAACTATATACTTGTAATTTCCTAAATTTGGAATTATTATTTTGTTATAAAAATAAAAGGATAAGATTAATAAGAAAGAATATGCCTTGTAAACTTTATAATTTTTGTGATTACATACACCGCTTTCCCCGTTGCGTCTTCTGTTAATCTTAGAATTGGATTATTGGTGTGGGCCGTCTCTTGAAAACATACTCATGGCTTCTTGTTTGGCAAAAAATAATTCTGAATCCCATCCAAATGCTGAAACAATTTTTAGGCCTTTTTTTTTGTGTGTGTACATGACATGACATTTAAAAAAATCTGTACATAAATTTGTTAGCCTCGAAAAGAAAATTACTTAACACATGACATAAAAAATAAATCTCAGTAACCATATATTATCAGAGATAAGGGGCATCCTTAAAAGCACTATTTAAAAGAACAAACAAAGAATTGATGGTGAAAGATGTATGGCAAGGATTATTACACAATAAATATTGTTCCCATTGCTACCTTTGTCACAGATAGAAATTTTCATTTAAAAAATGCTTACTTTTTTAAATAGATTTTTTAGACACATTGTTTTAATGGATAATAATACATAAAAGTGCTCTAAAGACAATATTTTGCAAATCCATTACAAAAACATGAATACAGTTTCAATATTACACATTTTAATGAATACTGAAAAGTTTTGAATGATGTACAAAAAATCTTAACTTTATATCTTAAAAACAATATGGGCAATTCTTTAGTCTTTATGTCAAAAGTATTGGCTAATAATATTTTTGTTTTGTATCAAGTCAAAATAGTAGAGAATAAAATAAATTAATTCAAGTTAAATAAAGGTAAAATTTATCATTAAATTTCTATATTTAGCAGAAATTTTATTATGGAAGGACAAGATTGTGTACGTTAATTGGTGTGTTAACGTTTGAGCTTCTTATTACAAGCATATACAAATTTTGAAATGTGAATACTCTAAGCACATTATAACATGCATACCACAGTATAAATAAAATTTACACATTAAAGAAAATTTCACAGAAAATTTTTTTTTCAATACTTTGATCTTCAGAATTATAAAAAGGAGAAAAAATATCCAATGAAAATAAATTTCAATGCATAAAAAAAATAAGGTTTAAGGGTATAAATTAAAGCATAAAAATTCGGTAGCTTCTAATGTATTACATCATTAAATTATTTGTACATCTGTACATGTTTCAACCTAGGCTAATGATACTTATTTTAGTCTTTGCGGAAATAGGATATTTGAAAAAATTCAGCAATATATTAACCAGGCATTCAACAATAAATCCTATAGTAGTATCATGAACTCTTCAAGGAGGGATGATATTTTTTTCTCAATTAAAAACACAGTGGTAATATTTTTCTGTCTCCAACAACAATACTTGGCAAAATTATATAAATCTATCTTCTTTATTACCTTTTTGTGCTTACTTTAGTACATAATTATAAAAAGTATACATTTCCAAAATTAAACATTAAATTAATTGTCTTCGGCAGCTATTGAAGGCACCCTAGACTTATAAAGGCTTGGCTTGCAATTGAAGTTTTATAGGTAAACCAACTAAAATATTTTTGCAACACTTTAAAAAGAATCATGTCACATAATATGATATAATAGTTCTATACCCACATAAGCACGTTAAATCATTCTGTCCAAACGATCTGCATGCTATAAACTTGATCTGAAATTCTATGCACAAAACTATATAAACTAAAAACATTTTTCTGAAACCTATTTCATTCACTGAAAATCACATAACTCTTTACAGCCCAAATAGATTTTCATATGGCCCACAGTTCATCAAGACACCGAGCTTAAAGGTTGGGGAAGATTCACAGAATTAATGCGCATGTGAGACCTGACGTATTATTTTATCCCTGATTATAAAAATATATAAATGTAGCCTGGAAAAAAAGAAAAAAATGTTTACACTATCAATACTTTATTTTATTTTAAACAAAAAGTATATGTGGCATGAAATTCAATAATTTTTCGGGATGTAGTAAATTGGCTTGACATGCAGATACACTGATCAATTGCATTATTTCTTTTTTGGACCTTATGCATCAGTCAAGTTATGGCCTAATGCAGCAGTAAAAAGGCTGCCTTTAAAATTGCCTAAAAAAATTAATGTCACTTGAAGCTAATACTAATACATAAACTACGGTAAATTCTTGTCCTAAAGCTGACATTTTTGGACAAAATCTAGGAGAAAAGGTTGGGGGCTCTGCTTACGGGCGTTCTTAGGTGATATCTGCATGTAGATTGAATATCGGTATTGTTTTTGTAGATCATTAAGGTCCTTCCTACATTCTACAAGATTGGACTGCTCTACCAGAAGCCATAAAATATTATTAAACAGTTAACCATCTGCACTTACTTATTTAATCATTTTATTTCTTTTTTTGAATGTCTTAATAGATTAATTTAAAAATTTTGTTTTCAACAAAGAATTTTAATGTACGCCACTGTTTACCTAAGAAAAAATACACCGGTAACTCTTGCCTAACAAAGAGCATAAAGACAAAGATAGGTAGTACAAAGTTAACAATAATAATGACCTATTTAGCTTGTAGTTTTAAAAAAATGTTTGCTATTTAGTTTTTGCTGTCCTATTATTTTTTGGGCTTGGCTTACGAGCAGATTACACTTTTGTACTATTCTCTTCCAAAAGAGGGGGGCTTGGCTAATAAACAAATGGGTCATAGAAGAGTTTATACGGAATATTCTCTTGATTTGGTGGCTGTGCAATTGACTTTGCTATTATTTCTATTTTCAATATTGAATTTATAGCAGATATATGTGGAAATGTATATAATGCAAAATAAAAGTTGTGTTAAACTCAAAATAAAATCGCTTCTATTTATAAACAAAAATAAATGAACATTTTGATATCTCAAAAAATTTTGGAGGACACACAGTTGGTAGAACTGACTGGCATCCAATGGTGTTTAATTTGAGCCTTCTTGAGACAGAATTTTAGGACAACAGTGCCAAAAGACAGTTCTTTTTACATAGACAGTACTCATTTAGCACACACACAAATAATGTAAGAATATATGAGATATTCATATTTGTGATTGTTTGCTTAATAAACCTGCTTCACATGCACAATTTTGGTACAATTTTTTATAATTGAAGCCTATATAAGCCGTAACAAAGATTAGAATAATCGTCATTGTGGACAAATCGTTAAAAATTTTTTTTAATGGAGATGTGTATTTTTTATAATTTACAGGTTACATATTTTTGAAGTATTTTTAGGGAACATTTGAAACAAACTAAATTATGTTTAAGGTGACAGAACATTATAAAAACTCTGTGGAAGAAGCCATTCAAATGGCAAAATTAGCTAGAGAGGATAGAAGCAATCTGATTAGCTGGTATTATGACAGACCAGCGAATCTCAAGGCTTGTACTATTGGGCAGTTAGTATTTTTTAGTCACTAATGCCAGGGCTGTCTCAAAAAGTTAGATGAAAGAATTTTAGATGTTACTGATTCAAGAGTAGTTATTTAAGGAAAGTTTCTTTAACACATAAATGGCACTGTGTGGTTCAATGTGTTTGGTGATTGGTAGACAACTTATTTTTAGTTTACACAACAAATTTTCTCTCATAATAAAATGAAAATATGATATATTGGTTACCTGGTATCTCTAAACTTTAAAAGGGTGCCCATTAAAAAAACAAAAAACAAAGCATAGAGAAGGCAAAGCTGTTCCTATTATTTGACTCTCCCTAAAAGTCAACTGGCTTGAGCCCAAAATAACACTTTCAATGTTCAGGTGTAAGTATGAGAAAGGAGATACCGGGCATGGATAAGATAATATTAAACAGAAATATAAAACTAAGTCGCTTACTCGATGAAGCAGGGCAGGATTAAAAATTGGAACACATTAAAATGATTTTTAAAAAATCAAAGTTCCTTTACTTTTAAGTGGACTGAACTGTAAAGAGTCAAGTTTGCTTTGAAAATACTAGCATCAAACGCTTACTCATTCATGCCAGTACAATTCCATAAGATCTTTGATGCTTCAATCTCTGTAGACCTCTTTTCTAAGAAACACCATGTAAGAACATTGAATAGATTTTCGACCAAGGCTATTTGATTTTCCTCTGTGCTTGCAGAGTTTAACAGAATAAATGTCGTTGTTAGCAATGATGAGTTCCATGTTATCTATGTCCTAACTCTTGTCGTAGAGCTGAGGAATGCCAGAAAAAGCATAATTTTGTTAATTTAATAAAATTTACAGATATTTGTATATATAATAGTAAAAGCCTTCAAGACAATAAAATGTGCTTTTTGAGTAAATATTCACTTTTATTAGAATCAAGAAATGATGGTAAAACGTTGAAAGATTAACTGCTCATAATAATCAATATTTGTGGAAATTAAGATAAAGTTTTTTTAATTGTTAGTTCTGGATATAAAATCTACTATGATTATATAAGAAATAAAACAACAGTTTATATTTTGAATTATTGCATCATTCATTACTGATTTTAGAGCATGAGAATTAATTATTCTTGCTTCTTGGTAAAACTGAAAGCTTACCCTCAATTATGTCATTTTTCATCTTGTTCATTTCTCTTCTCATTTCTGTCAATATCTCTTGCTTTAAAATTTCCATATCCCCAGTAAGAACTCCTCCTTCACTAGAGAGTCCAATGGGTTCCTGTCCAGTAAGTGATGGAATCCTTCTAGACAGAAAAAATAAAAAAAGGTTTAACTGTTGCTTATTGCTATAAAAAAATGTGAACTTAAATTTTCACTTTTAGATCTAATTTTAGATGTTGAGTTGTACATATTTTACTCTTAATGATGGAGTATATCTGGTAATTTTATGCAGGAATCTCAGATTACCCAAATTTCTGCTTTAAGATGATAAAATTACAAAATAAAATAATTCAAAGTTTTAACAAATGCCATTATCAATGGTGCCATCTTACAATATAACACAAAAGCATTTTCGGAGATGAAGCATAAAATTATACAAAACTGGGTTCTTTAATGCCCCAAAGCGTGGTAACGCGAGCCTCATCTGTAATGCCAAAGTGCTGTAATGCACACCTCAATAGAACTCTCTTTAGAAACGAAATCATAGAAAGTAAAAACTCTTAAGTGCGTGAAAGATGATGTATTCGACTTCCAACAATGGCAGCCGTTTCCCTCGCTAGTGTTATCGCTCGATCGTTCTTGGGCATTAAATGTTAATCATCAAAAACTATGCGTTTTAGAATGAAGCTGAAAATGGAAGATGGCCAATTTATAATTAACAGAATAAATATGTGATACAAAGTTAATGTTGATTGGCGTTTAACATAAGATCGTTTATTCAACTTGTCTTAGATTTTTAATATCAACAGTGCTAACAAGTTTCCTAACATCAAATTGATATAACGTAACAAATGACATACTTATTGCTCATCAGGTTCCTTTTTTAAATTAATTCTACCAAAACATTATAATTCAAATATAACTAACTTTCTAATGGGTTTCGGTGATTCTGAACCATTGACTTGCACTGGTCGCTGGCCAGTACCATTGCCGGTGGTTTTCTCCCATGGTCTGCGAACATCTGGTGAAGATGTAGGATTTGAAATTGGTGTTGCTTCTGGTTCTCCCTGCATAATAAAATATACATAAATATTTTAGACTAATTAATTGACCTTACAAACAAAAACAAAATTCACTATATAACCTATTTTTTTGTGAATAACAATTTCCATTTACTGCCAGAACCTTTTCACCACAGCGAATGATCCTCACCATAAATAACTGTCTGGGATGTAGGTATTATTACAGTTATGAAAAACCTATGACACACTCTTTAGATACAGATAAGTCTAAAATATGTTCTGGTGTTGTGAAGCAGAGATTAGATTATGTTAAAATGATTTAAGGGTTTTATAATATATGCTTAAATCTTTTGGGATCACAAAAAAAGTACTTTTTTAACCAAAACCACTCCTCAGCAATATTCCAACTAAGGTTTGTTGATCCGAGTGCAAAGAGAAAAAACTGCTATGCGAAGAAACGCAGTATTCATTTTTCGTGCTATATTTTTAAAAATTTGATGCACTGCTGCGTGGCATCAGTAAGATGTCTGCGTGGCCACAGAAATTGCTCCTCGGGTTCCATTAAATTTAAAATGCCATTAAATTTAAAATATTCAATAAAATAAGAATTTTTAAAAAAAAGAAAAACACATTTTTGAATCCAAACTCATAGAGCAATATTTTAATTTTTAATACTTTATATCACTTAATTCAAATATTCTATAAGCTTGTCACAAGAGTCCTTATATGTAGATTTGAACTGCTTGCTACCAGATGCATATAATTTCTAATACACAAGACTAACACAAAACCCACTGACAGAAAACAAAACAATCATTAATGGCATATACTTCTTGCCACAACACAATATGCACCAAACTCTCTACCCTTCTACATATGTTTTAATGAGCCAACAAAACAACATTTTTTGCATCTACCAACCAATGACGTCACCCAACACATGTAGAAAATTGGTCATCTACACAGAGATCTAGAGATGCAAAATTTTCTAACTAAATAATTTAACTGGACTGATTATTCTGTGAGATATAAATTCCTGGTTGGATTTTATTCTCCACACTAATGAAAAGCACACGTCTTACCTGCCCCTGTCCTGGTGTCTCTGACTTCGCTTTCCTTGCTTTAAGCTTAAGTTGCATTTCTGACATCATGTCAATATGACCTCCACCACTGCCACTACCACTACTTCCACCTCGGCCGGTAGTATTAGTGTTATTACTTCCACGATCTACTACAACACCACCGACTTCCTTCTCTTCTGGCTGTAAAAATGGAAAGTAAAAATACATTTGGGTAAAGCTGCAATAAAAACAGCTATAGAAAATTAAGACAAAAGAAAGACAAAATTTATAGTCCAGAAAACATTTCTTTACAGTTAATACAGGGTCCATGATTATATAATCACTGAAAATATTATCATGAAAACAAACCCCTTAATTTAGTCTCATTTTAAAAAGACAGCCCAAGGGATGCCTTTTCTCACCCTGGGTGTTTTTCTTAATTTGGCTCCTTGGAGGGCAGCTGCCAATCCTCCTTGGTTGGCACCACCTCCTCCACCAGCCTGGAACCCTCCTGCAGGAATGGGTGGTGGTGGTGGTGCAGGTGGCCCAGCAGATGGCCCAGGTGGAGCTGCAGGTGGAGCCGCAGGAGGAGCTGGCGGAGCAGGGGGTGCTGCTGGTGCTGGTGGTGCTTGTGGAGGTGCAGGCAAGGCAGGAGGTGCTGGGGGTGCTGAACTTGGGGGCATTGGAGGAGCTTGCGAGACAATACTTGGTGGTGGTTCTTGGTTAGCTGGATACGAGTCTCTCATACCTTTGAATAATAAAGATGCTAAATTAGGTGTTGTTACTTGTGCAGCATACTGTTTAAATGAGAAAAAAGCCATGAATATTTATGAAGAATTATTCTTTGATGAGTTTTACAGAATTAAAGGAACATAAAATATTAAAATTTGCTTTATACAAGGTTTCTATCATTACATTGCTGTTGTTACTTTCAAATTGATACTATGAACACATGAAGCACTCTGCAGGTTAAGAATTTTACACGAAATTTTTGGATGCACAAGTTTTCAAAAATAAAATATCACAAACCTTCATATTCAATGAGCTTCTAAACCTTTATTTTCTCATTCAATTTTATAAAAACTTGAATAATTAAAGTAGTAAGTACAAGGAAAATGAGAACCTACCTCCACCTCCAGACATTTGCCGTTTGTGAGTTGGTGGTTCTTCTCTATGAATCCTAAGAGAAAATAAAGAATAAAATATGCTTCACAATTATATGGAGTAAAATTTGGTCACTGATCAATGTTTTTATTTAAAACGATAATAGGGTTTCATTTGTAGATCTCATAAATGAGTAATTTGAATAGAAAAAGTATACAGATATGCTTCAAAATCATACAGTATACCCATATGTGTTATATTCCTTTAAATGAAACACTATAATAGCACAAAGTATTAAGACTCAATAAAAATAAATGCCTCTTATTACAATCATACATACATTGAGAAATTTTTTAGAATTTTAAAAAAAAGTTATTACATCTCTAAAAAGCTAGTCTTTCTGTGTCTGGGATCAATGATGAAGGTAATGTTCCTGAAAAAGGCACTCTCAACAGCATAGATAATATTGGCTATTTCCAGTGTCTCCGTGTGATCCCAAGGGGACATTGCTAATTCAATAACCACCTTCCAGTGGGCTGGTCATTATTAGCTTAGACATCACACTCCGTCTCACACTTTGTTGTTAGCTACATCCTGCCAGGCCATCCATGACCCAATTTGGTACAAATCACTCACAACTCTGGACAACAGTCTTCATACTACAGTCCAGACGTTGTAATAAACTTCATAATGGTATTTAAATGAAGGAATAATTAAAGGTTAAATAAAAATATTTTTAAAAAAGTTTTTAAGATACCACGTTTTGTGAACTAAAAAGAAGAAAATAAATTTTTTCTTGGGCTCTGTTGGAAATTCCCTTCCCCTGGGCTGAGCCAGAACTGTTTTGTTGGATGCACATTGTGGACATTTTGTACATACACACTCTTACACACCAAAATATTTTCGAACTAAAAACGTGGGGGGCATTCGGCTGTCGTATGGAGAACACCATGTCTATGGTAGACCGACCGGCCCGGAAACCGCACTGAGATTCTGGATAAACACGGGATGCTAGGCTCTGTAAACGTGTTAGTATGACACGGGCAAATGCCTTTCCTACAATACTAAGGAGTGAAATGCCTCGATAATTATTGCAATCACTCCTATCACCTTTGTTTTTATATAGTATCACTATATTTGCATCCTTTAGGTCTTGAGGGATTTAGCCCTGTTCCCAGCAGAGGGACAGAATCTCGTGCAATGGTTGGACTAAAGCTGTCTTGCCACTCTTTAGGACCTCTGGTGGTATTCCATCATTCCCAGGCGCTTTTCCACAAGCTAGGCTGTCAATTGCTTTGCTCAGCTCTTCCTGTGTGGGCACGACATCAAGTTCTTCCATGAGTGGCATATCTGGGATGTCATCCAGAGCGGTGCTGGAGACTGTGGTAACTGTTGAATACAATTCCAGATAATGCTCAACCCACCGTTTTAGCTGTGCTGCCTGGTCTTGGATGATTTCTCCACTTTTGGACTTTAGGGGAGCAACTTTGGACGTCAAGGGGCCAGTTGCCTTTTTGATGTTTTCGTACATGACTTTTGCATTGCCCATGTCTGCAGCTGATTGTATACTGGAACAGAGTTTAAGCCAGTAGGTATTGACACATTTACGTGCAACCTTTTGGGCAAGTGACTTGGCTGTTTTTAAGGCATGCAACCTGTCGGGTGTAGGCTTTTCCTTGTAAGCCATAAGAGCTTTCCTTTTAGCTTCAGTGATAGGTTTCATCTCGTCCCAATGTTCATCAAACCAGTCCGTGTTTTTGTGAGATTTTGTGCCAAAGGCTTGTATTGCGGATGTATAGATTGTGTCTCTCAGATGCGTCCATTTGGAGTCAATGGTGACGCATGGGGTCGCTTTTGAGAGACTTTCCTTCACCTTGTCTGTTAACAGCTGCGTTATCGCAGGGTCTTTCATGCAGGAGGTATTGATGCGTGGAGTTCCCTTTTTCTTGGTGTGGTACGAGATTTTCCTCATTATTCTTACTTTGCTGGCGACAAGGGAGTGATCCGTGTCACAGTCGGCACTGTGATAGCTGCGAGTGAGTAGGACGCTAGCTAGCTGTGCACTCCTGGTGATAATGAGGTCCAGCTGGTGCCATTGGCGGGATCGAGGGTGTCTCCAAGATACTTGATGTATATCCTTGCACTTGAAGAAAGTGTTGGTCACACTCAAGCCTTGTGAGCAGCACAATTCCAGGAGCCTCTGTCCATTTTCATTTAATGTTCCTCTTCCAAAGAGTCCAAGGCAGGTGGGCCAAGCTTCGTGGTCGCTCCCCACTCTAGCATTGAAATCTCCTAGGAGATAGATTGACTCGTCTTTGTGGATGCTGGCTATTGCCTGGTCTAACGCTCCATAGAACTGGTCTTTCTCTTCCGGAGTTGAATAGAGTGTTGGAGCATACACACTAAGAATGTTTGCTGGGCCCGCAGCTGTTTTGAGTCTTAGAGTGAGGATCCTCTCTGTGCCTGATGACGGGGGTTCAATGGATGGTAGAAGAGTGTTCTTAACAGCGAAACCTACACCATGCTGTCTAGGTTCGTCTTTTGGTCTGCCTTGCCAGAAGAAGGTGTAATTGGCCTCTTTGAGTGAACCGTTGTCTGGGAGCCTGGTCTCCTGAAGGCATGCGATGTCAATTTTTAGCCTTTTAAGTTCTCTATCGATTATTCCTGTCTTCCGTGTGTCATTTATGGACTGCAGATCATCAGTGATGCCGGGACACATAGTCCTCACGTTCCAGCTAGTGATTCGAAGAGCTGGGGACTTCTTTTTCTTTTTTGTATTTCCAGGTGCAGGGCTTAGTGGCCCACTTGCTGAGTGGTACTCTAATCTCCACGCACCCAGTGGAGAAGGCAGGCCATGACGGGATAGCACCTATTTGACTGGGGGCTGCCCAGTTTAAGGCGGGCGGTAGCTGTCCAGCGAGACATTGGTAGTCTCTCCCACCGACGGAAGCAGCCCCTGGCGCCTAGCTCTACGTCAATTGAGCTTTGGCTTATAACCGGTAAGTGCTGCTTCCCGTGTTTTATCGACACCTTGCGGCGACGCTGGAGTGTCCTCTCCAGAGGTGATGCAAGCCTGGGCGGGTATTTTGGAGAATTAGCTGCTGCCCATACAGCATATCCCCCCTCTCCACGTCGATGGTGTAACCAAGGGAACGACTTGCGTCGATGCAGCTTGGCTGCCATTGGCGTCACAGGAGTACAAAGTCTTATGCATAGACCGCCTGTAGGTGCTCCATTTCCTGATTTTCTTTCAGGGTTTACTCCCTTAGCCTTTCCCGCAAGGCAGCGGAGGATTTGTAGTCGGAGTTTTCCTTCTCCTAGATGAACTACCAGCCAAGGTTTAACGAGCATCATCTACCCGTAGGGGTGCCAGCACCAGGATTCGAACCCGTGACCGATTTTTATTTTATTTATTTTTAGAATTTTGGTGCTGCAGCGCACTATCACTTTGACCACCGCGCCCCCCACTTAACAGCTTATACTGCTCATATATGGCGGATTACTTTTCTAAATCTTATGCCTGAGTTTTTGTTTGAGAAAATGGAATGAGTGGACAAAATATTAATTTAGATCCCAGAAGTGTGAATAAATTTTCAATGGCTCCTCCAGAACCCAAGTGGAAGCTGTTTATTTTCTGTAGAAGCATATTTATCTAGAAGGGTGTTAATAGTTAAGGGGCTGAGATATGCAGACTTTCTATCATCACATGCCTTTGACAAAGCCTTTGAAACTTAAACCCTTTAATGGCATTTAGACTTTATTTCACATTATTTCAGTGGTAACATTTCTATAAAAGGTTTTGTTGTTTCCTGAGAAGCCATGAATATGTCAAAGGAATGGGACCTAACAGCTTTCTTATTCTGAATTAATTTTTTTTTACATCAAATGTATTAAACAATAAATTATCATGTTAAGACATAGTAGGGCCAATTTTAAAAAAATATATTAATCACAATAAATATCAAAATAAAATTGACTGTTCTGGAATATTATGAATTATTATGCCTTATTTGTAAATTATCTCAGACTAATTAAATAAAAATAGAAAAGCAATCCCAAAATGATATAAAGTTTACATCCAATCATTACTTAGTGAATTGATCATAATATTGAGTTTCTAAATCAATTGCTTGTATGGCTGGCCACTGCATCTTTAACCATCGAAACAAGTTATTAATTTTGTACAATAATCTTTTTTCACATGATTTGCTACTTTTATTTGAAACATTTTTTTAATGACTTATCAAGCCCTATATCATTAACAGAACAAACATCAGACATATTTAATATTGTTAAGTGATGATCAATAAATTTAAAGGACTAAATAACAAACAAATTTTTTTAAAGGCTACTGACAATGATTATGAAAACCAAAAAATTTCAACAAAGATCGTATTGGTCTACTCAAAACAGGTGCAGTTTCTTTGTGATCATTTTCTTGTTTATATAAATTGTTAAATAAAATCTAGCTACCCACCCTAGTGTTATCCAATTACATTCATTATCGTACGCATATTTATAAGTTAGGTTAATCTTAGGATAAATTTATATACCAAACAATAATTAGACATTTCAAAATTTTGGATGGTGAGATAGGGTAGAAATGGAAACTTATATTTATTTTAAAATTTTAATAAATTCATTTCGAGTTTTTATACTATCTGATAGATATTTAAACAATTAAAATTACACCTGCCATTTTGTTGTTAATATTTATATTTATTTTTTTAAAAGTGAAATGTAAAATAATAATTTTGCCAAGTAACAAAATGTACAGTTACAGTTGGAGTACTTTCAACGGAACCAGAACTATTATATTTTTCTTGTATTCTTTTTTTTAAACTTTAAATTGCACTTCAATTACCTTTTGTAAGGGTGACCAACTTTACTGGCCATTGTTGATTTCTTAGCGGCTCTCAAAAATTGGAAACACATATTTTAAAGCAGCCGATAATTACATTTGATGATAATAGTGTATGTACTGTACTGGCTTAATCTGACTGGCAAAAAGTAGTTTTTTCAATAATCAGACCTAGTCATAAGCATGTGACCCGTGAAGTGGAGGAATTTTTTTTTTAAATAGTGTATATGAACAAGGAGGTGGTCTCATTACAAATATCAGTATTAGGTATTTGATAACTTTATCAATCTTCAATAAGTCCTTGCTGCCACAGGCATGAGGAATACACCTAAGGGCAACTTGACATTTTTTGTTATCTGTTCTTATCTTTGATGATTTAAATTTTGTTACTTAATGTTGAGTAAATTACAGCACTAATACTAATCTCTACCACATTTCAAAATATTCTTCAGTAGAATGGTACAATTTTAATCACTCTGATTAAAAATAGTAATAAATATCAAATCTAATAATCCAAGACACAAAAAAAATAATTTTAAAAAATAAAAATTTGAAAAAAATACCTCTCATCAGGCTCAGGGGGTCCATTTATAGAATTTATGGCCTGGGCATAGATGTTACCTGGTGGTTGTGGAGGAGGAGCCACAGGTGGGGCTTGGCGATATAGGGCTGTTTAAAAAAGAAATATTTACATCTCAAAATGTACCAAATGTACCAAATACTTAATTCAATAAAAAGTTAAGTTTTCAGATAGATTTTGTAATATTGAAAAGAAAAAAGTTATTAATCAGTGAAATTTTTTTTATTAAAAAGAAACTTACTGTTAAGAGTTTCTAGTGCAGCCAACATAGCTTGTGAGAAATTCTCTGCATCTTCTCGTGATGCAAAGTTCAGACCATAGACTTGCCGACTATCTCTCCATTGGTGGAATGTTGGTGTGGCTTGGTTATATTTGAGTCCTTTCATTATCGCACAATTGATCACGACCTTAGAAAGAAAAAAAACAAGTAAAATTTACTTTAAAAAAAAACTAACATATCTTTATCTTTAAAGAGAAAGTAAATAAGATATTGTAAAAATATAGTGATAGATTATTTAATCATTTTTCACCTCATGGTCTTGCAATTTTCTGCCAACTACTCTGAAAGTGTTGTTTGCAGTATGATGGTAGATCTGAACTTTAGAAAGACCTTGGGTGACCCCACTTGGAACCCATTTCTTGGACACATCATCATAGATCATTACGGATGCCCGTGCCGAAATAATGGGTACTTCACTGAAGACAGAGTTATAGGACATTAAATAAACTTAAAGTATAGCAAAAATGTCTTACAGAGAAAAGTACAATCCACTCTTTCAGATTCCTACTATGTGTTCCAACTGATAAAATCATATAACATGTAATTTAACACAGTGATAAAATTCATAATGATATTTATTTTAAGTGAAGTTTATATCAAATAAATATCTATAACTTAACACTGAAAACATATGCTGTCTTTTCCACATGGCTCTGATCCTCCACTAAGATTCACTGAAATTCTCAGGAAATCAAATTAACAAGACTGACAGAAAAACAAACTTTGATCCTGATCAAAGATTATGTTTGTTTTCTACAATTTTATTTCAAATAATATTTTCTGTTCTCTTACACTACTAACAGAAAATTTTAACGACACTGAAACTATTATTTGATTTCAAATTGTAAACTTTAAAAATAAAAACTTTGATCAAGGGATTTAGTGTCTAATTGATTTTGTGTCAGTGGCACGCTTGACTAGATCACAAACCAGAGTTTTTCAATGAGTTCAAGTGGATGATCTGGTTTGTTGTTGATGTAACTGTAGCTTGGTATAATATTGTATTTGTATTTCTTGTACTGGCTCAAAAATAAAACAAGAAGGCTTAAAAAAATATGAATGACTGATGATGACTAATGATAATAATAAAGTTCCCCCTTTACTAGCAGGTGTTGGCCAACATTTTATCAGTTTAAGTAACATAAGGAAAAATGAAATGAAAAACAAATTTCGTGAATCTAAATGATCATTCAGTCTAGTATTTTTAAATTAATATACATATTCTAGTAAACACAAGCGGTATATTTAAGAGTTACTATTAAGACTTGTTAAAATTCATCAGTCAAGAATAACCAACTCAGCAGCTCTGGAACATAGTTTTAGCCACCAGCACCAGTAGGCATAAAAGTAGTAAAAATAGTTTTTGATGGGGCTGTTCAATTCCACTTGTCTCTTGTTATTAAAACTTTTAAAACATGTTTCAGGACACAGGATCCTAACCTGGACATTCCAATGCCCAATTTTAATTGAGTTGACTCTTAATTATAAACCAACAGTCCAAATTGTTGATCCTTCCTTGTGTGCTTTTGATGTTCAATTATAATAACTATTGTTAATAAGAGATTCATCAAGCAAAAGACAACACTTTTTCCGAGTCAACAACACTTTCTCTGAGCAAATATATATTGTTCATAATGAAAATTATCAAATTACACTTAAATAGTAGTACTTAATAACAGGAAGTGGATAAGATGCACTCTATCTTGGTACAAACTACTGATGTATGTAAAGGTGTGTAATTAGTTATAAACTTGAAGTTAAACAGTTAGTTATCTACATGTTACACAAGGATGGAAAATAAACAGGGATGTGACAAAGAAAGGGAACTAAAATACAAACAGAGTTTTTCATTAATGTTTGGTGTAATATGGGATGACTCAATTTGGCAAAGGGGGCAAGGGGATTTCACAAAACTGTATGTGTATAAAGAGTTGATGTAATGATATGCCAAAAAGATTCGGTTATTTATCAGACTGTGGAACACTTATCACTTTTAGGTGTACATACAAAAGATACTCAAAAAAGATATAGACAGAAAATGTGTACATAAACTTCCCTTGATATATATAATACATTGACTAGGGCTAGGCTGTTTGCTCAGATCTAGTGAATGTTTGTATGTTTAAATACATGGCAAAATGGTGGTAGTGTGATTCTAGGATAAAAATCAATGGCTCTATTATCTTTTTATTACAAAATGATGATGGTACTGCAATTTTAGGTAAAGACTCAATCCCTCTATTCTCTATTGATGAAAAACGATGATGGTACTACAGTTGTAGAAAAAACCTCAGTCCCTATATTCTCTATTGATGAAAAATCATGATGGTACTGCAGTTTTAGATTAAGACTCAATTTTTAAAAAAGAAAGTCTTCAAATTAAATTAAGCGACACTTATTCCTATGTAGTCTACCTCATCTCTAATCATCAAGACTGCTGGGAGCCTGAAGGCCGTCTAAGATCAGAAAACGCACAAAATATTCCAGACGAAATGCAAAAAAAAAAGGACAAATCGGCTGAAGCGTCCTATACTGGCAGTCCTGGAGTCAACACAATGCCAACTACAGAGTCAATCAGGAGTTGACATCTGTTGTTACTATCTCCTGATGATTGTTTTACTTCCTTTTTGATCCCCCCCCCCAAACAAGCACGCCAAACGACCAAGTGCACATCCCTACCTTCACCAGGCTTGGGTCAGTATCGCTCTTGTTTTGTGGCTCGGGGGCAGTCCATAAAGTACGTCACACTATTTTTGACCATTTTTAACTCCCCCCCTACCCCTGTCACAAACTGTCACACTTTCTTACACCCCCTTCCCTTCCTCTGGAGCGTGAAGTACTTTATGGACGGCCCCTAGATGCTTGATGGTCCCCTATTGGCCACACGTAATCTGGCATACATGTACGTACAGTAACGACACGAGTCAACATCCGGACGTAGAGTTTGGAAGATTTATTTACACGAATTCCCGTGCAACAGAGACCAAGCCTCCAAGAAAAGAAATTTCGACAACATGTGCTTCAGTATAGCATGCATCAATGTCGAACGTCCACCCTATTAGCTATTCTCAACAACAGTCAAAGTGTTGTTTTGAGTGTGATAAGTGCATACCTTTTTAGCAACAGAATAAACCCTCAATACGATCTTAAAACAATCGAGTACACTTTTTTAAAAAATCATTAAACGGACACTAACTGCCTTTTAAAAAAAAGGAAACACCATGAAGTCATTGCAATACGCCGAGTTAGTTTAGGAGCTGCAGTTCTTTAGTGTTGGTGCCGCATAAGTAAATACGCGTATGTTATTACAATAAAAATATATCTTTAAAACAACTGCTTCCCACAACGTCCTGGCAAGTTGGCTGTGCAGTCAACTGTTAAGTTGGCTGTGCAGTCAACTGTTATTTCCAAAGCACAGTTCTCAATATCAGCACCCCCGCGTGGATGCGACTCGTTAACCTCGCAAGTCAGGCCAAGGCTACTGCTCACAGTCTACAGTTTTTCATCTGTCTACTGGGGGCAATGGTTTGATGATTTGGGGACTTATGACTTATACTAATTACATTCATTCCAAAGGGCGTTTCCAAGCCTAAACGAAAAATAACAATTGATTTGGGGTGGTGTTCAATAGATTGGGTTGGGGACTTGAGTAGGTAGGTGGCAATGGTTTGATCAGAAACTTATCGTGCCGCCAAGTTTAATGTACAATGTACAACAAACAATGAGAAATCACATAACGGTCTGGTGATATGTATTGGCGAGGGAGCGGAGAGGCAGATGTCAAAGGTTGTCTAGATCTTTATTTTAAATTCTACCGTTAATTAACGGGTGCTGTGTTTCCGAGGCTACCGATCAATGTTACTCTGCCTGTAAAATTGCGAGAAAAAGAAGGGGAAAAAGAAAGAAAGAAAAAGCAAAGGCATAGGCAATGAAAAAAAAAAAAAAGTTAAAATGTTCCTTCCCACAACTTGTCCATGTCAGCTTTGCATGTTCACACTTTTACTTGAAATATACCCGGCGGTTTCCTACCTAGCTACAGTGACCTGGAACATCTGGCCCACAACGCACGATACGTGTTTCACTTAGATGTCTGCGAGAACAAAGGAGATGAGCAGAGACGGTATGTTGGTGAGGAAGGGGCGTAGCGGTGAACACGCATTCCAGAAAGGTAATACTGTCAAGCCGCGGCGCTCATTAAAAGAAATACGTTCCTAGTTTTAAGATGCGATTCTTAACGTTTACCTATGGACAAGGGGGTGGGCAGCTTTGGATTACGGTCAGGGGCGGATTAAGACTGCACGGGGCACGGGGCCCCGGGCTGCAATCAAACGGGGGCCCTATCCAGCCAGCGTCCCTTAAAATGATTGTTAACAGCTAATATAAGACTGTAACTAAATATTAATAATGAAAAAAAAAACGAACACGAATAAGTAACTTTTTGAAGTGTTCTCCGGTTTGTTACAATTGAGTATGAAAACAAATACTTTTAATACCACCACTGCTGGGAATCGAACCCGGTACCGCTTGCATCACAAGCCACTACTCTCTCCACACGGCCAGCGGAGCTCGTCACAACGGATAAATTTTAAAAATATAAACAATAATTTAAACTATGTTCTCTAAGGGAGGCAACTAAATCCAGTTGTAGAGATAATATTTATTAATTTATTTTATTTATTATATTTCCAATGGTTCGTGCAAACATTTGTACACTTTTATTATAAAATATAAAAAGTTTGGGGGCCCCCAAACCGTCGGGGGCCCCTGGCTTTAGCCCGCTCAGCCCCCCCCCCCTTAATCCGCCATAGATTACGGTTAAGGGGATCCCCAAACGTATGTATCTGGCTTATCTGGTGCAGTGTTTGCGGGGATTCCCAAACCTATGTCATATCTGTAAAAATCAGGGCTATGGGTTCATTCATAACCTTTCTTTGTTTGTTATTTGCAGTTTTTCTCTCAAAGTGGAGATAGTATAGGCCGTTGCATTCCTAACTCTTCCTACCTCTATTGAATTCTTCTCTCTTTGACAAAAATTTAAAAATGTTCCGGGTAACACTTAACTTCTTGTACTGTAAATGTAAGGATTTTGTAAATTACTAATAGTTCAGGGGAGTGAATAAGATAAAAAGTGCGGTGACGTTCTAAGGGGAGCGGTTACTTGAGTGCCTGTTTTGTAAGTAACTTTAGTCCAAATAAAAACTCATTCAAACTTGCTTGCTAGTGGGGGCGGGGTATTTCTAGCCACCATTGAATGGCGGGGTATCTCTAATTAGGTATACATTAAAAATTTCCTAATGCTGTAACTTTAAGCGAGTCAGGTCATCATGGCCCTTAGGTGGGCGTATCCATTTCCATACTAGCGCCAGTCTGATTAAAGAACTATTTTAGTTGACGTATATTGGTTTGTGTACTGAATTCCCAATTTGTATGTCTTGGCGGAGTGATATTGAGCTGACATTTGGTTCACTGGTTAGTTAGGCAGTCAGTTTCAATGAGACCTTTAAATAGTTTCATATAGAGGGAGGGGGTTGGGTTGGCGAAAATTTACCGATATGCACCATGATTAGTGTCACTCAGTACCATCCACACGGCCTTATAAGTGGACTCGGTGTTAACAGATGACATGATTAGATGATTCATACAATGTGTTTATGGTGAAGTTCTGTCAAAAGACAATGGCGAATCCAATGTCACAGGTCAGCTGTAGCGTTAAGATGACAACAACACAACAACTAGATCTATCACGGGCGGCGAAGAGTTAAAAGTCCTCGGTCAAGTGCAGCAAACATGACAACATGACTTGTGCCACTCCGGATGAACTCGCCAGCCGCAATAACACGCGGTGTCGTTGGGTCAGGCTATTTCTGTCGGTGTATGCCAACAAGGTTTGCACAAAGCGGGTCCCAAACTTTGAGCAGTGACTCACTGGAGTATTTGGCGTCTCTCTTCTAGTAAATGACTGGATTAATTTTTTTTAAATATTTAAAAAAAAAAAAAATAAATATTTTAAACTTAAACAATAAATTAATTGTGTAGAATCAACTCATTTTTAAGGATCTAGAATTGTTGCTAACCTTAGAGTGTATGTGTGCGCGTGGAAAGGAGGGGGTACGATTGCCACCACCCTTTCGAAAAAATAAAATAGAAATAAGTTCCAAAATGGGGCCCAAAAAAGTGAAACACTAGACGAACCGCCACCTTCACACCCCATTCTACGTCATAGGGTTGCTTAGAGTTCTTTACAATAAAGAGTCTGAGTGGTTAAGTACTGTAAGGAGATGTGGACATGTGACCACAATGGAATCACTGAATACTAACTGGGTCATTCTAGGACCAGAGATTAAAAAAAGAAAATTGAAAAATGCCGAGGGTGTTATCGTCCTTCTTCGGGTGAGTGCCTGGTGGCAAGCACAATTTGACAGAATTTAGGATTGTATATACATTTTCAGACTCTTAGATAAGATAAGTAAGTCCCATCTGCGCTAACTCTAGAGTAAATATCGCGGCCTACTGAAACCGTTCCTCCCCCCCTCCACTTACACACACCTAAAGCTAAGTGGAAAAAAGTTTTATAACACGATCGCGTCAACGTAAAAATTCGCGTCAACGTAAAAAACTGGTTTTACTGATCTTAATTACTATGGCGCTATTTATAAAATAGATTATCTAAAAGTAATGCTGCCTCATGAAACCGCTCGACTGTCTTACTGACTAGGATTTATGGGGGAGAGGAGTCATCACTTTTTATATGTTAAAGATAGGTTCGTTTCACGTGCACCACTAGTCTTTCAAAACTGAGCTGATAACCGTCACATCAACTCACATTAACCACATACAGTTTGCCTCCTCGTCGCGTAAGAGCTGCGGTGTTGGGACCTTACTTGTGTGAACACACTAATGGTATTAGAGAAAGACGCCCGGACAATGGCGAACAAAGTAAAACACTAAAACAACCATCGATCTATCACATAGACCTAGTTGAAAAGAGTCGGTAGTGAACAGTCAATTACAGTCACCCGTTTCTAGGGTTCAATCGTTCATCTGTGCTAATTAACTTTATCAGGAAACTGATTTACAACAAATAATCAAAGAAATTAATTGCCCTTCAAAGTTACTTTTCTAATTCGCTCTGACAGAGAAGGCACCATGAACGGGAATACCAAAATGATTAATGGACGACTATATAAAAAATAATAAAATAAAACAATTCCCATGCATAACACGAGCTTCAAACCACAATCAATTTGTATGATTTCTACGGGAAACGGGAATTAATCATCGCTCATCGATTACTCTGGAAATAAAGGACGTGTGGCTTTCCAACAAAGCCAGCAAACAGATGCTTGTTTTGTTGATTTGGCGTGTACTCACCCGCATCACGTACAAGACGACTTCATTGATCGGATATCGAGATATTGGCTATAGTTCAATCACGGTGAATTGGAAGAACTAAACCATTCTATGTGATTTTTAAATCTGCTACAGAGATCTTGGCTATAGTTCAATCAGTACTGACTAACCCATACTAAATGATTTTATTGAACGGATATCGAGCTATTGGCTACAGTTCCATCACATGAATGTATATAGTATTAAAACAAGTTGAAGATTTTATTGTTAGAGATCATGTATCAATGAGATGTTTGCTGTGGTTATTATGCAAGAGCTAAACAATCAGGTAACGGAGTTTTTTATACGGATTTTTATTCTAATTCAATCAAACTGCACTTCCAAGAAAATATCGTTTGAAAAAACACTAATTATTTTAGCTCATGGATGATAATTACTTCAAATGTGTCCATTTTGTTAAAATTTCAGTTGCCGCCCTTATACTTCATTTGTCGTTCATAAATTGGTATGAGTTTCTGGTGACCATGGTATAGATTCGTCAGCCAAATCAATTTGTTTTCAGTTTAGTACGGTGCTACAAGCAGACAATGAGGAGCGTCAGGGGGGATTTTAAAAAAACACACACTTTTCTATGTTATATAATAGTGGTGCATCGAGTGACGGAACAGTTGAGTGGTTAGAAATGCAGAAAAATCGACCAACTTTACAACTCACAAAACCTTGAGGAGTGGAGGGGAAGATGGGAGAATAACGACAAGCGGAAATTACTGAAATGTCACGGGAATCAACGTTATCAATTATCACCCGGATTAAGTGTGTCTCCGTACACTGTTCATATTAAAGGAATATCCAAAACGCCATGATCAGCCAAGCATCGTACACAATGGTCGCATACGAAGTATCCCAGCAGGCGTCGCATCACTCACGTGGAACATTATCCCAAGTTTTAGCTTGTCTATCATTGTAATAAGAGTTGGTGTGACCATGGGCGAGTCACGATGTCAGCTAGGGATTAATATTCCTGGGGGAAGGGGGGCAACTTTAATAGTCACCGGAGAGGGTACAGGTAGGGAAAACTACAATAAGTGGAAAGACTATTGTAAATTTTAATAAAAACTAGATACGCCCGGCGGCGTAGCATATGCCGCAGACTTGCTCATGAATAGTGCAAAGAAAGGGGGAAACGAACGGACACAAACTACAGCACAAAGAAATCAAAACAACGCTGGTGAACGTCGGTGGGGTGGGGGGACCACCAACCCATTGTTGGTCTCGAGACATTCGCACTGTCATTATTTAACTGCCCACCACCCTTCACCACCCTAGCTTGCCAACCATAAACTGTTTTAGGCCGAATCTGGCGAGGGTCCGCCATGTTCGCATAAAAAATGGGGGGGGGGGGAGAACGTGCACAAAAACACATTTTTGAAAATTTAAAAAAATGTTTTTGCTGGGGCTTGAACCCAGGGCCTTCCGCGTGTAAGGCGGGCGTGATAACCACTACACTACGAATCACATGTAATTCTGCGAAGGAACAACGCAACTGAACCATTGTTGCCCCTCTCTCCACCACCTCCGCTTGCCAAACCATAAAATGATTGGTCGACCCCAGCGAAGGTCATTCATCGTGCTTATTTGCACATACTCGCTGTGGTGAATTATATATAAGACGCTGAAGAGGGCGGGGGAAAGTAAACATCCTTGCCTAACACCAACAGTGGTCTTGAACCAATCTCCCAGCTTGCTATTGAAGAGCATTGCTCTAGTTGCTCTGTTGTGCAAGTTCTTGAACACTTCAATGAGGTTTGCATTAATGTTGAATTTGTGCATAGTTGCCCACAGTGCAGCATGCAAGACTCTGTCGAACGCTTTTGGAAAGTCTATGAAGACATGATAGAGGTCTCTCTGATGTTGGAGATGCATTTCACAGAGTACTCATAGGTTGAAGATTTGCTCCGCTGTGCTTCTTCCTGCTCTGAAGCCCGCCTGCTCTCCTGAAATGATTTGTTCTGCTTGTGGTTTCAGTCTTTTTAGAATAATTATAAGCATGACTTTGCTGGGGTGACTAATCAAGTTGATTGTACGGTAGTTCTGGCACATCTGTTAAGTACCCTTCTTTGGTATATATCCATATATTACGTATGCATAACAGTCGTATTTTCATATCCCTCTCCCCTGTTGGCGTTGCACTGCGTACATTTTCGGGGCCCCTCCCCTAAGCGTACGTACGAGTTCGCTCACACCCCACCCCTCCGATAAAAATTAATTTTAAACTCAAAATATTTTTGTTTTACTCTTTAAAGCCGTCCATAAATGAAGTCAAACGCAAAGTGTGACAAGGGGAATTGGGGTGTTTCATAAATGCTTTTCGTCGTACGCATCCATACACAAAATGCCGTTAATTTAAGACCCCCTCCCCGCGTACGTAATATATGGAAGGCCCTAGTGGGTTCTTTAAAAACTTTTTTTTTCTTCATCGAATTCCATATTTTCCAGAAGGATAGCAGATACCCAGTAAATTCCGCCCAGTCCCGGCAGCAGATCGTAATGTAACGTTAAGAGGCCAGGTGGACATGATGCAGATAATACGACCACATCAGCCTTACCTAAATACATTAGGTCCACAATCTTCTATCAATTCATGCAGTTAATACGACCACAGCAGCCTTACCCGAATACATTAGGTCCACAATCTTCTATCAATTCATGGACATCAAAGGGTGCGACGCTGTCAAAGTTGGCCGCCGCGGTTTGCCTGTAGTTGGTGTAAGATGAGTAGTCCACTTGAGAATAGTGACACTCGAAATGATCGAAATCCCGCGGAGCCGCTCCATTGCTACCAGGAAATGCGGCCATCACGAAGAGTGGTCCTTAAGTCCGTCAAAAAAAATTTCACTGTGACATCAAGGCCCGGGGAAAAAACAGTTCTCAAACCATTCGGGGGTCTAACCGTGGATTTAATAGTTTCGTTACTGCGGACCACAGTGTGGGAGCCAAACCCAACCTTACCGCATGTTCGCCTCACCAGTGAGGATAACAAAACAGGAAGTCCACTGGACAAAGTTAACACATAATGCCGCAGGATTCTCGCTTTAAAAACTGTACAGACTGAACTCTTGCTTAGAGGCTAACACATCGGGGAGAATGGAAATCTCGTGAACATTTATTTATATGCAACAGTAGTGACGCTAATCTGTCATGCGGAGAAGTCTCCTGAACACATCTTTTAACAATGGCACTAAATTATGTCTACGGCGTTATTACATGAATCAACACAACGACGTCCAATGTTTACTGTGTCATAAAAACAGAGTTTTAACTCGTATAAAGCAATCATTACTACAAAGTATCAGACTGTTGTATCCTCGAGGCATATGATTTTGATATCTCGACATCAGAGTAAAATTTTAATCTCCTATGTCACACTGTGTTAGTTAAGTGGTAAAGCATCATGATTGGGCTCTGTTAAATAGAATATGTCGTGCTTAGCTTTATTCCAAACAAACCCAAAAACCTCCTCCGAAATTAAAGTTTTAAAACGGTTTAGCCAGCATTTTCAAGCTTAGGAATACGCAGACCACAATAAAGCAAACTCTTGGAACTAAACAAGTTTGAAGACACCCTGTCCGAAATGACATCCAACGTTCTCGGTACCAGTAGCTATCCTGCTGTCGTGGCACCGTAGCAAACGTTCACAAAAATGCATGAATCACACCAGCAATTTTCGACGGCGTGAAAGTCAAAACGGTTTGAGTTAAGGCAGGGCGGGAAGACGGGGGAGGGGTGTGAATCCTCGTGTTGGTGGGGTGGGGAGTCCAGCCACAATCATTTTACAGGCTACGCTTTGGTCATTACATAAGAAATCGTCACAGAACGATACCTCACGATGGTATTAGTATTGCATGGACTATGGTAATCAATTAATCTCAAACAATCTTAAAGTTTTAAATTTGAAATACAAGTCAAGTCAAGTCAATGATAATGGTTATCGTTAGTCCAACAAAATAGTATGTCACGTGTGTGTTTATTTATTTTTTTTTTTTTAAAGGGTAGTGAGAGAAAAAGAAAATCTTTGAGCGAATATCATTATGCCATTATGTAGCCCTTTTCTCCATGTTTTCTCCTTCAATGCCACAACGATCCCTGAGCAGTTCATCGAGACGACACATTTCACAGAACACACGGTATGGAATGGATGGATATACAAGCGTGTGTGTTGGGAGGGGGGCACCACCATGGCTCAAACCACAGAGATGTACGTATCTACAGTGTGGTGATGTAAACGTGGAAGGGCTGCGAAACTGTTAAAATGAGCAGATGAAGACCAGGTGAAGTTCGCAGAAAAGCACCACCCTCCTTGCACACACACAAACACACCACCACCATGCCTTTGTGTAGTCGATACCATCCCAAAGTAAATACTCGGCAAGTCAATAAAATAATGACTAGAAACTAAAAAAAACCAATTAACTCGTCTGTGTTTAAATGCTAGTATATAACATATGGACTTGAAATTAAGATGAAACTAAGAAACTGATAACAGCAAATGTACAGACTAATAAGGTTAAAAGGTTTAAGTTATTTTTTACACAGACAGAACTTTTCAGGTTCATCCATTTCAAAATAGTGTTCTATACTTAACACTTTTTTTTAAAGGAAGGAAATAAAATTATTCACAGTAAAAAAAAATAATTTTAATTTGTGAATTTACTTTAATGACTCGCATTGATGTGAATTTATTTGAGTAAAAACATAACAAAGAAAACTTGTAGACATGCGGCATATATTTATCTTATCTTCGATAAACAGATGCTCCTTCTATGCAGAAGATAATTGCGTCCACAGACCATGACAGATTATCTGTTGGTAAGTGATGCAGTGGTCACAGGCCACGGCTATAAGGGTTCCACGCATTACCCAGCCGCCTAACTATTGTTAGTTAGGTACCCATTCAGGGACTCCTTAGGCCCTGGGAACATATCCTTGCCTTCGTGTGGATTTGAACTCGTGACCATCGGTACGCCAGTCGAGCGCGCTGCCACTCGACCACTGCGATTATTATGACCTAATATGTGTACATTCTTCCAGAAAATGTGTTAAGAGATAGTTGACTCAGAAATGCTTAACAAATTTAAACTTGACAAGATATCAATTAATCTCAGACTGCACAAACTATGTGCTGGCTGTGTACATTAACAAAAAAATGTTTAATTAAAACAGGATTGCATGATAAAGTAAATTTTTTTTGTTGTCCAACTGTTTGGTTGGCTTAAAAAGAAAATTAAAAAAGCCAGGTAAAATTGTTGGGGGATTGTCTTCACAGCATTCTGGCTGTCACTCAAGCCAGACTATCAATAAATTAGTACTCTAACTGCAAGGCACTAATGACAAACAAGTAGGACAAGTTAAAGTGGCTTCTAAAAAGTTTATTTATACATTTTGCGGCACAGATTTCAAGGGTTATAAGTTATAACATTATTTTATCTAATTAAAAGTCTGCCAACATTTAAAAAATTAAAAGAACTAAAACTTACCTGGTCATTTCTGTAATAGTAATTTATTTCCAATCTTTGTCTTGGCTCAGAGATTTGTAATATATACTCCGTTTATTTCAGAAGATATTTTTATTATTTCTATCACAATAATGCTGACTATTTTTCTCTAATCAGTCAAGCATTTTAAGGGCTTCACTGAATGGAAAACAATATAATCATAGTCTACAGCATTCAGCTTGATTGCTAAAAAAAGTTTATGCTTTCCATTAACAGTTATTTCAAAAAGTGCAACTGTTCACAAAATAAAATATTCCTGGATCATTTTCAAATGTAAAAATAATCAAACTCTACACAATATTTATCTCAGGATTCTTAAAATTGAGAAGATGCAACTAAAGAAACTTTTTAAAAATATCTTGTATAAAAATTTCAGTTCACATTAAATTTGAGAGGTGAAATAAGTTGACAATGTATATTTTTTATAACATGGTATTTAATGAGTATATGAGTCTGACATCAGTAAGTATCCACGTAGCAATTCTCATTATTTTAAAAATTAGACAAGACAAACAATGATCAGCTAGTAGTAGGAGTAGAGAAGCCTGGCATAGGTAATTTAAATGCAGCTAATTTTAGTATTTTAGTCAAATAATTTTTATTTCTTTTCTCAAGTATATGTAAAGTTGTAAGTTAAATAGTATTTATCTATCTTTCAATTTTTTTTTTTTAAATGTAGGAAATCGGCGATTAGATGATTAAATAATGTATTCTGAAAACTGTATTCTTGCAGGCAGGAGAAAATATTTGGAAGACAATTTGATAATATTGCTTTAGAAATCTATTGTGATTTTGTAAGTACATAAATATTTCAAGTTAAAAAAGATAAAAGCTACTCAGAGCTCTGAACCAAGGAATTATTAATTACTCTATATCAGTGAATCTAACATTTTTGTTAGGCTATCACTCCTTTGTGGGGCTGTGTGTTAAAAAAAATTCAACCATAACCCACAGATTTATAAACTACGGGTTGTAGGGCGCCCACTTTTTTCAAAAGCCCAAGCAACTTATCCTTGTTTGATAAATATGAAATATTAAACTTCCTGAAATGTACACAGATATTTTATAATTATAAATGTTCAAAGCCTCTTTTTACATCGTTCCCTTTTCGAAAATTAAAATATAACCTCAAACAATGATGTCATTAAATATTTTACGATGAGAAACACACACTTTTAACTGATATGGACTGTTGTACTATGTCCTCAGCATTACGGAGACAGACGGTGAGTGAGTGACTTAGGCTTTTACATTGTTTATAGTCAAATGCCGGCTGATGAGCCTCAGCATGCCTACTAATATTGAAATGTGCATTCATGAAATAAAATTAATATTTTCTTACTTATTAGGAATTTAAGTACATGTAATAATAAATCATACGATTTGGGCCTGAGAGTGGTAGACTAAAAAAAATGTTACATTCACTCAATCAGCTTATTTAGCCTTGACCTTAACACAAAAATTGGAAATAAATGCAATGCAGAATGCTAGCAAAAGCCAAATGTGCAAGTGTGAGTATCTTTAATTATAATCTTAGTCTTAGCACAGTGTATTTACTATTTACTTTTAGTAGTGTAGGATAGGATGGGCATAAGCCATGGGTCAAAGCCTACAATAACTAACTTTAATTTTAATGATAATGACACCTTGACTTGAGGTACTTATGCCAATACTATACACTATACTGCCACAGTCACTATACTAAAATTAAATTAATGCAACTCAAATATTAATATTAGTAATATTTAGGGCTGTTATCGATTAATTTAAAATTAATTTTTAACTTTTGAAATATTACCGAATAATTAATTGATAATTTTTATTACAGCTAAAAATAGATGTATGACGTATTTAAACTGAAAATTTCAAGGAAAGTAACCAAAAAAAAAGGCAATTAACATTGCTTGATTTAAATATAAGTAGTCCAATATAATGTCAATGAATTTATATTTTGTTATTGTTAATTAAGTAAAACAATGTTTAATTTTTTATATCATTTTCCTTATAAAACAGCATATTTTAAAGTGTACACTTTAAAAATCTTTTTTTTAAATAGAGAAGTTAGTATGTAAAAAAAGCAAACTATTATTAATTATTAATATTTAATTATTTATTAATAAATCAACAACATTATTTAAGACATTTTCCTTAATTGTAATCGCTATTTTATCGATTAAAATAATTTTAATCGATACAATTTTTTACTGATTAATTGAGAAATTAATCGATAATTTCCGCAGCCCTAGTAATATTACAATAATACAAAATCAGGTAATCCAGCAGTGTCTACATGTATAATGTATATCATTTCACAGCGGAATTTATATTTCTCATGAGAACTTACGTTTTTAATTTATAAAATTCATTATTAAATGTTGTATTTTAGCTGTTACAGCGCTGATTTGCAGGTCTTATTAATGTCTAAGGCCATTTTTCGTCTCTATATGATAGATAATCTGATCACAATACATCCATTTTGTTAATCTCGCACCCTGCTTGCCCGATATTTTTTACCTGGAACGACCCATACTACAATAAATTTACTGCCTGAAGATGTTTTTAAAAAGTATTATTCATCTATTTTTAAGTAATTTGAAGTTAATAGATATTTTTGAGACAATTTCAATTTCATTTTCTATTTTGTTACTAGATTCTAGATGTTTTATTCTTATTTTGTTTGTTTTTAAGTGAGAAAATTTCATTTGACATCTCACTCTTACTGTGACAACCCGGCAAGTAGAGTGCTAGATAAACAAAATAGATGTATCGTACTCCGATTGTGTAGCTTCAAACTTAACTTCAAGAGCCAAAAAAAAGCCTTAGAAATTAATAATAATAAGACTTACAAATTAGTGCTGTAATGTAATTAGTAATGCCAGTAATGGCTAAAATACAACATGTAATATCATCACAATTCAATGCATTTAAGTTAATTTAACAAATAAAAAATGTAAGTTCTCACAAGCAAATTAAATTTCGGTGTGAAATAATATATAATATATATTAACATAAATCATGACAATCATAATCATTTGTTATGTGTAAAGTGCAGGATTACCGAAATTTCCAGTCTAGACTAGTTATTTATTTATTAGTGAAATTCTTGTAAAATTAAAAGATCACTTCGCGCTACTACTACTACTAGTAAATTACTAGTCGAACTTGCCATACAACCTAGATTAGAATCAAGTAGCAATAGGAGGCATAGTACAAACACATTTTACTTTACAATTTTTAACATCAACACCACAATCACAAACTTAGTCTTAGTCCTCTTAGTGATGACTCTTATTAATTTTTTTTTTCATAGTCCTAGCAACTATTTTGACTATTTTTAGTTATTTTATTGTCAATTCTGATAAGATTCAGTAATATATACTTTAGTGTTAATTTAAATTACTAGAAACCGAAACGTAGTCTTTATGCACGTGCATTGCATACATTCCTCCATAAACAAATAATTACTAACTAGGTAAACTATCTTTTATAGTTCAGGAAAAGATAAAACTGATCAGATTAATCAGTACAGTAACAGGAAGATAGCTCACTTCCTACATTGACGCCATAATAGTAATAGTAATAGTAATAGTGGGGAATAAATTTACTGCAAGTTTTAATTTAACGAACTTTTTAAAAATTATGAACTTAAAATATATCTTTAAAAATTTATAATATTTTAAATTTTAAAATCTATTAAAATATTTTAAAAACAAGTTTAGATAATATAATAAATTATTATATTTTCCCCGGGATTAATAAAACGGATATAGACTCCTGAATTTTGTATGTGTATTTTTTTTTAAGTAAAAGAACTACTGGACCATATTGGAAGAATTATTAGACTTTGGGTATCAGTACCATAAAAATGACGTATTATACGTCATGGGAAGAATTCGCAAAAGCAGCTGAACGGTTGTATCTCGCAGATTCATTGAAAGTAAATATATATAAGAATTGCGTATTAAAAATATTTGGCTAAATCCGACTTGCCGTTCCGCCTGCGTTCCCAAAACTTAATTTGACCTATGACCTATGCTTATACTTATACACTTATACTTATACACTTATACTTATAAACTTATACTTAACTTATAATACTTAGATTGTCTTATATTATATAATATAGTCATAGTATAGTACATATATTAAATATATTATTATTATATAGTATATACTATATAATATATATAATATAGCCTATGCCTATGCCTACTATAGTCTATACTAATAATACTATACTATAGTATAGACTATAGCAATTACTTCAATTAGTTAACTCTGCGGCTCTGTGTATCTTTTTTTGGTATTTAGGTTTAGAATTTTTATTATTTGTTAATTTAGGGTTAGGTTTAGTTAATTATAATTGTGAATTTAGGTTTAGAGTTTTAGTTTTAGAATTTTAATAGTTTAATTTTCGAATTTCTTTGTAAATTTGTAACGCTGCATATCAATGATCAACAAAGATGGCGGCCATGTAATGTGGGAACATTAAGTCGGATTTTACCAAATCAAATATTTTTTAAATTAGTCATCCCGTGTCGTAGCATACGCTAAACCTAATGACTAATGACAAATGACTTAGTGACGGGTGACATTTTATTTGTTAGGCACTTGAATGAAAATTTCAAAACAATTTTTTTAAAATTAAAAATAATAGATAATAGAGGCTTATAGAGCAAAGTGAATGGTTTAAGAAAACACCAAAATTAACTTTCTAACTTAAGTGGTTCAAAAGATATGAATTTTTGGTAAAAGCGAAGTATGTCGACCGTGACGTCACGGTCATGGCTGCCTTCTTTGTTGTTATAGCACGTCCTTTAAAATTAAAATTCTATAGCTATTCCTAACCCAAACCCTAAAACCTGCGATTTTCAGAAAATTCAAAAGCTATACCTAACCCAAACCCTAAAACCTTCGATTTTTTATATTCCTTTTAGAATTTATAGAACTTTATTTTCCAGTTACCGGTAGCATCGTGACGTCACGGTCGACATACTTCGCTGCAGTCGAATTTTTTAGTGACACCCCAAAAACCTCTTTTTTTATAATTATAATGAGATTTTCCTCCACATTTTGTTACCCATATTAGGGCTCTGCTTTTAGGCTTATAATTTTATTATAAAATTATTAATAAATATAAAATTCTAATATTTAAAGGGAATACTCTTAGATATAAATGTAAACAATTTATGAATTAAAATCTACATTTACTTATTGTTAACATTGTGAAAAAAATATTTTTGATGTTTTTTTCCTTCTATAAATGTTGGAAATCTGCTGACTCAACATTTTTTCAATTTTTGTTTTTTGCTTTGTTTTCTTTAAAAACCCCTTAAAATATAATAAATATTATATACATATTTATTTCATAATTTATTTGCAATTGTTTAACATTTACATTTAAAAATAAGTAATACGTACAGGGACTAATTGATTTATTTACATGTCATTGTGAATTATAGTTTTTAATGTATTAATTCTATTTATATCCATTAGGCCTAATAATAGTAAACAAAAAAAGCATGATCCCACTAAAATAAAATAATTAAAGTCCAAATAAAATAATTAAAGTCCAAATAAAATAATACAATCCAGTTAGAATATGTGGTTGTGTTGTTACACTGTTAATATTTAATTTTTAAATACATTATCATTAAAAATTTTGCTGGATTTCAAGGATAAGTTTAGTTTTTTTACTTAAGAGAAAAAGTTTTTTTTAAACATTATCGATATCAGGTAAGTTTGAGACACATGTGCCAAAAAATTTCTGGAGAACTTTTGGGGAGCAAAACATAAACAAAACGGTACACACTTTGGATATGTTATTGTCTATGACTATGATATTATCTAAATTGGATTTTATTATTTTAAATGGCACCCTTTTTTGAAAAAAAAAAGATATATAAATGGGTGCATAGAGCATTTTTTTTTACCTTCAATTTTTAAAGTTAAGAACTCGTATAAAAATAACAATGAAGGGTCTCATGAAAGGTCAACATAGCTGCCTTAGTATTTGGGCAGAAATAGAACATGCATTGTGGTCTATAGTTTGCTAAAAAAATTCCCAAAATAACACCACCAAAGGTAAATTAAAAAGTCGGAGTCACAAAAATGATAAAGAAAATAGGTTACCATTTAATTCGGGAATTTCCGGTCTTATCCAAGTGCCTAATTTTTTATGAAAGTAATTGTTGAGGAGAGTGTGTGGCTACTTCTCTATCACTGAGCACAATGGAGAGCATGAAGTTATGCCAATGTCGAGAAACAAAGCTTACAGCCGCGTTGCGAAGTCATGTTTGAAAAGAAAGTTGGAAATGAACAGGCACAAACACAAACATTTTTAAAAATTAAAAAAGTAATGTCTTAGCTGTGGCTTGATCTTCTGCATGTAGGCGAATGTAATAACCACTACACTACAAAAAACATGCTATTCTGTTGTTCTGAAAGAACAAAGTAATTGACCTCAATTGAACACATTTTGGTCTCGATGACGTCAACCCTCTACACTACCTTTTCTTGCCAGCTGATTGGTTGGTGGGGTTAGACAGCTTGCTTGGTGTCCGGCATGGTTGAACCATGAGGAGAATTATATATAGAGATAATAAGTTGTACTAAATTTTAGCTTGTACTAAATTTTAGCTTGCTAATTTAACTAATTAATGTTAATTGTTAATGCCGTACTAAGAATCTTGGGTTCGAGGCAGCTGGGTATTGTGCTAGTCACACAATCCCCTGATATCCCTTTGCTAAAAAAAACTTGTGAACGCTGCTTCACTTGCCCCATAGGCCAGCCTGGTCTGAAAGGCAACTTTACTTTTACTAGTGTTGTTCGTCCGTCGAATCAACGAGGACCACTCTAGTCATCCGAGGGTTGCTGAGACTGGTTTTGCCTATAGTAGTACTAGTACTAATGGTACTAGCCTTAGGGCCAGCCGCTATAGTAGACTAAATTACTTACACATTGGAGGGTCATTGAAATTTAAACATTTTGTTTCATTTACTTTACATATGAATAGGGGTCTGAACTGAATTTTGTTGTATCAAAAATTTGTAGCCTATGAAAAATTTGCTAAATGATTAGTTTTGAAGTGATGTAAATTGTAATAACTATGAAAAATTGGGTATGTGATGTTGTGGAGGACATAAATTTGTGAGAAAGGGACGAGAGAGGAAGAAAGTGCAACTGGCCTACCAAATGAAAATGCTGGCTTACTGTGGTTTGTGATTTCCCACTCAAAGCACCAATCATTTATATAAAAATTTTCTTTTTGATATCTTTACAGTCTGACCACTAGGCTCGTGGCAGTGGTCAAGGCAGCCAAATTTCGTGGGTGGAAAAGAGGCAAAAGGAGAAAATATAATGCCCAATAAGGGTTCAATAGTTAATTGTTAAGATTAGCCATTTGCCCTGCTTTAAACAGGACACACATAAGAGTTCCATATGCGCTTATAGATTGGTCGAATTTGAAGGATGCCAGCTATATTTGAATACTGAAACCTAATTTCTGTTCTTTCACCTTCTACCCGCTATAAGGTTACAGAGAAAGAGAGATATGCTCCTCTTGTGACAGTTCTCTGATTAACAATTTCCATACAATACAATATATAAAATTATATATGCATGAAGGACCTAACAAAGTACCGGGTGTAATATCTATGACTTTTCCATATAGAATGGGTCGCACTTTGGGCATGAGACTGATTGAAGCTTAGCTGACTAATATATTTTTCTAGATTATCATAATAAATCACTTCAAAATGCCCTACAGATTCCTTGGCCATTGATGCAGTTCTCTAAAGCCAGCATGATTTTGAAAGCTAATTAAAATATAGAAAAGTAAACATTTATAATTTTCTTCTTATATTTTCAGTGCCGATTTGTTACCAAGTATAGACATTGTGATGGTAAACTAAGTGTGAAAGTTACAGATGACAAAGTTGTAAGTGAAAATAAAAAATAATGGTAAAAATAAATATTTATAAGAAGAGTGAGATTCATCAAATTTTCTCCCAAAATATCCCTGCAAAAACATATAATTTTTAAAAAAAGATAATAATTAGTTTCTATTTCTATTGACTTTTTTCATATTCGCATCAAATATCAATGCTAATCCTATTCCCTGCCTCATGGAATTTCTTTCAAATTTTTTGTTTAAAAAGTAAAAACAGAAGTAGAAATTTAAATTGTTACATAATGTTGTTTTTTTCTGGACACGGGGAGCAACATTTGTTACCCTGGGTTTATCAATTTTTAAGATTATCCATTAAAAAAAATATTTAAATATTCATTTTAATGAGCAGGGATAGAAGATATATATTTGATATTTCAACATTTTCAAATGGAGGGAAAATAAAAGAAGAGGCACCTAAAATTTACAAAACACACAATTTAAATAATTATCAAAACTTTTAACATCCAATAAAAGTATCTAAAATATTTTTAATTTGTGGAAGCAATTTTATTTTTGTCACCAAATTTGAAATATTGGTTTAAAAATGTATTTTCAACCTTATTATGCTTTTCTAAAGTAAAATGAGTTTAAAATTATTTTTTATTAATTTATAACTCCTCATCTTGTGAACTCTGGTAATTATTAATTTAATTTTGTAGACAAATTTAATAGGACTGCGGAAATTAACTATTATTTTGTCTATTAATCGTTCAATTTTTAAACAGTTTAATTTTTTTAACGATTAATCCACCCACCACTTGTAAATGTACTGGAAGTCAAAAAGTAAAATATTTTGGCCGATTAATGTAAACTAATTATCAGACGATTACACGAAAAATTTTATTTTTAACTATTTACTGATGTGACTGTTCAAAATATTGATAAAGTTTATTGTGTCCATTGAGAGAACTCGGTTGCCTACCATGCATGTTCCCTCTAAGTCTAATTTTCGTTGGTGCATGTGCAAAGTTGCACAACGTCCATTTTTTGTGCAATATTTTACAAATTTAGCTGCGAGATGATTCTAAATTCATGTGTGGCATCTGTCAAATATCTTTGCAACAATGCTGCTAAAATGGAACATCGCTAACATGGTTTTAACGCTGCTTACGTATCACCTGCAAACCAAACATCCACTAGAGCAGTAACGGGTACAAAAATGTGCTGCCTTGGAAATCTGTTTAATTTTAAATTATAATAACCTGCAGCCATCATATATTTGCAATTTGGCAATATATTTTGTAAAGTTGCTAATGAAACATGGAATATTCATTTACACACGTAAGCACTTATTACTGCGAAACAAATTATGACTCCTGCAGCTGTAGCGTTAGCTGAAGTGTTGAGCAGTCATATGCATTGAAATAGCCCTGAGCAAAGATTTCAGAAAATATGAGACTCGTTGCTTCTCCACAGTTGGTTGAGACAGAGAGTGTGCCATTGGATTTCCAAATGGAACTGAATAAACTAAAAAAAAACGCAAAGCTTGTGAAGAAATTCGAAGACAAAAACAATCTACAGGAGACATGGAAAGTAGCTATGGAGTATCCCAAGCTTCGCGAAATAGCAAGTAACACTCGTGATGTTTGGAAGTACTTACATGTGCGAAGCGTCATTTTCACGAATGAAATATCTCAAGATAAATATCGAACCCAACTGGTGTACACAATCTGGGGTCAGGAATACGACTGATCTCCAGCGAGTGCTCAGACTTTGCACGACTCTCGGCAAACATCCAAGAGCAAGGCAGCCACTAATCTCTGACAGCTAAGTTACATGGACAGTGTTAGTGAAGCAGCTTATCATTTATTCAATTATTGTGTTCTCAGTGTACTAATGCCATGTAAAATTATACTCATGCTTCACACGTGTGACGTGACGTAAGGTTTACATAATTATGTTCAATTAAGAAGAAATTTAAGTACAAGAGAATATCGATGAAAATGTTTTTGTTTGTAATTAAGCACTGTGTTTGCCTACAATACCTTATGATTATGTCATTATTATCTCGCGTTGACTATTAGTATTACAAGGAGGTGAGTTTTGTTTTTCAGTAAAAATGTTTGGTTGCTGTTGCAAAAATAATTTTTTAATACGGCCGGCAAGAGCCTTTGGGCTATACTGGTTGCACACAGTATCAGAAACTGAGACAGCCTAAAGCTATTTGAACGATTATTCAGCTGGGCTGGTTATATTGTTATAAGACCTGCTCATCACTTCAACCAAATAATGTCAATACACTTGTCCGTTTGCGTTTTTGGTTAAAAGATGTTATATAAAGAAGACATTCCAGTATTTTTTTTTAAAAGTACGTCTAATAAATGTTACATATGACACCATAAATTTCAATTTTTGGCTTTAATAGAAGTTAAAGATTAATTAATCGTTAATTTTTCAGAAGTTAACAATTAAATTTAAAATTTAATCGTTAACAGCCCTAAAATTTAAGGTTAATGGTTGAAAAACTTTTTGACTTTCTGAGATTCAATTACGATTACTAATTTAGCTCATACTTACCTTGTTTTATGGTACACTTATCAAACCATACAAATATTGCAAGCTTAGGTTGTTTTACTGTTGCTCATGCATTTTCTCATTTTTAAAAACACTATATAAAAGGCTTGCAATTTTCAGTGATTGAGTGAAAATAATGAATTTCATTGTCATTAATTTCCTTTCTCTCTTTACATTTCAGTGTTTGCAATACAGAACAGAACACGCACAAGATGTTAAAAAATTAGAAAAATTAACTGGTCATCTGATGAGGCATATGGCGTCTAAGGAAAAATAAGACTATTCATGATTGGTTTCTCCTTTTTAACAAACATTTCTATGATTTTTTGCTGTATTGGTGGATTATGTGTGTGGCATTTAAAATAAAAAAATATAAATTTAACAATTTTTAAAGTCTTTCATATATTTTAAAGAATTAATTATTTTTACTGGTATCATATTCATAGTAAAAATATGCTTCCACTCATATTTCTGTAGGAAATATTTTCAGAAATATTAAAAATAGAAATAGCATACTGCTATCCTCTTGTCAAGAAGAAAATTAACATGTAAATAGTTAAAACTATTTTGAGACTTTCACTCTTGCTAACTACAGGTTTTGAGGCAATAATATAAAATGGACAGACCTGGCCCCGATTTCACATAAGTCATAGAGGCATTGCAACACAAGATGGCTCATTGCAACACAAGATGGCTGTTTTTACTAACAATCAACATTCAAAATTTAAATTTTTTGAATGGACAGTCAATCATTTTTATTGCCGCATTGAATAATCTTCATTTATAATGCATTGTAAACAATGATTTGAAACAAATAATTAAATAATTGGTATGAATATATTTAATGTTGCGAAAATATACATGCTTATGTAATTGTTTCATACAAAATACTATCCCCAAAATATTAATAATAATATGAACATTCCTTACTAATTGAAATAGGCAATAATCTCAGGAATTATATTTCAAACAAAAAGTTGTATATGGTTAATACAAAATTTTAAGTGAAACAATTAACCCCTATCATTAAACTTCAACTGTTGTATAGTCAGATAACTCGTACATCATTTGTTACCTAACAAGCACAAAATATAAATGAACAGATTTAATTAGATTTTTTTTATAAGTCAAATTCACATGAGATGAAGTCTCATATATTATACAATCTTGAAATTATGAAAGATTAACAGAAGTTCTATTTTTTTAAATAACATCTTAGTTCCATTGCATAATGTAATCTCAATATAGGGTGAACTAAAAAAAAACCCACAAAACTCCTACTTATTGCCTCTAGGTGAATTCTTAACAATTCTTTATTGACTTCTGCCCATATTCACATGTTCTATAGATTAGTACTATGATGGGGAAAAAAATCTTAGTAGTATTAGATATATCTTGCTGATTCTAACATTCATAAAGGTCACACTGTGAAAGTCTTTAATTACTTTTAAATCTTTAAATTATATATTTTTAAAAAAAAAAAAAAATTTTTAAAGATGATTTTCATTTTCAATTTTGGTAAGAAAAAAAGCAAAATGAAGAAGAGCATGTTATTAACCCAAAGAGATTTATAAGTAATATAAGCCACAGCAATGTTAGCTGGAAGTGAAAGGGTTATTTAAAATTGCACATGAAAATATATGCATTGGTGAATATTTTCAAAAAGTAATTGTTAGTACTGCTCTAAACCCATCTCAGCAAAAATATATACTGGTAGTTTTAATTTTAATCTCATCCAGTGGTTCTTAAAATAGAAATGCACATAAGAGCAAAGAATGAGCAAAGCTTATTGTGTGCTAACGTATTGTAGAATTTCATTTTGTCACAGCTGTGAAAAGAACTAAAACAGCTAAAATTAACTAACAACTTATACTGAAATGGGATCCTTACAACATAAGCTTAAATGATTAAAATTTGAGAACTCTTGCTCGAGTCTTTTACAGTTACAGCTATTATATGGTTTTTCAAAGGGAACAATTACAATCACCGACAATGTAAATACATTCATTCTTCTATTGACCACACCAACATACCCTTGTAATAATTTATAGCACCTAGAGTTTAGAAACAAATTACATAATACGATTCATTAGTATAATAAGTGAACTACATTTCTTTTTTTTTTAAAATTCAGTAGCTATACTTTACAGAATATTTCATATTAACAAAACAAAATAAAGAATATAACATGCTTAAATCAAGATCTGAAAAATTACAAAAATAAAAATTTTAAAACATAATACACTTATCACCTGGCTATCATATCATAACATAACCTAAACAAGAAAATGATGCAAATAGATACTCTTAGATAGCTCTTTATAAATTTAAATGCGAGGTACCACTTAATAGCAATAAAATAATACATGCTCCTAGTGTAACTTTGATAGCTGGTGGTAAATGCTGTGTTTACCAATTTTACTTGCACATCCACCAAAATTTAAAATGACCCTGGGCTGCGTGGTTGATCCTAACCTCTCATTTGGCAATGATTTGGGTACTCATGCATGATTGGCTCGTGAACCATCTTCTTTCTATGGTTCCTTGGCCCATGTGCAAAATTTAAAAATTCATGTGCAAAATTGCACAGCACCCATTTTTCAGCATAATTTCATATTACACAAACACAGACATCAACATTTCATGCATTGTAAATCTAAATAGCTGCTTGCAGTTGATCAGATGTTAGCGTGGCCGTACAGCTTAAGTGAAAATTGACTGTGACCAACATGTAATGTGTCCTGTATAGGCTAAGCCCAATGCAATCAACTCATTTTGAATTGATAAGTAGGTCATATTAATTAATGGTTAGTTATTTTACTTTTGCAGGCCTCCCTGATCACTTTTAACTAATGAACTACAGCTCTTAAACCACCGTTCTTATATTCTAAAATAATTTTTAACCATTTTTTTTCATTGAAATCAGAATTAGTTAGCATCTTTTAAAAAGCACTTAATTTAGTTTATTTAAGGCAATCGCCCACAATAAAATGGTTTTAGTTTTTCTTTGTTTAATTACACATGAATTTTTATTTCAAAATAAAACTATCATACTTATATTTGGTCTTATTTTGCAATTCTAAACTTCTTGACTCCATTTTTTAAACAATTTTAAGCAGGAAAATCAAGATCACATAAGAGTTTAACAAAAATTAAAAATAATATTTACATTGGTTATCTATGTCATGATTTTCATTGTTAAAAAAAAAAATAATTTTTAATGTATTTTGCCTTTAAAAATAATATATGGAAACACAAAAAAAAAATTTAAAAAAAAACTTCCTTCTAAAAGTATACACATTATTTATAATGCTTTTTTGCTTTGTAAATAAAAAAATAAATCTGCTAGAAAGATTCATACTAAGCAGTTCCTTGAATTGTTCAAATGCAGAAATAAAGTTATTTCTAGCATATCTTAAGAATTCTAATGACAAGCTCTTGTGGAAAGTCTATACTGGCATTAACATAGTAATACCCGGATTTATATATTTATTGACATTAAAGTACAAAATAATGCGGTCTAAGGTTACTAATTTCAGTTATAATTAACTGACCAAATATCTCTGGCAATGAAAGATTTACCAAACTAAATTTATATTTTCTTTAGTTTCTTTTAAATTAAAAAAAATTTTTTTTTGCTTATTTAAAATAAATGGTTGTCCATCAAAAACTACACCAGGCATTGTATGTTTAGTCTTGAATGTTCATTTTTGTTACTCTACAGTTGAGGAGCTTTAAAAATCATGACATAACTTGTTAACCACCACATCAGCAAAGGCTGTGCTAAAGACACTGACAGAATAAGGTACAGACTACGCTTTGCTCCCCCTTTAACAAAACCCTCATTGTCTTGTTGGGGCATGACTTGAACTTTCAATGTGCGCATCTGAAAATATTTAAAAGAAGTAAATAGGAATATTTAATAAAAACTGTATGTGTAAGTTCAGGTTTAAAAAATAAGTGTTCAAAGAATGTCTAAAAATATACAAATGAGAGATGATACAAACTCTTTAAAACATGGTCTAATGAATAGAGTAGGAAATACTATGCCTGTTTTGACAATCGAAATCAGTTGTATATAATTGTCAAAAATAAATAGAATGCTACAATATTTTAATGAAATTCATACTAAGCTTACCAAAAAAAACACTAGTGAGATACAGAACCACAATAAAACACCATAATAAACAGTGGTATTGGATGCAACTCCAGCAAGAAGACTGCAATTCATACTGTGTGGGGTATTCAAATAAAATTAATTATTACATACATGCAGAAGGGAAAATTATTAAGTTAATTATTTTAAAACTATTTAAAAGTAACTGCTGAACAAATAAAATGAGTTTTAACCGTGAACTTGAAAAAAAAGGGATGTTATTAAATTATTTTCAAAAACTTAAAACTAAATCACAACTATTTAATAACAATTGAAACAGATAGACTAGTCTCACCCCACAAATTTGTATCCACAGTAGGCTATAATGTCAAGATACTTCAGGTTTGTACTCAAGTTTAAAATGTAGAGACTTAATGTAAAAGCCACCATCTCTATTATTATCCACACCAATGCTGAACTTGCTTGAGTGCCTAACTGCTCTGGTGTAAATCTTGAAAGATATTTTAAAATATTGTGTCCTTAAGGTTTCAATAAAATTAAGCACATGCCAGGAAAAAATTTTTAGGATTAACTTACTCATTTAAATTTTTATATTCATTTCTAATTTTAAGCATTCTTGACTAGAAAATTATGTCATTACCTTCCCTGTGTCCCTAAAACCATTCCTGCTACCAGTATGTAAGTAACAAAAGCCATAACTGGAAGAGATCATTGCAAAAGGTATTCATAAATAAACCTCATTAATTAAATATATCATAGAGATGAAATAAAATAAAATTTAGAAATGCATAAAGGTGTTTTTGCCAATACCTGTTAAAAATGTTTTTCAATATGTAAAATTATAATTTTTAAAATACCATCTACAGAATAAAGTTCAGCTGATGATGGCATTTTTTTTAGTCAACATTTAAAAGGAGGAGAATTTTAATTTAATACCCCAATTTCTCATAACTAGGAATTATATAAGAGAATTCCCACCTTGAACTCTCAAAGCAAATATACATGAACATATATTATGGCTTTTAAACAATTATGATGCCCCGTAATTTTAAAAAATAAGTTAATTAAAAGCTAATAATTCATAAAATGAGTTTATCATAACATCAATTTCAACAATTTTTCCAATGCTTAGCCTCACCAGATCCAAGCTCCCCATACTAATTTGCCCCTATACATGGCCTACCCAGCAAAAAAAAAAAAAGAAAATGTACATGGGTTAGGAAATTGCTAGTATCATGCAAACCAGTGGTCAGAATGAGCTCAAACTTTTAGATACAGTAGGAAATAGGCCTACATTTTATCCAATGTTCTATTTAAGCTTAGCGGCTGCGCAACTTTCTGACGCCGCACATCAGTTTATAATTACCGCACATCAAATTTAGTAAAATATTTATTTAAAAATGGATGCAGTGCCACTTTGCACTAATGTTCCCTCTGAGCTGCGCAGCTGCTTGGCATGGAAGGTTTTCGACCGACACCATACAGCAATTTAGAATTACCTCACAGCAAATTTTGTTAAAAAAGTAATTAATTACACAAAAAAAAAAATTATATTTTTAGAGAAGATAATACGAGTTTAATTAGTTGAACATTGCTTCCATCTCTCGCCAGTATTGCGCCTTGGAGTGGTAGTCTTCCCAGCAGGTTGAGCCATGCTGTACAAAGAGGTACTTCTGGCACATAGAGCACCTGACGATGGTCTTGACCTTCTTGTGTGGGTTGCCCTTATATGCCACTCCAGAGGGTGCTGTGTTGTATTGAAGGTGATTTTCATGCCTGGTGTGTGGTGTTGGGGGCATGGTTCCATTTGTCCTTGGCGAATGGCTGTTGAGCGGTAATTGCCAATCAGGTCAATGCAGAGTTTCTGAACATATATAGTGTAAAACATTGGCTACTGTCAGCTGCTTCTAGTTTAAACACATAGATAACAACTGAATTGTAGTAGAACCACACGACAAAAAGGCAACGGAGCCACCGGTGATGATGGTGTAAGCGATGGAGATGCGTCATTTGATACATTTTGTCACAACCATCGATGTTGCAATTGCAGTCCTGTGACATCGGAACTTCATCAAGTGTTCCATCTTTGTTTCTTCTGTTTGCTACTCCTATTTGTGTTGGGTCATAAAAGTTTGAGAAGAATGTAATTGACCTCCAATCCTGCCAAACCATATAGATTTTGCTGCTTGACAACGATAGTGACTTTCACCTCTCGCAAGCTTGCCTACCTTCTTCAAGGACACTGGAAAAAGAATTTCAATTTGCTTAGTAGTTGAAGCACTGTACACACAGTGCGCATTTGATGTGAACAAGGGTCAAGGCCAGGACTGTTTCTATTTATATTAATTATAGTTTCTTATAAAAGACAAAGAAAGCTATAAAAGCATATGATCCTGTGAGCTATCTGCATTCTCTGATCACCGGTGTATAGCCTGTTTCCTGCATCCAAAAAATTGATCAGCGCGCGCCGCTTAGTGAAGTACCTAAACTACGAGAGTCACTTGATAGATGTAGCAAAGAAACCGTGCGATTAATTGGTCTTCAAATTCGAGTTCTGCAAAAGTCAAAGGCTTTTGAAGTAACGTAAGATTACCACATTAATATCAAACAAGATATTTTCTTTTTAAAAATGTAATTGTTATGCATTGTAAGGGGAGTACGGCTAGTGTAGCTCAAACCCTATTACCTATTCAAACAGGAAAAATGGGAGGAACTTTGTATGTGCCGCAAAATTCTATTATTGTGGCGAGTTGACAGTTGAAAAATAATATGATATTTAAATAAATTTCATTTTATCATCACTGTTTACTCCATTAGCTTTATAATTTTATTATTATCATTTTTTAATTCGCGAGTTGACTGGCATCACACACAAGAGAAATCCTAACAGACAGGATGAGGCGTGGGTTTTTTAAACTAAGGAAAAGTACCTTGCTAACTTAACCTAACGGTTTCAGCGGTACTCTTACTTAGAACAATTAATAATGAGACCTCAAAAAAAAAAAAAAACTATAAACCATCACTGTGTATTTAATTCTTTGAAATTTTTGTTTTGTTTTTTTGTTGTAAATTTGTTGAATGGAGGGCATCGCGGAAAAGAGCCAAACGCAAGTAGGCTTAGATGCCAGGCGAAAAATTATCTTGTTAGTTCTCAAAACATAAGGCATATAAGGACCACCAGTTAACTGGTCCTCAAAAATGAGCGGTTTTAACAACCTTAGTATGTAAGAATTAAATCAATTACCAAATATTATGTAACTCTGTGTGGTAGGGTTAATATGAGTGGGATTTTTAATTACATTAAATTGTAACTTAACATTTTAAAACTTTGAATGGCATGTGTTCCAGAAATTCTAATAGATTTTTTTAAAATTTACTCACCTGGTATGTATAAATCAGGAGCATTTATTTCATATCTAGGGGCTACAGGTTCATCTTGATTATAATGTATTGACCAGTCCTGGATGATTTTTTAAAATAGATATTTTGATTACAGTTTCAGTACTGTTTAAATTTAAGGTAGAATAATTACTTAATGTTATTAATATAGATTAATTTTGTTCTGTTATATACAATAATTGGTCATAAACTATAATAGAAATACTTGCCGTATGAGTATAGGGAAAAAACAAAAGACCAAGCTTCTTCCCAACATATGCTGTGTCAACGGCAAAGTAGTACTTCAATTTTGAAGAGGTGACATAATTTTCAATCTTTGAACAAAAAACATTAGCAAAAACATTAGGTTTGCCAAAGCAAAACCTTTTAAAGTATTTTATGATTTTTTAGCGTGTCACATTTTCTGAAAAATTGTCTAAATAAATTAAACTATTGTTGCCTTTTTAAAATGAAAACAAAAATTAACAAAATATATCATTCTCATTAAGTATGTTTAAAATAAAACATTTAATTTAGATGAAAACATCTCCTCTTTTTATATTTAAACATACACAAATATGATAACATTAATATTTACATTCTTTTGAAATAAATCTTTGCCCTGTCCAGCTAATGTGTGTCCATAGTGCATTGCCATGTTTGCTACTGGGTCATTTAAAATTTGCTGCCCTGGGAATTGCGACACTCCAGCCATTGGTCCACCAAAGCCACTTGTATTGAAACCTATGTGTTATAATAATATAATAGTTAAATAAATTTTATATAGTATTAAAAAGCAATATTAACAAGTGATGGGAAAAAACAATTACAATAATTTACTACTACGTAAATATTTTAAAATTTATTTAGAAATATATCATATATTAATTTAAAGTTTTTAAAAATATGTATAAATATTAATATGAAATATGCAATGACTAGCTAACTTTACACCTCGATTTTTATTTAGGAAAATACCTTGAAAGCATTACCAGACTACACTTACATTTAGTATCTAGTAAATTTACTTTACTAAGGTAATGATTAAAATTTAGAATGCTCTGATAATCATCATTCAAAAACTAAATAACTTTTAAAGACCTCAACTAAAAGATTCCAATGCCAAAATGGTTGTTACAGAATACTACTTTTTAGTTATATGTTAGCTTTAGACATTTTAAACAACTTTTGAAATTTATCCTATTCAAATCAAAATGAATTTGTGGAAATGTTGCCTTTTCTCGATTGAGCACTGAGACACCACAAAAATTAATAATTAATTTTAAGTAATAAAATAACTTGGTAATTAAGTTTGCTTAATTGATAAAAATGCTCACCAAACATGTCAAGGGAAGTAACAAAAACAGGTAATTGGCATTTTTTGTTTTATTGAGTCATTTCCCATGTCTCATAAACTTTAAAAATAATATTTTGAGCTTTTTTAACTGCTAGAGACTGTTGTATTATGTTCCTCAGGGATACAGATCCGGTGATCTAGGCTATTATATTATTTATTAACTCTTAATGTGTTAAAGTGCAATAATGCGCGCCACTTCGTTTTTACCAAAGCGCGATAATGCGCACCTCGATAGAACTCTCTTTAGAAACGAAATTACAGAAAATAAAAACTCTTCAGTGCGTGAAAATTATGTTTTCAACTTCCCACAGTGGTGGCTGTTTCCCTCGCTAGTGTTATCGCTCGATTCGTGAAGTTTTTTGGTCGTTTTTACTGGGTTTTTTTTTTTTTTTGAAGATGCGATTTTGCTATACTTTATTACTAAAATAATAGTACTAAACTACAGGGTAAAATTGTTTTAAACTCAATACGGTCTTTTGGATACATAAATAACCATTCTAATCCTAAAAGATGAAGTCAGTATGACAATAATAATATAAATGGATTTTACGCAATTTTTAAAAAAATTTCATAACGGGTTGATCGCAATTTGGAAAATTCTTACGGCACTGAGGCGGAAGTTTTCCGAAAACCTTATGGAACAAGAAGAGTTCAAGTTTTAAAAAATGATAAACGTAGCTGCTATGATTAATCCAAGTAGACATCAACCAAAAAATTATAGAGCAAGAGTGGGTACAATGTTTTTTTAAAAAAAATACAGTCCAAAGGAGGATAAAGTCCGTGTGCTCTCATTTTTTAGTTACACATGCTGAATGGGTTGTCAATAACTTTGACATACACCAATTTAAGCATTCATTTCAATTGATTCTTTTTTTTAAAATGGTTTTAAAAACATTTTCTTTAAATTTCTAATTAATTTTCTAAAATATGATGAATTATTATTGTACTTCCTAACTAAATGGTAAAGACAACACTTTAAATATGTCTCAAATATAAAATCCACAAACCCTGTCCACCGTAAAACATATCCGGTTGGCCAAGATTTGGCATGAACTGTGCAGAATTTTGAGCATTGAAATCACTATAGTATTGGGGTGTTGCTGCAACAGGATTGGGTTGCTGCTGTCCTTTAGATGCTTTTGGCCTCCTCTTTTGGCTTGCTTATAATTATACCCAAAAAAAAAGACAGTCAATATTTTAAAGGGTACCAATGGTGTTCAAGAATCTAGACTAATATTTTTATTCAAATATATTTAAAAAAAAGATTTTTAAATAATGTTTTAAAATATCTAAAATTAAAAGGTAAATAATTGAGGCTAAACTGTAAAGCAGGAACTATGAACTTACTTTTTGAAGCCCTGTACTCTGAGGGAACATCCATGATGGGTTTATTTTAGAATTTAGTTTATTAGGCTAAAGATTTAATTTTCAGAATACTGTAAACGATAGGTATTTTTGATGCTTGAAATTAAATTCCACCATACAATAATAATTCTAAAAGTGATTAAACTGTATTAGGCTTGAAATTAATATCCTTATATTCCTTTCAATGTCATGGCCTGAAATACAAAGGCATGTAAATATGATTAGAGAGCAGCAGTGCTTGTCAAAGCAAAAAGAAATTATTAAAATTCAGACAACATATATAATTCTCCTCATGGTTCAACCATGCGGGACACCAAGCAAGCTATCTAACCCCACCGACCAATCAGCTGGCAAAAAAAGGTAGTGCAGAAGGTGGGGGGTCATGGAGACCAACAATGCGTTCAATTAACTCTGAATGTGTCAATGCGCCATAATGCGCGATTTACCTTTTTTACTAAAGCGCGATAATCCGCGACTCGATAGCACTCTGCTTAGAAACAAAATTACAGAAAATAAAAACTCTTCAATGCATGAAAAGCTACGTTTCAACTTCCGACAATGGCAGCTGTTTCCCTCGCTAGTGTTATCGCTCAATTTGCGAAGTTTTTTGGTTGTTTTTACAGGTTTTTTAAAAAGATTTTTTTTTAATTTCATAACCGGTTGATCGCAATTCAGGAAACTCTTACGGCACTGAGGTGGAAGTTTTCCGAAAACCTTGTGGGAGATTAAGAGTTAAGGTCATTAACTTTGTTCTTTCAGAACAACAGAATAACATGTATTTCGTAGTATAGTGGTTATTACATTTACACGCGGAAGGTCTTAGGTTCAAGCCCCAGCTAGACATAACTTTTTTTAATTTTTAAAAATGTTTGTGTTTGTGCCTGTTCATTTCCCACTTTCTTTTCAAACATGACTTCACAACACGGTGTAAGCTTTGTTTCTCAACATTGGCATAATAACTTCTTGCTCTCCGTTGTGCTCAGTGACAGAAAAGTAGAAACACACTCTCAACAACTACTTTCATAAAATGAGTACTTTAGGCGCCCTCCTCGCTCTCCAGGCATGCGCAGCTGTGTTTACCCGCAGCAGTGTGTATCTCATTGCTCCTGTGTTCAGAGTTGCTTTGGTATATCCTACAGTTGTCTGAGCCACATTGCCTTTCCATTGTTCTCTTCGATTCCGGCTGGTCTGGTTTGCTAACAGGTCTCTTATTGCTGCCAACCTTTTCGTATTGCCCTTCATTTCCTAACCATGGCCACCGCAGGAATTTTTCTATTTCACTAGGTACCGATGCATTCTTTTCCCGTTTTGACGCTATTTTCCCTGTACTGACGTGATAGCAAAATGAGCCCCTACATGGCCTAAGCTTAAAGTCCTATAAGATTAAGCATGAAATCGGCATGTTTTATAAAATATTAATATTTTTAAAAAATGTTTAGTTGCCAAGATGTAGCAAAACAGCTAACGAACAATGCAGTGGCAATACCTAAGACCCTTTGATTTGATTAACTTTCAAGCTTGTGAGTGTGACTATTGATATTACAAGGATCATTTCATTGTCAATAGACCTAGAATATACAGATACATGACGATTATCAAATTGATTTCGATCTTGTAGAGACAGTTTCCCTGCTAAGTATATGCACATCAAACGCATTTGATCTAAAATTACCACATTGATATCAAATCTCATATTTTCTAAAAACTATTAGGTATGCGCTGGAAGAGCATTATGACAAGTACTGTACACTGTACGAACCCCACATTTGTACAGGAAAGTAGGGTGTCATCTTGTGCGTCGCAAAATACAGTAAGTCCTGCTTGTTGAAAACTGAAAAATACTATGACATTAATAAAATATCCAATATTATAACTTTTTACTCTGAAGCTCAGGAGTTTGTTTGTTTTTTTATTAAATTTTTTTTTTTTTTAAAACTTTTTTTCACGATTTCAAGTACGTCACACAAGAGTTGTAAATATAATGTCACCAATGGACAAGTGTGTTTTAATTATTCCATTCTCTTGTTGAGTTTTATAAACTGATGAAAAATACCTTGCTATCGGGCGGTTTCATCGAGGGATCTGTGAATTGTGGTAAACTATTTCATTTGGGGTTAAAAAGGAAACTCTTAATGCTGATTCATTGTGGGCATATGAAATGCGCTAGAATCCGCTCCCACAAATCAACGAGTCATGTGGAAAGGACCTCGAGCGGGGGGGGGGGGCGGCAGGATAACGCACACAAAAACTGGCCTATTTTGGGGTAACGGGCAAAAAAATTCGCTGTCTCCTGCCGTAAGAGAACCAAACAAAGCGGCGGTAACATAAAAAATTCTGTGATGTCAACATCAAGTGACGCAGTGTTACAATTTCATACATTCTCTTGTGGGTTCTCAAACTTAAGGATTATAATTAGATTTAATTTTCATTTCCTGATACTTACGCCAACCGGCGTCTGATGGCCTACCGACCCGCATTTTCAGAAGCATTGAAATTTTTATTTTTTTTATATTAAAAAAAACAATAAATAAATAAATTGTAAGTCACTAAACATTTAAGTGGAAGTTTTATATAAAGTTACCATTTTGATGTGACGTCACATTTCTTCAACCCCCCTCCCTNCTCGTCACAAAAGTGTGACCCCCCTCCCCCCTAGGTGCGTAATGTCATTTATGGACGGCCCCTTGGGAACAACAAGTCGGATTTAGCCCCCAGATCTTTTAATGTCATATTATATATATAATTATTAAAATTATGCGTATTATACCTATACGAACTATTTTTTATAAAGAAGAGTTTGTTAGTTTGTTAAGATATTAGTATAATTATAGCGACTTAGACATCTTAGTTCTTTCCAAGCCCAAGTGTCTACTGCTAAGAGTGACTAAGACTAAGAGTAAGAGTCTTAGTATTAGTCATTAGTATTAGTATTACAGTATTAGTAAGACAAGTCTCACAAGTCGTAACAGAAGTAAGTTGTGCATGTCATAACGCTAGCAATACCCTGCCGAATCGTCTGCTGTTACTGACTGTTACGACATTTAGTAGCAGAAGTTTCATTTCATGGCTAGCGCTACGACATGCCATAACACTAGCAACATTTTTAAATTTAAATCGTAATTAGATATTATTAATAATATTATTAATTATGATATGTCTGATTACTGATATGTTATTTTAATTAAATTTATTATTAATTTTTTAAATTTCAATAAATTTTGATGTAAATTGTTAGTGTAAGATGTTTTTTAAAAAACAAAAACATTAGCCAAGCTTTTCTAAAAATGTAGGCTAATTTCGTAGGTACTTACCTCCATTACATTAAGTATAGCACAACACAATTTACGAAATAAACAAATATTTAATACCCAGATGATTACAACAAATTTAGCTGTTAGTGTAAAGCATTCCCGATTGAGTTGGCACTTTCAGCGGAAGTTCAATTTTAAGGGGACGTAGCCTGAAACCTGATGACGTTAATAATAAAGGATTATACCCCTTTCCAGGATTTTCTTGATTCTCTTGTCTTAACTAACATAATTAATAATCACTTTTACTTTTGTAATTCACTTCAAATGCTGAATAATTTATTTTTAAACCGTTATTTTTTTAATTAAAAAAAACACCAAATTTATAGCGTTCAAGTGTTCAGTTTATCCCCCCCCCCCCACAAAACTCTTTGCCTTGTCGCTGTACAGTGTGGACTGTGGTAATGACAATGAAGTGTAGTGAAGGTGTCGGCAATTGTATGAATGAAATGAATGTCTTTATTGATTTTTTTTTTTTTAAGTTATGGGGTGAACATGCAAAAGATGCAACAAAAAGCCACAACCTACGGGGAAAAGAAAAACTTTCTCAGCGAACGAAATATACAAAAAAAAATTAAACAGAGCTGCCAGATTCTACTACTGACTACTGGTATATTCAAAACTGACAAAAAATAACACCATTAGTATTAGTTAAATCATTAAACTAGGGATGTGACGAGCTGTAAGTTCGAATCCGACGACATTCGAACTTCGACGTTTTTTTTTTTTTTAGCAAATTCGAATCCGACGGATTTTTAAACCGTCGGATTCGAATTTGAAAAATTACCGTTTTCAGATGAAACACGGCCGTAGAAATCGTAACTAAAATTTAAAAACCTAGAGACTTTCAAAAACCCGAAATAAAGAAAACAGATAAAACTAAACCCCTAGACCCTTACTCAGCTGTCCATAGATTAGACGTCGTATTTAATCATGAACGTATTTTAGATACACCGCTCTCACGAAATTATTTTCATCCGAGTTTTCTAAACTTCGGAATAGATTTGAATGGATATATAATAGCGTTTTAGTTTGTGTTTACATGAAAATATATTTATATAGTAATTTGTTAAAACAACATGTACAGTACATACATACACCAGAAACTGCTGTTCTTGAAGTTTAATCTGCCATTAATTAATTTCAAGTACTGGGGCTTCATGTGAATGTGACAATAAACAGTATCTTTAATTTTGTTAAATGCTCTCATAACTCTCCAATTTTAAGAACTTAGTTTTTAATTTCGCTAAATTTTGTTTGTCAAATTGTTTTAATTTTTTACTTGATTTTAAGCGTTTTTTTAAAATTTAGGGTCAAATTAATTTGGTGGAATTAAATACATTCATTTTGTTTATCTTTTTAAAGTGCAATATGCATTGTTTTTGAATTACTTATTTTTGTGATTCAAAATCCTTCTTTTTATGGGGGCACGGGACTGACACCTTGGTATACTCCCTTCGTTAGCCAAGTGTTGACCAAATCCGCATCCGCATTCGAATCCGACGGATTTATATTTGCCAAATCCGAATCCGACGGATGCGGATTTTCATCAGCTCCGTCACATCCTTACATTAAACCTTGAAAATTGAAACACTAGAGGATAGAAGAACCAAGATTAAAGTCAGAATTATACAAAAAGCAAATAATTCTAATTTAGAAATCCAACACAAAGATAACTTAATACAACCCTCAGATAGACATAAGGATAAAAACACCTTTCTTATTCAATATGCAAAACTAGAACAAACACATACAAATTTTCGTTCTTCCCGTCCGGAATTCGGGCGAAGATGGGTTGCCTAAAGAAACCAGGAAAATCAACAATCTATCAATATTTAAAACTCTATTAAGAATGCAGAGGCGTCGCTAGGGTTGGTGTCACCCGGGGCGGTAGCTCATGGTATCACCCCTTCAGGACTTATGGGGGCGTCCATAAATGACGTCACGCGACATTGCCGATTTTCACCCCTTACTTTGTCACAAAAACTTAGACTCCCACACCTTTTTTCCGATATGACGTCACAAAACTTTGACAACCCCCTCCCAAAAAATACCCCATATCTTCTAAATGAAAATTATCATGTGGCTAATTAATTTTTGTCAAATAAATATAATATGGATTTAGTGTAAGTCTGCAGTCTAATATCGTAACACGCGTGAAGCCCTCTCGTCACACATCGTCACAGATGCGTGATTCCCCCCCCCCGCCCCCAGGCACGCGAAGTCATTTATGCGCGGCTCCTAATCCATAGAACTCCTCCCTGTCTTCCAGTGCCAACAGAAGGGAATATAAATGTTGTTTTTTTGGTCACCCGGTGAGAAAACAATTCCTTATCACATGGGGAAAAAAGTTTTTAAAAAATAAAACAATAGAGAGAGAGAGAGAGAGAGAGAGAGAGAGAGATGTAAATTACTAAAGTAGCGTAAATATCCAAACTAACTCCTAAGCATCATCATCGCCCTACAACGCGGTGGTCGAGTGGTAGCGCGCTCGACTGGCGCACCGATGGTCACGAGTTCGAATCCACGCGAAGGCCGGGATTTGTTCCCGGGGCCTGAAGAGTCCCCGACTCACCCAGCTCTGAATGGTTACCTAACTAGACAATAGTTAGGCGGCTGGGTAATGCGTGGAAGCCTTATAGCCGTGGCCTGTGACCGCTGCATCACTTGCCATGATCATCTCTCATGGTCTGTGGATGCAATTATCTTCGGCATAAAAGGCGCGTCTGTATATCTAAGATAAGATACAACACAAAAAAGCGTATTCTTTCCGCCACGCGCCCGAAACATAAAACCAGTTAATGACATACAAAGTATTTCAAATATAGAAAACATGAGAAACATTTTTTTTAATACTGAATAACGGGTAGATCTAATATTCTTTATGGACCCGCGTTCGTAAGCACCAAACAGCTGAAGGGGGAGCAATGTTCTCTCTGACGTTTATTAGTTGTGCTAAATAAAATAAAAACTCGTGTGCAAAGTTTAACAGTATACCATTTTTAGTGTGCGAAATTTTTGGCATCTCACAAAAATACATGCATCAATTGGATCGATATAGTCTACTTTAAGTGCATTTTTTAACAAATCAATATAATATAGTAGATTATAATTAAATAAACAAGAATTATAAATGTATACTTCTGTTCCAATGAACAGAAATATACATTTATATGTACATCAAGTAACCAAATGCCAACATACCCATATGCCGCTAATCTATTCCGGGGCACTCTGGTGTCTGTCTGTCTGTCTGTCAACAAGATCTATATTTTATAGACTTTGTCAAGGTTGATCTGAAGTCCATCATTCTGACAAGATTTAATCCTCTTAAGCAACTCTAAATGTAACTCTTACAACATATTTCTAGATTATACTTTTCTAGAATTCATTAGGCTAAGTCCAGGTTCGCAATGAGCGCTCGATGCAAGAAATACAGCACAAATATCAAACAGGGTGGCAATGTCGCTGAATCATTCTTCATTCATGACAAACTGAATCACCTCGTCGAAAGTCTGAATCAACCAATATTCTTCTTTTTTTTTTTCCTTCGAGCACAAATCTTAAATTACGATAGTGATCCATAACTTTCTCCTTAATGTCTTTATAGCTTTAAGAATACTTTGTATTGACCTAGAAACTAGGTCATAAAGTTCTGCTTGTTCAAAATTAAAAATTTGACGTGTGGACTAACGCTTACAACTCAAATATTCACTTAAGTATCAAGTCGCTTTCAAGAAATCGAGAGTCCACGTGCCAACTCAGACATTCAACAAATTTGAGGACTGTATTCATGTTGTGATCCTTTCAGCCTGAAAACATTTTAGCAACCTCTGCAGAATAATGAGCATTTTCTAATAAAAATATTTAAAAACAAGTTTTAAAGATACCACGTTTTGTGAACTAAAAGAAGAAAATAAACTAAAAACGTGGGGCGCATTCGGCTGAAATTTGGTCTATTAATGCTTTTACATTAAACTTTTCAGTTTCAAATTCCTCCACAGTCTATATATGATACTTCATTTAATTTCAGCCGAATGCGCCCCACGTTTTTAGTTTATTTTCTTCTTTTTAGTTCACAAAACGTGGTATCTTTAAAACTTGTTTTTAAATATTTTTATTTTATACTTTTTAGTTTTCATTTAAGTAGAATTGAGTACTATAATTAATGAAATATTAAATTGTCATGTGAATCAAGTATGCATGCAAAATTTCATCAAAATTGGATGATCAGAAGTGGTTCAAATAAGGAATTCAATTTTTGCCCCGGAAATCCAGACAAGACGGCAAACTAATATAAACGTGGTAAAAAAGAGATGTCCTCTTAGGTTATTGATCCTTCCTTTTTACAAACTGGTATGCCTTCCTAGTCAATATATTTTTTCATTGTAACAGCTTCATTTTGCTTAATTTGGCAAGTTCTCTAAATACTTTATGAATGACACTAAGACTAAGGACACCAAACTGTCACCCCCAATACAACTCCCACTGTTTTTATTAAAATATCACACCGGCTTGTTCGTGACATCAAAGGTTTTTTTTTTCAAAAAAATTATTATTTATTTTTTTAAAGTTTTCGGCGAGTGATATCAAAATCTTTGTTCTGGTCCGAGGCTAGTAACCAATGTCAAATATTTTTTATTATTTTAAAAGGAGTGTTTGATGTTTTTCTTGTACTATCGTTAGACGAATGAATTGAATGATGTTGCTAAAGTCTGTTTGCTCCGTGTGGGAGATGGGAGATACATTCTGGACATTTATACTTGTTTTCTTAATTGAATTTTAACAAAGGATGTGAATGAGTTCCTGATAGAATAAGAAATAAAGTCGCTACTAACTTTTCTGACAAAGGCGCAGAAATTCTAATTTTTCACCTATTGAAATTTTCTGCACGGTAACTCAAAACTTAAGGAAACATTATTAGGGATGGAACCTACGAACCAGACTTCCAATATATAAACATGCATATCTATGCTTGCACGCCTTTAAAAAATATTTTTTAAAAAAAAAATTAAAAAAAATAAATAAAAATATAAAAAAATTAACTCAAAGACATTAAATTCATAATTTTCCTCTAAAAATAACAACAACGAAAACCTTCAAAAAAAAAAAAAAATAGAAAAATCGTATTACACCTTCACCCCTCTGTGGTGGAGGGAAGAGGGGGTGGGATTCGTCAACGATATCAATAATTCAAAGCTCAGTTTGCTTGATATCTTTAAAAACAGAACACACCGCTTCCTGTATATCCAGCATTTTTGAAAATCTCTCTGGTGCTGCTGTTTCTTTTTTCTTTTTTTTTCATAATTAGTTTTATTTAGTTTTTGTTTTGGGAATGTTTTATTATTGCTAGTTAACTGATATTTTTAAATTACATTTTTTTTCGCTTTTAACATATTTTCAATCTATTTCTTTCTAGATGAAGAACATGTGTCTTCTTTTTTTCTGACATAAAACCAACACAGTAAAATTTTAGACTTTGGTGTCACCCCCCTAATGGTGTCACCGGTGTCGTCCCGCCCCCCGCCTCCAGTGACGCCACTGTAAGAATGCAGTATTAGTAATAAACTATAGATAAGCGTATGACGCAATAATCTTCTGTTTAGAGAGCGTCTGTAACAGATAAGAAAAGATATTGACTGACTAGAACTGAACAAGCTCCCCCGCTCGAGGCGACACCAATTGACGCGTCTGTGTCTATGTCTCTTGCTCTCTAAACTCTAGTCAACGAGGGGGTGTTTGAGAAATGTGACGTCACATCAAAATGGTAACTTTAAATAAAACTTTCACTAAATAATTGATCGCTCACAGTTTATTTAATGCTTCCCCCCCCCCTTTTTTTAACATCAGTGGTTCTCAAAGTGCCAGTCCATTGGTCAGCAGAGGCCGGCTGACGTAAGTTATCAAGAAATGAAAATTAAATCTAATTATAATCCTTAAGTTTGAAATCCCACAAGAGAACATATAACATTGTTATCCCGCGTCGTTTGATGTTGACATCAAAGTACCTGTGATGTAACTGTTACTCCGTTTAGCTCTCTTGTGGTATGCCCGTCAGTAAATTGAGGGATTTTTTTTTTAAAAATGCTTTAAAAATATTTTTTGAAATATAATTTTTACTAAACAAATTAGTTAACAGCGATGATTTAATAGTCAATTTTTAATTTGTATGTATTGAAAGGAAATATAATCGAAAGAAGTTAACACGGTTCGTTTTCTGAAGGCCAGTTAGCTGCTAAAAAACGGACTGGTTCAACCGGATACCTAAAAACATAAAGGTTTATGTTAATATTACTGTTAAACCAAAAGGAGCGGATTCTAGCGAATTTTTTATGCCCTCAATGATTCTGCATTACCCCTATAAGTTCCCCTTTTAACCCCTCGGTTAAACCATTCTAAAGCGGTAGCAAGGTATTTTGCATTAGTTTATAACCTCACAAGAGAACAATTTAAACACGCCTCGTCTGTTGGTGAATTTTTTCTTGAGTGACGTAAATGAAATCGTGAGACAAAAAAAACAACAACTCGTGAGCTTACGGAGTAAAATTTTTTGATAATTTTGGATATTTTAAAATAACTAATAGTATTTTTCAGTCTTTAACTCGCCGGACTTACTGTATTTTGCAACGCACAAGATGACACCTTAATTTTCCTGTAAAAATGTGGGGTTCGTTATGTACTCGCCATACTCCTCTTCCAGCGCATACCAAATCATCATCATCAGTCCCGGTCCCGTGACCGTTGCGGTCATTGGGTCTGGGGGGAACCGCATGGACACATCAACAGATAACGATCTCCACCATTCGTTTCTGTTGTCAAGCCAACTTTTCCTTTGTCGACATCTACGCCGGCCCCTTCTACAGTGCCTTGAATGATAATTTTTGTCAGGGTATCATGTCGCAGTACATGACCGAACTATGTCATCTTACGTCTCTTCATTGTTGTTAAAATGGTTTCTTGACAACCCACAATAGAGTTTATTTTGTCCCAAACATATTCATTGGTCTTATGTTCTAAATAGAAGATCTGGATAATTTTTCTCATGCATTTATTTTCAAATGTCTGCAGATTGCTTTCAGTGGGTGCCAGTAGTGTCCAGGTCTCGCATCCATAAAAGACAATATTTTTAACAAGAGCTCTGTAAAGCCTGAGCTTTGTTGGAAGGCTAATGTTTTTTTTCTTCTGTTCCATATTTTGGTTAACTTCGTAATTTCTGCCATTGCCGACCCAATTCTAGCTCGAATTTCGCAGGTACTATCTCTAGACATGATGGCTCCTAGATATTTAAAGTTATGTACTAACTCCAGCTTTTGTTGGTTCATTACGATGTTAACCATACTGGCAGCTGAGGTATTAACCAATAACTTGTTTTTATCTGAGCTCATTTCCATCCCTTATGCACTTGATATGTCTTCAAGTTTGTTATTGAGCTCCTGTAGTTCTTTACTGCTCCCAGCCAGGAGGTCTATGTCACTAACAAATCTTAGGTTGCATACGGTCTTCAACCTATAGCACGAACGCGTACACCATCACAACTTTCTAGACTTCAAGAAAGCCTTTGATCGACTATGGGTGAGGGACTTTGGCAAGTTAATGAGGAGTTTCAACATTGAAGAAGAGCTGGTAAAGGTGACCGAAGAACTCTACAATCATGCAAGCGGCCAGCAGTGCAGTTGTATTTAAAGGCTGCGTGGGGGATCTCTTTAAAACGACGATTGGAGTCTGCTAGAGCTGCATTCTCTCACCTGTCTTGTTCAATATATTCATTGAAAAAATCATGCAAGAAATACTCAGTGATCATCACACGAACATCTTTAAACGAGGAAGACCTTTATGCTATGCATACCAAATAATTTGTAGAAAACATGAGATTTGATAACATTATCAATGGGGTAATTTTAGATCAAGTGCTTTTGACGTGCACGTACTGAGTAGGAAAACTGTCACTAAAAGATCAATTTGAGGAATTGTCCGGTATCTAGGTCTATCAACAATCAAATGACCCTTGTAATATCAATAGTCACACACGCGGGATTGACGGTTAATCATATCAAAGGGTTTTTGACATTACCGCTGCTTTGTTGTTAGCTGCCTTGCTTTACCTTGGAAACTAAACAAATTTTAAAATTATATAAAACAAGCCTAATTCATACTTAATCCTGTAGGGCTTTAGGTCATGTAGGGGCTCATTTTGCTATCACGTCAGAACCAGGAAAATCATGTTATACCCGTACCTGGTGCAATGGAAAAATTCCTGCCGGTCCGTAATTCCAAAAAAGTTTGAGAAGCACTGGCTTCAGTGACTTATCTAGGCGGGGAGGTCCACGCCGGGCGGCATACATTAAAGGGGCGGCATTTGTGTGCATTTAAAAGGTAAAGCCATTTGCCACAACCGCCCTTTTTATTTTGAAGGGTGGAATAAAAATATTCGTTATTTCGACTCATATTTAACGGATTCACACATTTCACGGATTCACACATTTCTTTGAATACATAGTGGTTATTTTAACTAAAGCATAACCGTTCAACAAATTGCCTTAAAAAGGTATCGATTTGTTTGAAAATTAAGCTGTATACGTCACAGAATACGCTTTTTAATAGAACTCTACACACACAAAAAACCCACATCACTTCTTGGCCGAATAATAAGTGCTATTGATATTACCTCGACAGTTTTTGCGTGGAATTTTGACATGCGCAGAATGATGCGTGAACAAGTACATTCAAGGCGCGGTAGTTCCAATATATTTGCAAGTAGTAATCTATATTTCTGTTTATGTTGTCATAAAATTAAATTTAGTTTGTTTTTATTGCATTAAATTATCAAGAAAATGTGTTTAAAATAAGGTTAATCATAAAAATTGTACGCCTATCCAATTAAAGTAATGTGTAAATAATTTTAAATCGTCTAGTTAATGGACAATTATTAAGATTTATGGAAAGAGTAAATAAAAACGTCAACTTGCTCCGTTCATAAACACCACAATAGGCAGAAATAATTTCGTAAAAGACATAGTCTGCTTTAAAATTTCAAGCGTCTTGGAAAAATTTACAGGAATTAACTAGTAAAACGAGATCAGATGCTGGAATTTTTACTCAATTCAATTCAATCTTTTTATTTCATATGTTATCTCAATTTATAGGAACATGTCTTTAAAAAAATAATGCTAACCCTTTTCATGAAACAAAGAGATTTTCTAATACAAAGCGCTTTCATATCTGCCAAATCAACATTGGAAGTGTTGGAGATATCAATCAGGCGAAAAACACGAGTTGGGGTGGGGACATTCAGAAGACGTGGCTCTATCTATAGAGCAAGAAGTACAAAGAGAAATGATTTTATCCATGGATGGAATTATAAAAGAAAATAAAAGAATGTGCTGATGAGTTCTATGTCCTTGCATGAAAATATGCGTGTATGCAACCAAATTTTAACATAAAATTAATTACTTTATTGAAATCGATAAAGAACAGTTCATATTGAAAGAAAAAGGATCCAGGTGCCTACACTACAAGAATAGGCATTATGTTAGAAAAACGAAGGAAATGGAAAATGTTCAACATTGTACACTGGAAAATTCTGTACCCAACATTGTAATTTTTTGCCATTTAAGTATGTATTTAGGGTAAGTAATATCGCAAGACATGTGAAGCCATGTAAAATGTCATTTTATGAATTGTAAGCAATCAAAGGTTTACATTGAAGTTTTATTTAAAGTTGTGTGCTTTGATGTGACGTCAGATAAATTTTTCGAAAAAATGTGTGACTCCCCTCCCCCATGTGGGTGACGTCATTTATGGACAGCCCCTAAAAATGCCCCGGGCGGCAAAAGCTCTAGCTACGCCACTTACTGGCTTACAATTTATTAAATGACGTTTCACATGGCTTCACGCGTGTTACGATATTACAATGCAATCCTACGCTTAATAAATACTTAAATGAGATAAAGGTGATCTGAAACATACTTATTTCAAATACAAAGGTCTAACTTTTTGTGACGAGGAGGGTGAAAAATAGGCTAAATCGCGTGACGTCATTTATGGACGGCCCCAATGAGCAGCTATATTTTAAGAGCCATGGGAGTTAGGAGCCACAATGATCAGAGTTTGAATGTAAATATTTATTCGTATATCAATTTTTAAAAAATTAAAATTTTCCTTTTTGTAACGTTTCTGAAGTATAGCGATTTCTTTAGGAGTGGGTGTAGTACATGGGTGTAAGAAAACACTACTCGCATGTAGTGAAAATGCCATCACATTGTAGATAGGTATGTTTCATGAGTGAGAGTCCCCTGATTTAGTCCCCTGATTGGACAGCTTGGACTGTCTTCAGCACAGCCCCTTATTTGACAGCTGAAACTATCTTCAACAGAATTTAATTTTTGACAGCTTGAGTTATTTGTCTATTGATACTGATGAAGTCATTTGCATAATCAATTACACGTATAAATCGTTTAATATTAAAGTTTAAAATGTATTGTTTTATTTAAACAAATTTTGACCCTCTTGTACTCCCGTTGGTTTCTTATAGCTTATACAGGACTATTCAAGAAGTTTATCAAACATTTAAAAATCTTATATCCTTTTTTTTTGGTTTGTACGACATATCACAGTTAAATAAAGGTTATGGCGAAAAGTTGGGAACCCAAGGCAGGATGGGGGTAGGAAGTTGTGCAGCCATAAATAATATAATAGTCCAAGTCACTCACTGGATCTGTAACGCTGAGGAGCGATGTACGACAGTCTACAGCAGTTAGTTTAGTTGAAAAATCGTGTGTTGATGAGCGCTGTAAAAATATTTAATATGATGACGTCATTGTTTGGTGTGCATCGGTGCGCAAAATACAACCCCTATTATTATTAAATACTTTGCGTACATTTCAGAAAGTTTAATATTTCGTATTTATCAAAAAAGGACAAGTTAGTTGGTCTTTTGAAAAAAGGTTGGCGCCGTAGGCGCCCAAAAAAGGGGGCGCCGCAGGCGCCACGGCGCCCCGGCACAATCTAGTTTTAACTATAATCAATGTTTTTGTCAAAGTAGCTGGGACGTTAACACAGGTCAAGAGCAGTGGTTGGGTGTGTAGTAGCCCTCTCTTATGAAGTGTTTCACTTGAGTGCATGTTTTCTCAAGTATCCCTCAAGCTAATGGGAAGTTCACTCATAGCAAGTCAGAATGAAAAAAAAAAGAATATTGCCCTGTTGGTAATGGGGTTTGTATAATTGCTATAAATTTCCAAGTCAACAACTTACTGACACGTAAGAACATTAAAAAAAAAAGACATTAAACTGGGAGTAGTATCTGGTTACTTGATTTATTTCATAAAATAAATTTCAGTAAACTGTCATTAGTTAATAATTAATAAAATATATAACGAAAGACTAACAGTAATAATATTCATTTTACCTGTATGTACATGTCTTTAATGCAATACTATATTCAACCAATTCTGGTGTGTTGGACATTTGGTTTACATATCTTAAAGTATGTATAAAAGACTGGCCTGTTTGTTCGTGTATATTTGATATATATATATATATATATACACATTAGGGCTGGTAAGGATTAATTTAAATTTAATTGTTGTTATTTGAAAAATTAACAATTAATTTTATGAATTGATAGTTAATTTCGATTAAAGCCAAACATCTCAAGGTAAGTAATGAACTAAGGTAATTGACATTTGTTTTATTGAGTTATTTCCCCTGCCTTAAAGACATTTAAAAAAAATATTTTGAACTTTTTAACTGCTATAGACTGTTGTACTATGTTCCTAAGAGATACAGATCATGTGATCTGGGTTATTATATTGTTTATTAATTATTATGTTAATAAATTGAAATTTTTTTTTTTAAATAGAATTTTTATCGATTAAAATTAATTTAATCAATATTTAATCGATAAAATTTATAACGATTATTTGAAAAATTAATAGTTAATTTCCGCAGCCCTAATTTATATATATCAATAAGTCAAGGTAGAAAGTAAAATAAAAACTGACCATGGTAGCACTAGGCATGTAAATTTACTAACTAACAATAAAAATTTTATCTATTTACTCAGCATAAAACATGGGTTAATCAACAATTTTTAAAACTAGGATGATCTAGTAATGTTAACCTCAAAAAGCTATTAGCTACTGTCACATGCATAAACATTAAATGATTGCAAGTATGTTTTGGTACCATTATCAAGTTTTTATAGTTCAACATTTAAGTTTCATGCAGCATACCTACTTTGGGGCTATTAAAGTATGTCAAAATCCAGAGGTGGGAGGGGGATTTAAAGAAAGCATGACAGATTGTGAAACAATTTTTAAATTTAATTGTATAGTTTAAATTTTTGGGGGATGGGGGGTATGGTATAAAGTTTATCTGTAGCCTTAAACCCTTCATAGTTTTTATAACACACATGAAAACTATATGAAGAGGGATATTACATTTTCTTCTGTGAGCAATTATTCTGAAATACCATTTCACTTTAAAACATTGAATCTTAACTAGTAGAATTAGTGACTATAATTGTTAATTTTTTAGTTAGTAAAGTAAATGAGACACATCTATTGGGGTTGGGGAAGGGGGTAAAGATTATAAAAAATAAACAAGGAATATTTCAAGAAAATCCGTTTTTAAAACAAAAATTGTTGTCTTTATGTTGTAACTAAATAATTTTCTAATTGGCTTGAAATTTGAAAAGCCTTGAGTACTTTATTTTCAGATACAAAAGTACTTTATTAAATTACATTTTTTTAAAAATAGCAATAATATCTATCATCACAGAGTACTTTCCATTTTCCATAGTTTATTTATTAACTACTTTTATAAAATTTATGTTCTAACCAAAGATCTGGAGAGGGTGTATAAAATTGGTTAGGCAAAGTTATGCAAGACACAAGGATAATTTTAATTTAAATATGTACACAAATTAAAAAAAACAACTATACCTTCAAAATTACATATATACAGTAATTGTTAGAATGAATACATTGTCTACAGAAAACAATAATAAAACTTTAAAATTTAAGAAAACAATAGCACTGGAATGTGTTTACATGCAAACAAGGGGTAAAAAAGCTACACAGTCACAAAAACTCAAAGAACTGAGCTTAACTTGATTACATTTTTACTTATCATCAATCTAATATGAATTATTAAAAAATAAATGTTTTTAATTTTAAACAGATCAGTTGAAATAATTTTAACCTTAAGCCTAATGGTACATATTATATGGTTAATGCTGCAAGGAACTGGAAGCACCTAAATTAAGTTAACAGAATATCCAGAAAGTTATGAAGTTGTAAAGTTATGCAAATATTGTCAGTTGATGAACTTCTAGACATGCTATTTCAGGGTAGTTTCAAAAAGAAAACAATCAAATCAGATCTGAAAGCTGTAATAAGTTGCTGATATTTTGTGTATAAAAAAAATAAGATAATACTTTTTATATACTCTCCCAAAGATTCTTGAGATAATGGAAGCTGTAAAAGAGCTCAGGAATATATGCTGTGTTAAATTTATTTTAAAAATTCATCATTTAAATTTAAGACGCTTTGCTTTGACACTCCAGTTAGGCAGTTGGCCTGAATATTTTAAAAAATCAATACTTTTTAAATAAACAAGTTCATTTATGAATAAAAGCCAAAGCAGGCAAAAAAAAATGTCCCCGTTTTACAGTCAAAAGAACATGATGAAAAATAGGTGAAATTACCTAAAATGCCACACACAACTCCCCTCTAAGCCTATTGGGACATTTACTGCAAAATATCACAGTATCAACAACCAAGCTTTTTAAACAAATTATAATCGAGAGTCTAGAATCATGTGAGTGCCAATTATTATTTAATTTCCTTTTTCTCTCAATTTTACAATCCACATCATTGATTAATTACATGTACTCTTTTACCAAAAAGTACACACATTTAACAAGCTCTGATTAATAAAGGTACTGTAAGCTGCTGCCCTCTGCAAAAAGTTTGATGAATCATTTTGAACTTAGCCCTGGACAGATATAACATAATAAGTCTTCTCACTACTGACCTAAAATAATATATATGCATCCCACTGAGGTGATAAATGTATATAACTACTTGCTTATTATGGATGATAAAATAAAAATGTATTATGCTGTGTGCATATGGCATTTATTCTTCAAATGAATAAATAATTAAATGTATAATGATAATGATTAAGTACTTTTTAAGAGATGAATAATGCAATAATTGAATGTAAATGTAATTGATTGTGTGTCATTAAAACCCTGACATTACTCTCAGAGTTAATCTGATCAATTGATGTGATGTTAATTAACACACATTTTATAAATATTTGTAATTGGAAGAATTTAATAAAAAAATGTATTCCTGAGTATCAGTTTTCCTATTGAAAATGCTTTGTGAGTAAATCCTGTAAGCCAATGGGTGTGGAGATTATTTTAAAAACATGATTTTCTTAAAAACTGTACGCTATGAACAAACAAAAAAGGTATAAATATTAGATATTTATAATTATAAATTATTATTTTCACTGAGTCACTGTTTTTATCTTTAAAAAAAACTATTGAATAAGATCTGAAAAAATACAGTGAAGAAATAGTGCCGAACTTACAATTTTTCCCCAAATAAAAATATTCCTGCTTTCTTTCTTTGCCTTTTCTCTCCCGAAAGTCATTGCTCCACAAATTCTAGAACCCTGGTCACATACAAGATACATAATAAAATCTAACTTGTCAGGTCAGTTTCTTATTTATTTATTTTTTTATGTGTGTTTGTGTGAGGGGGGGAGACTTGGAATATAACTTTTCTACCCCCAGGCCAGGTATAAAGTAAGAAAAATATAATATGAATTGTGTAGCTCATTCTTAGTGTATTTTCTTTTATTTTGTGGCACTAAATTTTTTTTAAAAACGAGGTAATATAAAATACTGATATTGTTCAAAATAATGTTGAACAAAAATGTACAGTTATCTAAATTTTCTAACAGACTATCAAAGCAGAATAAAAAAATTATTGGAAGCTTATCGCAGTAAGTAGACATCTGAAAATTGACATTTAAAAAATTTGCTTTTGGAAAAATCTTTTATAATAGACTTATAATTCCAAATGTCTTTTATTGTTTTATTTTTATGTAAGTATATATTTTTTTTCTCTTTTCAAATAAAATTATGATAAATTATTACCCCATCTTTCTTTTGAGTCTGTCTAAAATTTGATTACAATAAAACACTACATGTAGTTAAATGTTGTGAATACAATAATTATTATAAATATTATAAAAGATAACAATATAGCATAAATTTGAACACTTAATCTAAACTTTAAAGAAACTAAGAATAAGAGCAGGTAATAGATATATCTGCCTTTGATGTATTTCATAACAAAAAATGAGAGAGGTTGTATATTTTCATTAGCAATAAAACAACAGTGAAACAAAATCCCATTTTCAAAAGATGAAAGGAAGTTTCACAGTTTTTGTGTGTTTTTTTGTTTACTTTATCTCCATTACCTAAGACTTTTATTCAAGACAAAAATACAACTTTTATTTACCGACAATACTTTTCTGTAAAATTTAACTGAAAAAAAAAGAGATACTTAAGTTATATATTCTTTTTTGTTTTTTAGGCATCATGGCTATCTGAGCCATAAATATTCACCACTCCGTAGAGTTTCCCTTGTCATGTAAATCTAAAATACTGTTTTCAAAAGGATTTTTATTTCTTTGTAAAGAGAAAACACTCATTACTGTCATCAGATATATCTTTTAACCATTAAAAAAAAATGGTTACATATAAAATTGTATAACATGATAATAAATTACAATGAAATTAATTGATGTGAAAGTGACACAAATTTTGTATAAGATTATATAAATACAGAACTACAATTTTTTTAATTGCTAGGACTAAAAAAAAGATTAAGTGTAGGTTATTAGTATATTGTTACAGAATTTATGATTAAATTACAAGTTGTGTTCTTCACCTCAGCAGTATTGTGTTTCTTAGGCAACTTGAAGAAGTACTGAACAAGGAAGCTTTTCCATTTGCACCTGGGTGGTCTCAATAATGACATTGTCACTGTCACTACCTGCAGCCTTGTTGTCATAATCTGACATGTCGGATGACAGTTCATTGTTAGACTGACCTGAGGCAGGTGAATCAGATGGAACACTCAATGTGTTATTGTCACTAGGCGAGGCTGGTGTAGACTCGGAGCTGGTGCTAGGTATCAGGAGATCTTGTTTCTGCCGCACTCCTGTGCTAGAGCCGAGGATCTTCACATTTGTCCTAACTGCAGTGTAGTCGCCCCTTCTGCGAGGACGGTGATGCTGGTGGTGGCAGGGAATGGGATTTAACCGCTGCTGATGCCGGTGAGGATCAGAGTCAGAGCTGTAGGACTGGCTGGAGTGTCCATGATTACGGTGATGTCTGTGGTGATGGCGGTGTCTGTCTGTGAGGGGTTCCATTTCGTGACTGCAAGAGTAGCTGTGAGAATTGCTGTGCTCTCTGGTGCTGGTGCTTGATGATGACAGTGTGGATTCAGACAAGGCATATATCGTCTTATCTACGTGCTCACGAGATGGTGGAGTGCAACAGTCACTTGCTGGCCAGTGAAATTGACCACATCCACCGTGCGGCCCCATCACTCTCAGCAGCGCTTGGAAAAAGAACGTGGCATATAACCAGGCCACACTTGCTAGCAGCAGTAAAAATTTTCCGAACTTTTTGTAGGCCAAGACAGTAGATGGCATGATGAGAGCTCCTGCCATCATTGTGGTGAACGTTGCCATGGCAACTGGGCTGCCCATGCGACCCAGGGAGGTGATGACTCTCATCTCTCTGCCGTATTCGGTGGTAAGCTTAAATGCAACCCCGTAGTGAAGAGTTAGATCAACAGCCAAGCCTATGGCTATGGTGATGACAACTGATTCCAATACATCCAGCTCCCAGTTCATAAGCACCAAAGCTGCAAGAGTCACTGAAATGGCTGCCCCCACTGCCAAGAGAGCATAGATGCTAACAAGCACATTTAATGTGGTGAAAAAGGAAACTACTGCCACAACCGATAGGGAGACTCCTAAGGCCAGTGGAGTCCCCATAGCAAGAGAGTTCTGCAGATCATAGAAATGAAAGTCACTCACAAACCATCCGCGCCTCATCTCAGGTGGCGCCCCAAGTAACTCTTCCGTCACCCACTGATTGACCCTCAGGTAAAAAGAATGAACTTCCTCGTATGATAAGCTGTAGGTGAGGTTACTCCTGAACTGAACAAAGAAAGCACTTATCTCTCCATTTTTAAACCTTGGTCCTGGGGACTGGTGGTTGTAACTGACCGATGGTGTCTTGTTGAGATAAGGAATGTATTTGGACAAGCATGACAACATATTTGACTTGTGAAAAGGAAATGTTGTCTGGTTGCAACAGACTGTGTTGTATTGATCACAGGGCTGCTTCATGTACCTGCGGACAAAGTTCTCGAAGAAGCAGTCAGTCAGAGAAAGCCCCGGAGAATGAAGGTAAAACTCTGTGCGACGAAGTCGTGAACAAAACTCTAAAATCCAACGCTGGGCATCTGGAGACGTCAGATCAAATTCTGGGTCCAGGGTTAATACTCCTTTATTGTTTGGGTCTAAAGGATCCCCACTGTCTTTCGTTAGCACCCCCCAAACTATGGTGATGGGAAACTCAATCCTATCATCTTGATCATTCAGAAGCTCAAACTGAAACATATCACCCAGCTCAAAGTCATAACGTTCCAACAAATGATCAGAGGCAAAAACCTGAAATTTACGAGAATTTGGAAGTCTCAAGCGAGGGTAAAAGAAAATTACAACAATACTACCGATCCACAGCACTCCAAATGTTGTCAACCAAACATAACGAAATTTTATGACAAGGCACGGGAGGAGTTTTTCAAAGAATATCCTTGACCAATCACAGATGAGATAGTACACCTTGTAGGGTACTTTGCAAAAACAGTAGAATATGCCAGACTTCTTGTCACTTAAGCCGACACAGCAGTGCAGCCACTTTTCGTGAAGTATGATTGATGCTGGTAACCAGGTAACAGTCAAGATAAAATTAATCACAATGCAGGTGCCTGCAAATACACTGAAGCAACGAATGGCGGTGATGTCACTGATGTAATTGGCATAAAATGCGGCTGCTGTGGTAAGGCTTGTGACCAGCATGGAGAGAGTGGTGTGGCGAAGCGTGTCTCCGACAATTTTCTCCAAAACGCCATTGTTTTTTTCTGATTTGGCCAGGCGCCAGACCTTGCAGTAGATGAACAGATCGTCAGCACCAATGCCCACCATAACTATGAGTGTCACCATGTTCATGTATGGGAAGAACTTAATCTTGAAGACAAATGTGTACAGAACATAGGCTACCTCCACTGCCCAGAACATGGACAGGAAGGCCATCACTGTTATGAACACAGAGGTTGTGTAGATCCACATGGCAACAAATATCACAGCGCAAGCTGCACCCAGCCATGCTGAGTCTGATATCAAATACTTTTCGAACAGGGAAAATTTCACACCAAACTTGGCTCCCACTAAACTTAAGTCTCTGAACACTCTTGGCATTTTGTCAACACTTTGGAAAACATCCATGGCATCCGGGCCACAAGGCAGGGGCAAAAATAGAGCAGAATACTTCAAAAACATTTTTGAGTTCCCTGGCTGTTTTGAAGATTGGCCGGTAAACACAAAATTAGAATCTGAGAGATAGTGAAAAATGTGATAAATGGCGTTGTACTTTTGACACGGCTCAGGCACATTGTGACAGACAGAAGGGGGGTACTTGATGTTGTAGTACCATTCTTCATTTTCACTATCACAGTTGTGCTTCAAGGTGTGGTTGCGAAAAAATGGGGCACAGGTGGCCAGGAGTTGATGAACCGCATCAACATCGTCAGCAGTAATGTTGGCACATGATGATTTATTCCTTAGAACTGAGACATAGCTGCCAATTGACCAGGCAGAGCAACATGACCCATCAGTTTCTTTTTTTATGCAAGCATCCTGGTAACTGACGGTGTCACCAAAGTAACTGTCTTCAAGTTGGCACATGGCAATCAGATCTTCATAATTGAACAGACTGCGGCCATGAGCAGAGGTCACAATGATCCTTGAGTAGCTCTTATCTGTGAATGAAATGGAGTTTCATTTTTTCTGAGGTTAATGAGTTGTTGTAATGACTAAAAATAAAGATACAATTGTTCTTTAAACAAGGTGTTATATCCTTTTTAAAAATTATATTTTGAACCTCAAAATGATATTAACAAATTTTTATTTTTAAAAAAATGAGTTTCACCAAAAAACTGATTTACATTATTATAAATTAGAGAACATCAACTTTCCCAACTTTTTAAAAAGGATTTGTGCACCTTTTTAAAATATATTTTTTACATTTTTATGCATAAAATTTTAGTCTGTACGTATCGATATAATAAAATTAGTGTAATATACCATATTTTCAAGCATATTCCCCCAAGTGGTCATACCAGATTTTACAAACCTGCACCCCCCTGTGGGGTTTCTCCGTGAGCTGGGTATATGAATTTTTTTTTTACAGAATAATGAATCAATGGCGCAACTTCTTGCAAAAGACAAATATAAAATTAGATGCTGTATAACTTCTGGTAAGTTTTTCACAATCTACCTGTAATTGTTTGATATTATGTATCTTATTTTATAATGTGGCGAGCGATAATATATACATTCAGTTCATTCAACTTGAGTGGTTCAGCCTGATATGACTTCTCAAATGTGGTGGGATAGTGCGGGGAATAAGCGTGGGCAGGTTATACCACAATTTTTTTACAGGATCTAAAAATTCTCCGGGGTGCGGGGAATATGCGTGAAAATATGGAAATCATTTTTTTTATTTGTAAAAATCCTACAGTTTTTATGAGTGCCCCTATAACCCTCCACGGAACAAAGCAGAAATATTAACACAACTCAGATGACTTTTTCATCACTGCATAAAAATACCCTGGTAACAGGTAAGGCTCCACACATTCACAAGATGGAAATGTGAGTATGGGGAGTCTCTAAATCAGAGATTACACTTATTCAGTAGACCTATGTCTGTGTTTTCATCATATTTAAATTTGCAATGTTAGAAACTGAATACAAGGAGTCTTTGGGTCACACCGATACTGACTTACACTGTTTTGTCGTTACAAACACTCCCCCCCCACCCCACCCCCCCCATAAAACTATAAAAATGATATTACTCGTCATTCGGTCTTTTCAAAAATTAATATCTAATTTAATTAATCTGGTAAGGAGTTGTTTTCTCTTTTTTTTTTTAATACTTCTTAATGTCATTCACTGTTACATTTTTTATAGCACTGTGTATACAGTTCTCTATAGTATATTTTATCTGTTCTGACTTACATTATAAATCTGTTTACAACACTTTTTAAGAACAGATCAACGTCGTAACCCAAGGACCCCCCTGTGTTAAAGATGTTTGAAAACTTACCTGGAACATCACAAAATATATTTCTTTTTGTTTCATTCTCTTCATTGGGTTTAATTCTATGGTTTGGAACCGTCGATTGCTGAGATCTTGGTGGTTTGATTTTACTTCTAACATTATAATCTGTTGAATCCGAGCTTGTGCTGCGAGTATTAGTTTTTAGATTGAGAGGGCTCTTAGTTTCTTGATCATGGGAGTCAGGCAGAAGGTTGGCCTGTCCTCCACCATTATTCAGAAGATTCTCAAATGTCAGCAGACGATCAGCCAGTTCAGTTCCCCTGGGTTCAAAACCCTTGGTAAATAAAAGGAAGATCACTACAGTATTCAAAGCCAATAAAGATCATTATCATATTCTAAATTCTAAACCAATATGTCGTAATTATAAAACATACTAAATAATTTCATTTTCATTTACAAACACCATATTCATTGCCATATTATCAAGATTTTAAATAATGAACTATAATGTTAATAAATTTTAAATATGTTTGCATAACAGTTGTAATATTTTATATACTTTGAGGACAAAATCACAATTGATAACAATAATATACTTATCAATGATTTAAAAAAAAATATTTTTGGGGGTTTCAGTTATGATTTTTGTCCTTTCTGAACCTATAAGACCAATTGGTGTGAATTTCATTTCAACAATAATGTGATAAAGAAAATAAATGGATTTTTTTGAAAGTTTTAAAAATATCAAATATAAACTTCAGCACTTACAAGCAAAGGATTATCAAAGTTGATGTCATGTCCAACAGTAAAAGTGAGAACCATACATCCAGCCACTACCGTAAGTACAATCAGAACTATAACATATGGATAGTGTGACAGTAACCGTGCATACCTGTAAATACATAAAGTCATAAGACAAAGTCATTAAAAAAGTTCCAAATAAAAATTAACAATATTATTATATTTAAAAAATAACCCTCAAGTTAAATATGGCAATTGTTATGTCAAAAATTTTAAAAAACTCAAAACTGGTCAAGTTTAATTCAAGAAAATGTATTAATAGTCTTGTCATAATTAGAAAAAACAATCTGAATACTAATGTTCTTCTGTGATACCTAAATTCTAATTGATGAAATAAAACTAAAATATAAATGATATTTGATATACCATATTATCATGTATATAAGATAGAATTTATACAAAGTTTTACATATTTGAAACCCAGGATGCAATACGAATAAACAATAATGATTGGGTTCCTGTCTCAGACAATTCTTTGGTCTACGCTAAAAATAAAAATAAAGCCTTGTTTACATCAGAAAAGTAATGAAACATTGGACAAATTTTCTTTTATGATAAAGGATACAAAACAACTTGATTTACATTGCCTAGTTCGGCAGATTGCACGCTGTGTGCATCTTGTACAACTTTTGTTCACACAAATCGTTAAACGTACTTAAAACCTGCATAATATTGACAGGTGCATCTTATCACTTGGTGCATCTTATATGCATGAAAACATGGTACAGTATATGTATATGATACTATATGTTACAGCCAAGAATCCTTTTTTAATTTATTCTATAATAATTTTAATTAATTGTTTTAAAATTTAAATGCACAAACTTACTATCAGACTCTAATACAAAAATACTTACCATTTGAACATTTTTCAGATAATGATAAGATGATATTCTGACATATCACATTGAATTTTGAAGTTCCATTACTGATTACTCTTCCTAAGCCTAAATTTAACTTCTTAATAAGTTACCTAATTAATTACTTAAATGACGCATAACTGATAAAAGCTATGCAAAGCCTGGCAAAGGTCTTATTATCTGCAAAAATGTATTAGTAGTATGAGTCATTAATCATTGTCATTGAAATGGATATGATTATGTGTACTTGTATGTAGTTAAGTTATAGCCATATTTAATGATATTTTAGTGCCCTTGTGTCTTAGCTTTATTAGGAATAGTCAATAGTAAAAAAAAAAATTGAATGCTATTGACTAATAATTATTATTCTTTCTTATTCTTTGTCTTATTTAATTCTTTAAATATGCAAAGTCATTCATTTTAACATTAAAGCCTAATGCAATCATGTTTATTGCAAAACTTAGAGTAAACTAACTAATAATATTACTACTAATTAATACTGAGTACTAGTCTGAATCTTTAAATATCAAATTATCATTGTGACTCATACTCATTATAATTATAGTCTATAGTCTTAGTCTTAGTAGTGTTTTTTTTTTTTAGTAAGTAGCCTTATTAAAATTAGAATAAATATTCTAAGTATAAGTTACATAGTAATATAATAAAACTAACATTCCTTACTTTGTAAATTTACTATCACTTTACTTTGAAGTAGTAGTTAGTAGGCTAAATTAATTTTTATTGCACAATCACAATTATTAATATTATTTTTTTTAGAGAAGAGAATAGGCCTACATTTGAGATTGATAATGAAATAATGATTCATGTTAACATCAGTTCAGTAACACAACGCCCGCACAGTGATCTTAACATTACATTACATATATTATATCATATATGAATATGCATCAACAAAGTTTTAGTTTTAGCAGTTGCTAAACTAAACGTACGAGTTTTTGGCTTTGGCATGGCCATTGAATGGCGAGGGCAGTGATTGATGGAGTCTGTAGTGAGTTAATTCAATAGAACTGGGGAAAAAATGTGGTGGGTGTAAAAATCGTTAGCTAGACCAATCCCTCTACTGAATTTTTCATTTAGGATTGGTTGATAAGTTCACATTGGTCTGAACTTTCACCTTTTTCACATTTGTTTTGACGCTTGGGAGCCTTTTAAATCAACTTCCGTTCGTTAAAGTTCGATAAGAGTAGTGTCCCATAATAAAATACCTTAATAAATTACTCTTGGCCCCCTCCTCCCACACTTTCAGCTAAATCCTTTTGAACGGTACACCAGAAAATCTTGTCCGGTTTATTCCTTGAGAAGTGTTCTTAAAAAGGCTCATTGTCATCCAGGCATGAATTAATTAACAAAATGGGGCTGAAACTGCAATCAGGCTTATAAATTAGTAAATGGAAAACAGGGTATGAGTTAGCCTGACAGGACGTAACAAAACAACCAACATTTCGGCAAAGAGCCTTCCTCAACGAACAAACAATTCAATACACAAATAAAATGGATGTAAAGAAATGAAAAAAATAAAAACTTAGCTGCATTTCTTTATATCCATTTTATTTGTGTAATGTTTGTTCGTTGAGTAGGGCATGAATTAAGAAGGCTTCCCATAAGATGCATATAATAATCGCGGCATATAATGTAGTCCTAATGGATTGCCCTTAGAAGACTAGATAATATGATATACTATACAGTTATAATATGAAGTACACAATTTATCAAATAATTTATTATTGAAATATGATATAGTCTAATTCTCAGTATTATGGCTAAAGCCTATCGAATAGCAATTGACTGATTTCTTTTTATATTTTCCATCTTAAAGTTAAAGTAGTTTCAGAATTTGCCGAGAAATTCCTTGTTTCAACACTCAGTGCTTAAAAATCAGAATTTTCTATGTGTGTATGGTCTATTTCTCCTACAAAAATTTATTATCTCTCGGAATTCGAAAAACAAAACAAAACAAAAAAAAAACAGTAGTATTTTCTTATTTATTTTATTTTACATTAAATTTAAAAAAAGTATTAAAAAATAATAATATTCTGCTTCAATTCTATTTGTAATACCATACAACTTATTGGCGACACTGTCCTGGCAGTACTTTTCTCACGACTTGACCATTTGTCACAACTCAAACAACATACGACTTACGCTTTGAGGCTCATCTTCAAAGAACACGATCATTTTTGCGGTGTGTCAGCGAAGACTAATGTCATCTTGACCTGGTGATGTATGATCAGCACGAGAGTTGTCCTTCCTGATTGGTTTCTTTTTATACATTACAGTAAGAAGATTCAAATTTTAAAAAACCCGTTAAAAAATGTATTTTGACTATAAATCCTTTATATACAAGACATAACTAAAAGAATGTTCATTATAATAAGCATCGCACAACAATACAAAAGTCAAAATTTTTATTTATGTCTCTAATATATATATATATATATANTATATATATGATTTATAGTTTTAAAAAAAACACACACACACACAAAAACTTCTACTGTCTGCTTGCTAAATTTCAGCTCGATTTGATCACGGGAAAGGAGTTACAAAAACATGTTTAACATAGTGCGCACCGTTAGACAGCATCAATACCATTTACATTTACAGATCAGTGATATATTTTTAAAAAAGTATCGTCAATATAATACGCACAGCGCAACAGCAAAGTATTTTTTAAAAAAAATTCGTCCAATATAACACGCACCGCGACAGTCTTGAGCAAAAATTAACATGCTACATAAAGATAAATAGAGATCATCTAAAAATTCATAAATTTAATTAAAGTACATTCGATCGATCTGAAATTTTGATACATCATTTTTATCATCGGCACGAGTCTGTCTTTAAAATTTCATCCAGCAAGCATACGAGTAAGTGGGTTACAAATCAATCCAAAGTTTTTTCGGCATTCAAGGCTCCAATCAAGCAAGCAGACGCCACGAGTTAATATAAAGGATTTAAAACGGTTTCCAGACGGAATATAAAGTTGAATACATTAAGTCGATAATTTAAAAAATAAAACTAAGTTTAAAATGCAAGTACAAGGATATGTATATATTTTGTTTTACAAAATTATTTGAGAAATATAAAATATTTCCAAAGAGGCACATCACTTAAATATGGCTTTTACTTAAAGCACTGAACATAAAGTTTTGAAGTTTGAAATGTTGTACTGATGGTTCAACTACAGTATACGGTAAACATAGATAGGGGCTGGATGAAGCCATTTGAATGCAGGTAGACTTCAGTGGGCTTCAGAAATTACCCAACATTTTCACAAACAAATTTCCCATTCTCTTTTCTTTCTCAGCTTAATTAATTTTACGTTTATTTTTAATCCTTGACAGCACTGATAACGAAAAACTAGAGATAAAAGTTAAAAATAAATCCCCTCCACCCCTCAATAAATAAAATATAAATAAATAAATATGTTATTGTTTCCAACTATTTAATGCAAATAAACTATTGAACATAAACTAATTTTGTGAAAGTGGTATCAAAACAAAGAGGGGGAAGGGCCGCCCATAAACTGGGAAAGAAACCGCTGTATAGCCTTTATTACTTACATCTTACCTCGTAGGACAAACAAAATTACATCAATAAATAACATTGGGCCAACTTTTATTTAACTTCCAGCCCTTCCACTTTTAAAACGACCAACACTGGTACATCTAATTTCTAAATCAGTCATTGTCACAATACTTCACACTTGTAGTGTTTGTCAAAGGAGTGATTGGCAACAGTTTTTGTAATAGATAAAACGCGTATCGGGCAAGTAAGCGAATATTAAATAACGAGCAACAAAGCCTGTTCAAGAACGTTCCGCCGCCCGTTTCGGTGGCATAGTGTCCAGGAGTAACAGTAGTGTTAGCAGGAGTGACACAGTTCAAGATTCAAGATTGGAACACTGAACTGAATGATGACAAAAATACTCCACCAAAAATAACTAGTTTTGAACGTCCGCATAAATTTGTTCAATATGTAAATGAGGTTTAATTTTTCTCCGCTAGTGATACATATACAACTAGGAGTCTGTAGGAGTTTGAGGGACTAATCGCTATCGAAGACCGCACAGGCAACTTCCTGTATTATGTAAGGATTTACTATGTTCTTGTTGGTATAACGACAATTTAGTTATGAGAAATGATGTTGGCAGTTGTTTTGGGAAAAGGTTTACACATCATGTTTTGCATGAATCACAAAATTAACCCTATTACCAACACCCGCCCCTCCCCCAACTCTGTCTTAAGTTAACAACGACCAACGATATACTTATAATTATGTCAACAAGGAGTCGAGTTACCAATGAGGCGTGACATGCCATTATTGGACCGCGCTCCATCTTTCTTTTGGAACCGGAAGTACTTGGCGGTGACCCTTCCTAAGAGGTGCCACTAGGCCCCGCTGATAGTAATCTCCAACCTGACTCGCCCTTGCAAGTGAACCACTGCTCAGTGGCATGGCACAGAGACGACATCAAGTGTACGTGTTTATATTTCATATAGTGGCTCAGTAAATGATTTTTGAACATAAGTAATTTTTGGGGGAAATAATTTTGAAAACAATTATATGCTGAGATTCTATCTCACAAGAAGCAGACCAGCGCAATTGATAAATAACTTTTAGATGCAGTTGAAAATGAAAAGATATCCCCTATGAATCGAAAATAATGATGTCCCAGTAGATGACTTTGTCACTTACTGACGTTGAGACCTCTACATGTATTAGCTTTCGAAACTTATTAACTTGTCTTAACCCTAGGCACATTTTTAAAAACAAATATTTGAGAATCATTTTTATTACTTTTAAAACAACCCCAGCTTTTACTTCCTCCAGCCCCGTTTGTTTATCAGCCGTTTGTTTCTTTCAGACGCAGTGCAAAATCAATAACAGAATCCAGAAGGCTTATGGCTATGTCGTCAGGCTTTTTAGGTCAAACTATTTGAATCTCTGGGTTCCCCTTACAATTAAAATATTTACGAATCAAACCCTATTTGTTTTTTTTTTTATAAAATTCGGATCACTTAAGGCCTGTTGTTTGTTTTATGGCTAATGTCCAAATGAATTTTATGTCTTATATTTCGATGACACGATTCTTCATGAGTTCATGTCAGATTGCCATCGGCAACGTCCATAAATGACGTTATGT